>JBAMDO010000019.1:0-447569 GCA_037074765.1 Mansonella perstans
TCGCATCTGCACGTAAATGTGTTTCTTCGCATCCGCACGTAATCGTTTGTTTCTTCGCATTCGCATCTGCACGTAAATCGTCCTTTCGCATCTGCACGTAAATCGTGTTTCTTCGCATCGCACGTAAATCGTTTTCTTCACATCTGCACATTAGTTGTTTTTTCGCATCTGCACGTAAATTACGATATTTTCTTCACATCTGCACATAAGTTGTGTTTTTTCGCATCTGCACGTAAATTGTTTTTTCGCATCCGCATAAATTGTGTTTTTTTCGCATCCGCACGTAATCGTTTTCTTCCATCTGCACATAAATCGTGTTTTTTCGCATCTGCACGTAAATTGTGTTTCTTCGCATCCGCACGTAAATCGTTTCTTCGCATCTGCACTAATGTTTTTCGCATCGCTAAATTGTTTTTTTTTTTTTCGCATCTGCACGTAAATGTCTTCGCATCTGCACGTAATCGTTTCTTCCATCTGCACATAAATCGTGTTTTTTCGCATCTGCACGTAAATCCTGTTTCTTCGCATCTGCACGTAAATTGTCTTCGCATCTGCACGTAAATCGTATTTCTTCACATCTGCACATTAGTTGTGTTTTTTCGCATCTGCACGTAAATTGTGTATTTTCGCATCTGCACGTAAATCGTGTTTCTTCGCATCTGCACGTAAATTGTCTTCGCATCTGCACGTAAATTGTCTTCGCATCTGCACATAAATCGTGTTTTTTCGCATCTGCACGTAAATCGTGTTTCTTCACATCTGCACATAAATCGTGTTTTTTCGCATCTGCACGTAAACTGTTTTTCGCATCTGCACGTAAATCGTATTTCTTCACATCTGCACATATGTGTTTTTCGCATCTGCACGTAAATCGTGTTTCTTCGCATCTGCACGTAAATTGTCTTCGCATCTGCACGTAAATCGTGTTTCTTCACATCTGCACATAAATCGTGTTTTTTCGCATCTGCACGTAAATCGTGTTTCTTCGCATCTGCACGTAAATTGTCTTCGCATCTGCACGTAAATTGTCTTCGCATCTGCACGTAAATCGTGTTTCTTCACATCTGCACATAAATCGTGTTTTTTCGCATCTGCACGTAAATCGTGTTTTTTCGCATCTGCACGTAAATCGTGTTTCTTCGCATCTGCACGTAAATCGTATTTCTTCACATCTGCACATTAGTTGTGTTTTTTTGCATCCGCACGTAAATCGTCTTCGCATCTGCACGTAAATCATGTTTCTTCGCATCTGCACGTAAATCGTATTTCTTCACATCTGCACATTAGTTGTGTTTTTTCGCATCTGCACGTAAATTGTGTATTTTCGCATCTGCACGTAAATTGTGTTCGCATCCGCACGTAGATTGTGTTTTTTCGCATGTGCATCCAGAATATTAGATATTGGTACGTCAACGACTTCTGACTAGTATTAAAAATCAAAATTAATAAAATTATAGTTCAAGCATAATGAGTATTTTAGAAAGGGGACCTAAACAATGGAACAAAGCATCCGAACGATCAAATTCCATTTTTCATGTTTCCAAATTACTTCGGGCACGCTCTTATGTAAATTTTTATTGGATTGAAAAAAGATGAAAGACATCGGATTGACTTCAAAGAATAAGGGATGCAAAGATCGGAAAAGAACACATCATACTCGTTCTGAGGTGCAAGCATAAAAGCATGTTTTTGAAAATCAAAACTTCTGTTTCAGAAAAAATCCTATTGAAATCTAATAAAGGCAAACAAATGACCTCTCTTTGCATGACGCTAATCTCGTCCTGATACTCATCACCTTCGCTCACTTCTGTCTCGTCCATTTGTTAGGCATTTTCGTGAGATCTGCAAAAGATTTCAAACAATATTTATCATGGTATTATTAAATTGAACGTTTTCTTTCAATCCACTTCTGCGTACTCCATTTAATGATGACGGTTGGACCTCTTTCGTTTATTTTTCTCTATAATATTGAACTCTTTTAGGATTTGAGTTTTCTGTATGGTGTAGGTAGTAGGCTGGATCAATTCAGGCCTATCGATTTGTTTATCTCAACTCAGTTTCACCGTTACAGTCTGGAAGAGTTTTTTCGAGACATGAAAATTTTTCGCAAGATTTGATAGACTGGTTCTTTTACTGATACATTTTTTGTCTTTCGCTGCGAACTAGTTCTTTCACTTATGGTTAAGTCTTATGGGTCAGACTAATTGGAATCTTTTTAATTATTACCAAATAACTGAACACGGCGGATATATGGAAGAAAGAAAGGCACTTTTACAGCACTTTTTTGTGAAAGTAAAAAAAGTTACGATTGAATGAGCTGTGATTTCATTGGTTCATGTTGTTTAGCTAATTTGTCATTTCAAATTGCATAAATTCATTATTTTAGCTCGGGATTGTTTGTTTTAAAACTTTAAAGTAAAATTCTCTGGTCTAGAGTCTTATTTGTAGTGAGGCCTAGAGAGAGAATATTAAAAGATGTGGTAGTCGATGTGATAAACAGCATAATGATGATTATCAAGGCTGGCCAATATAAATTTTGGCAGTGGTTAGTAATAGATACTAATGCATTGTAACCAAAGACTCCTTTACATTGCTGACGATATCAATAAATATTATTATCAACAAATAATATGAAACATTTCTGTGACATAATCGCGTTTAATTGATATTATTATGTACATTATTTGGTAAATTTAATGCGTTCAACTCGAAATGTATTTCAATCTTTATTACAAAAGCTTCCAACTGACAGAGAAAATCATGTTTGATGTTAAGATTGCAGCACTGGTATAGTCGTTGTCGATAGAATTATCCCTTATAGGTGCTTAAAATTTGGTTTTGGCTGCTTTAATCAGCACAGACATTGCTCTTTTCGGACAGGGACAGTACGCTCCGTCTTTTCCCGGAATTCCCGGTGGTCCTGGAGTTCCCGGGGCTCCACGCGGACCTGGTGCACCGTTACTTCCAGGCTGCAGTTTTTAGAATATTAAAAATCAAAAAATTAGAGTTCAGCAAATGAAAGAAGCAGTGGATGGGAATTAAATGTTTCAAATTAGCTTACTTCTCCATGATGTCCTTGATAACCAGGTTGTCCTGGCTGTCCTGGATTACCGGGAGGTCCGGGTTGTCCTTTCGGTCCGACTTGTCCGGCCGGACCTGGTGGACCAGGAGGTCCCTTGCGTCCAACAAGTCCTTCTCTTCCTGGTGGACCTGGCTCACCTGGCTTACCATCCTGTCCTGGTTGACCTGAAATACTAGTAATGAAAACATTTACGTTATTAACAGCAAGTTTTAAAGATTTTTTAATTCCAAATACCTGCAGGTCCGGGAGGTCCTGGTAGTCCGCTGTTGCCTGGACGAGCATCCTGTCCTGGATTGCCCATTGGCCCTTTTTCACCAGGTAGTCCCATTGATCCTCGTGGACCTGGGTGCCCAACTGGTCCTGGGGGACATTGTTTGCAACCGACCGCAGGCTGAAAACTCATTGGTGGTACAATTCCAGGCAAACCTGGTTCTCCTGAAACAAGAGCGACATAGCATCGCTAATGTCTTCTGATGACAGAAATAAACTAATTGCTATATTCTAATGCAATCCGATATCTAGGCAAGATTCGGCTGCAAAAAGCTGCTGATAGGAGCCTGTTAAATGGTTTATAAATCATACCTCGTTGACCAGGAAGTCCTGGAGGACCGGGTAATCCCGGGGATCCGGGCTTCCCGGGAGGTCCTGGTGGACATCGATCGACAGTGTCACAGTTACAGATTGGCTGCACTTGACGTTCTTTACGACTATGCGACGCGCTACCACGAATAATCATCATTTCATCCCATATTTCCTGCTCCAATACCTACAATTAATCGTATGCGAGTGTCAGTAAATGATAATAGAAAACTAAATTTCTTGCGATCTCAAAACTTGACTTTTGTGAATCGTAAATTTGTTTCGAATTTAAAGCAGCAGTTCTCATTTGAATTTTTTAAACTAATTCTCAATGATAACATACGCGGAAAAGATCCATTTTAATAGCCAAAGCACCACGGACGTCTTCCATACGTCCCGTTAGAAACGGAACATAAAAAAAACATATCGCGATTCCGACCACCGATACACAGCTCGACAAATGCCCTGCTAATTTCGACATATTATAAGAACTGTAACTTTTTGATATCGAATGGGACTCTATTAAATACGAGAGCAATGCCCAGGTGTAATGATAACCAAAGTGAAATGATTTTTTTTAAACATGTTTAAGCAATATTTGTCCTTTCTATAAACCGGTCGATCATAGAAGCGGAACGTATGTATCGCGCTATCCTGTACAAAATACAAGTCAACTAGGAAAACGTAGCAAAGCATCACTTTTCATTTCCTTTTCTGATTTACATTTTCTAATGATTAGTAAGGCCGATCAATTTTTTATTATGAATGTCTTTGTACAGGAATTTCACAACATGAATTATTGGCTAACACACATTATATACAGTGTAGAATTTTGTTTTACAGTATTATCAGCTACACCAGACTTAAGCCTTTTCTCTTATTTGCTTAATACATCCCTTGATCATTTTGCCTTATTTTTCTTAGGATCTGGTTCATTTGTTGAGACTTTATTTTTGAATGTATAAAGCTTAAATGTTTTAAAACAAAAAACTCACTTAGATTAACCGTCAACCGTATTAAAGTTAATCGTTTGTCGGCTAATAGGTTAAATAATATCAGCAGATAACATTCCAGATTTTCGGAAAACAAAGTTCTCTGTAATCAGCCAAACAACCGATATTACCAATAAAAAAAAGAAACGCTGGAACAGTACAGTTGTTTTAAACTGTTTTAAATTGAGTTTTAAATACAAGTATTTTCAAAATAGCCATGAAATCCAACAGCAATGAGAAACTTTTTACTTTGAAAGCTCTCTAAATTGGCATACCAAATTATGAAAAGGGATTTTTTCCCAATCCCACACCACTCCTTCCTCTATCCTCAATGCCAACTTTTCACTGCACAAAAAAAGTAAATAGAATCCATTTGAAAAATGGAGCATCTCCAAAAAACATCTTTATTATGATTCACATTCACAGAATGAAATGAGTCTTCAAAGCTTTAACTCAATAAATTATAACAAACGATGATGACTAAAATGAAAAAATGCCCTGTTAATAAAATCCATTTATAAAAAAATTTCTCTAGGTATTTCATGACCTACAAATTATTTAACTCTAATCTAGTAGAAAAGAATAACAATGTTAGTTATTTGGACATGAAATATCTAGAATTGCTGAAAATTCCTAATTACCAATTGCCTTCTGGCATCTTATCCGCTACGAGCAATTAGTAATATATAGTCACTATTTCAAGATGAGATTAATGATTTTATAGTACAGGATGTGATATATTTATATTTTACATATTTTTTACACAGCTTATGATTAAGCATTTCATGAACTCATTTGAGTTTAAAAACAAAAAATCGCCATCATTCTTCCTGAAGTACGAAACGAATGAATGCATAACAATGATGAGCTCCCATGAAAAAAAGAACAGATGGAGACCATCAAAATCAAACTGGAAAGCGATTACGCCGTATTTCGTTTTGTCGTACATTGGCTTTTAAAACTGCCTAAAATTTAAAGCAGTTTTTCCTTTCGCACCATACTTTTATTACTATGATAAGCTATTAATAGCGCGCTTTATCACTAAATGATCGGTTTAACTTAAAGTATATCGATTATTCGCATTTCAACATAATCCAATGCACTCAGTAGAAGGAAAACTATACGGAGCTAAACCTATACGACATTAAGTAAGCAGCTAGAAAATATAAAGATTTGCGCATTTAGATGTAGAAAGCTTCTCTAGCTAAATTCTTTCAAAAAAAAAAAAAAAAAGAAGCTGGAACCTTCGTGCTTTCTTCATCAATCTGTGTATACTCTGTAGCACAAGAAATTTTTAGTCGCTGCAAAGATTTAACAAATGGATGTGGTTGTGCTAATGGTTCTCTCGCAGGATCAAGATAATCCAGCGTGCCATTCTTCGTTCTCATTGATTCGTTATCATACAAAGTGCCCTGATTAAGTGAAATCTTAAAAAAAAAAAAAAAAAAAAAAAAAAAAAAACCATTTATCTATTCCTTTTTCAGAAATTTTTCATCAGCCAAAAACACGTGTATATTTGACTTTTGCTCAGCATGATCTTAAAAAAATGCGAGGATAAAAAAATTGTCAGAAAAGATTTCCACATCTTACTTGTTTATTTCGGAGTACTACAGGATGTAAAAGCTGTTGATGTGAAGCATTAGTCGGTAAAAATCGTGGTGACGCTGCAAGTGCCTTGCTTTTCCTAAACCAACAAATAAATTTTCTATCATTAAAGCTATGTTTGCA
This sequence comes from Mansonella perstans, assembly GCA_037074765.1. Taxonomy (NCBI): domain Eukaryota; kingdom Metazoa; phylum Nematoda; class Chromadorea; order Rhabditida; family Onchocercidae; genus Mansonella; species Mansonella perstans. Next base: position 6,382 of record JBAMDO010000019.1, read on the forward strand.
TGAAAATTCTTGTAAAAAAACCTCAATTTTCTATTCCTCGATTCACCGTTTAATTTAAGATTATTTTGAGACACTGCTCGAGCATAAAATCGTACTTTTGTCAATCATTATCTTGATGTATCAAATTGACAAATAAGATCATCTAAAATACTTATGATTGAAACAACTTTATGATGCTAATTTTTGTTAATATAACAACAGAAATTAAAGACTTATTTTACCAATCATCAGTACTCGATTTTTTCTGATCAATATTTACAACGATATACTTGACTCCAGTCGGCTTACAAGAACGGTCTATCTGGAATTATTCAGAGTCTTATGAAATGTAAATTGAGCGTAAAGTTATGATTTGTAAATTCTCTAAATAGGAGATGAGCTATTTTACCTCAGGAGGAATGATACGAAAGTTGTGACGACGCGGAAGTGGCTTAGGAGCGCTCGAGTCAGAAGCAGTAGGTGTTAATGAAGAATTGAATGACAAAAAAGTCTTGTCTGTACTGACTGAACTAACTGCATCTCTAAAAATGAGTAAAAAATTGAGTTTCGATACACGAAATAAAGTTTCGAAGTAACTAAGAAATTTTGAATCTAATAGAAAAATGACATACGGCTGAAAAGTTTCGTGGTTGTTCCATTCTTCCCGTTTTACACTGGGGGATGAACTTTTCTGACGAACATCTGCAAGACTGAGTTATTGTTCCAAAATGTATCTGTTTAGAAATATAATCAAGAAACCATAACTCATTAAAAAGCTCGCAGTCTCATGCCAAAAAGCATTTTAGTTTGAGCTCTCCAATTCTCAAATTTGTAATGTTTTTAAAGTCACCATGCTCTAACCTTTGTCTAGACAGAATAAATATGTATTTTCTGAACATCCTGACACTCCAATTCTTAAAAAAAGGACAAGAGATATAGTTAAAGGATGAAAAAGCACATTTAAATAATACCTGATTCGAAAACGCGTTTTCCGCTTTCCTGTATGCGTGAGCCATGGCTTGGTCTGGGTGGTCTGAAGTTATGACTTTAACCATAACTGTGTCTTTCTTAACATTTTTGAGAAATATACGATAAAAGTTAATTTTCCTTAGCTAAAAAATTCAACTCACATGGGAGGAGGAATCAGAATTGAATTCTTGGATGCAAGGTTTTCAGATAAAGCGGATGAACTTGCGATACTTGAGCTTAAAGATGCTGAGCTGCTTCCTGTAAATAAATCATTGCAATCCGAGGACAAAACTATTCTCTGGAGCAGTCAAGGATGATTCCTAATATCTCGTAGCAGCAAGCAGAATAAAAAAGTCGCGAAATATTTACCTAATGAATGCGTTGAGGAGCAATCTTTTAAACGTATATAAGCATGAGCGGTCATGACATCTACACAACTGCCATTATTAGCAATAATATTTGACAAAATCGGCGATTCTACCTGGCAAATCTGGTATGAAAATCTTTAAATTCGAAAAACTGAAAAATGAAAGGCAAAATAAAATATAAAGTGGGTATAAAAAACGAAATAAAATATAAAGTGGTTATAAAAAGCGAAATAAAATATAAAGTGGGTATAAAAAGCGAAATAAAATATAAAATGGATAATATTTTCCCATTTGTTTATTCTTTTTTTTATTTTTTCCGTTGTGGAGCATAACTTTGACGATCGTAATCCTATTTGAACAGATTTGTCAGCGGCCAATTTATTTTGTATTCATTTTATAATTGTTCAGTTCAAATTAGCTAGCTCCATTCCAAATAAAAATGACTGGATAACTTCATCAAACATGAAAAACATACCATAGAACTATCAGTGAAGTTATGGTTATTCATACAAACTGCGATTGTAAGTTTATTTCCACTTTCTTCAACATTGTTTTGCGTAGTCACTAAAAATTATACATATATCAAATGATAATTTTAATTCTGATATCCAGGTTACATCTGAATCCAACTGCAATTTTTTTAACATAATTCACGTACTTGCAAAAAGTCGTATTCAATGGTTTGTAATTTCCCGAAAAGTACAATCTTGTTAAAAATAAAATGAAGACCTCACTTGATAAACCTTTCATTGCAAGAGAAATCTGAATGAAACTGAATGAAACATGTCAAACTAATAAAACAAAAGTCAAAGGACAGCCTCGCTGTAAAAACAAAAGAAACCATCAATACCTGGGAATAACTGACGATTCTTATCAATACCTGGGAATAACTGACGATTCTTATTATCTTGTTTTTGGAGTTTACGAGCATAGCTTAATTTCATGTTCCATATATTCATCTCCTGAACTAAGCTGAAGCTAAATATCAAAAGCAAGAGATACACTTTTTTTAAGGAATATGGCCTTGAAACAAAATGAAATATGACATTCTTTTAACAAGTAAATAAGGAATACCAACTCACTGCTTCGCTGTGAGCAGCCAAGTAAAGAACCTTCAATTTTTCACCACGCTTTGTTTTGTAATGAACTGCAAGAATCCAATTCTGGTTGCCAATTTTTAAAGAAATATTAGAGTCAACCTGGAAACAATTTATGAATAGCGTAAATACCATTAAACAAATTTAATGCACTGACCTTCAAATCTGTTAGCCGATCAAGTTTTTGTTTTTCAAAGCAGACACAAGAAAAAAGTTACCATCAAACTTTTCTATTTAACATAATCGCAATATAAAAGTGACTATTTAATAAATGTCTTCGATTTTATACAGCTTAAAAGATTGTTTTAATGACTAGTTAAGTCAAATGTTATCCTTGTAGGGAAGATTAGAGTTTCCAGATAAATGGTAAGATGGAAATGGATCATAAAACATTCACGTAGTACAGTTTCTTCTGCAATTAAATCTATTATACAAGGACCTTGCAATTTTTTATTTGGAGAATAATACTACAATAAATGTAAAAGTAATTTTCTTCAATTGAAAAAATTAGGAAAAAAAAAAACCTGCAAGACACGTCGTAAATCCAAAGTTTTTTGAACTTTTGAAAAAGGCATACAGTCTTCGTGTTGTTCTAGCAGAAATGATTCTTCACTAGAAATATTCGCATATCGGAGCACATAATAGCGAACTACCCATACTGTCTAGACAGAAAAAAAATTTGATATCAAATGAAAAGACACAATTCAAATGTTAGCATAACATTTGAAATATTTCTATGCAAGAGACCATAGAATAATTGTAGAATTTTGATTAAAATCAACTTTTGAAGTATACTAAATAAAATTATAGAAATGCTCTAAAACATTAATAAATAAATCGTTGAAAAGTAACAAAAATGATTCTAAATATGATTCCTATAGAATAAATAAATACTTTGCACTGATAGAACTCGTAGCATATCAATGCACTTAAAATATGTTAACTTACGGAAAATTTTCGGCCCGAAAAAATCCACGGAAATTCACGTTCTTTTAATTTTTCAAGTATTCCTTCCATAAGAATGAATGGCGATGAATTTGTTCCCATTTCTAACTCATCCATACTGTATTCTTCTTTCTTGTCCAATCATCCTTTCATCCATAATCATTCACATTAAATTTTTGCTTCACTGAAAAGAACATCAAAAATTTTTGAAAATTTTCATTAATTTTCAATAAAATAATGAGATAAAACTGAAGAAAATTTTTGAAATTTTTCGTTCATTTATTTTTAAAAAAAAAAAAAAAACATCTCTATCTATCTCTAAATATAATAAATAATGGGGAGATGAACAAATTACTTAAACAATAGCATTGATATTGGATTTAATTAGTGAAAAAATTAGCTCAGTGAGTAGCTAATTTATATATAAAAGGTCAAACAATAAGCCCTCATTTCCTCTCTCTGCCCTCCAGAAATACTTGACGCTTGACCTTTCTCGCACTCCTTATAATTTCTTCCAATTTTCTGGATATAGTGCTGCACTTTTATAACTATAACATATTTAAAATGCGTGCAAGTAAGATGGCGCGTGGACTCAATTTCAAGTAACGTAACTGATGAACACGTAGCAATCAACATCATCCATTTTGTTTACACGTGAGCTGATCTTGCACGTAGGACATAGGCTGCCATTTTGTGAAATTGTTAATCCAATGTACAAATTCGTCTAGCTTGATCCTGCTTTTTTCTACAAATCAGTATATAGTTGAGTGATGATTTGATCATCCCTATGGATATATAATATTACTCATTTCAGTATAGTCATTTTTTTAGTCATTTTTCAGTCATTTTTTTTTTTTTTTATTTCCAAGTATTTTAGTCATTTTTCAAACACGTTATGGCATGAGATTCTCCTATACAAATGTCTGTGCACATGCGCATAGCCTTCAAATTTAACGCGTAGCCTTCAGATTTAAACGCATAGCCTTAAGATTTAACGCGTAGCTTTCAGATTTAAACGCATAGCCTTCAGATTTAACGTGTAGCTTTCAGATTTAAACGCATAGCCTTCAGATTTAACGTGTAGCTTTCAGATTTAAACGCATAGCCTCCAGATTTAACGCGTAGCTTTCAGATTAGTCTTCAGATAGACTTTAAATTTAAGAGGTGAAAGTGAAAATGTTATAGTAATGGGAAATGACTGTGATGTAATTTTAGTTTGTAGATTTCCTTAGGTAACTATATATGTTCATTTACAAGTTGTCGTTACTATAATGTTGTTGAAAATTGTGGGAGAATATTTGTAACGATATAAGTTAACAGTGAAAAATTAGTAATTTTTTGAACAATAATTAAATTTTAAGCATTTTGGATTAATATTAAGCAATTTCAAATTAATTTTTATTTATATCGAATGAGTACATAATGTAGAAGAGTGTTTGCAACAGAGTTAGTCTTTATAGTATATTATTGAAAGTTAACGTTGTATAAAAAATGAAATATTATAAAGTAAAAATTAGATTAAATTGTTGTGTACGTTCTATGAAGAACAAGCACATTCCATTAACAACTTTATTAAATTATAAAATTAAAAGAAATGTGAAAAAGAATCGATAATACTCGATTAGTCTTTCAAGAAACATTTGTTGCAAGCAAAAGAATGAATTATAATGGAAATTTTTGAGGCTTTCACATGTTTTGTTTCAGTGAATCTGTCAATGCCTATCGAGCAAAATGCTTTTAAGCAAAGCAAATTTCTTTCGTGCACAACAAATGTATTCTTTCATATCATTAATTGGTTCATAATAAGATGAATAAATTTTGATTTTAAATATGTACAATTTAAAATTTAGATAAAATTTGTATAAGCGTGCTTGATTTAATACTTTTATTGTGCCATCTTCTTCTTTTGATTCATTTTACTAAAATTCCAATGAAAAATGTTTAAAATTTTAATACTGTTGTCTTCAGAGAGAATATACCTTCGATAAAAATCTTTGTGAAAGTTGAAAAATGAGAAGTTGAAATTTGATTTATGCATGTATGACACTTTTGTTAAAATGAGAAACTTGATGTTTCACGAAAAGATAACAACAATTCCATTTGAATTATCTTTTTTGATTAATTGATAAATCTAATTTAATCATTTGATATCCTTTCATGCACTTGTTTTTTTTTTTTTTTATACTCGTGCATTAGCTATAGCCTATTTGAATGATTCATTCAGTTGTTAGCTGAAGTGAGTTTTTGAATTTAAATTACTTTGCCCTTATCAATGGAATTTCCCTATGAGCAGCAAAACAAGCACTTGATATCATCTTTCATGCTTGAATTTTACTTTGCCTTTTTGCAGTTTTGCAAAATAAATGATCTTATCAACGAATATTTTATTTCTCATCAAAAGCTCATTATGAATAAACTAAATGTTGATCTTCTGAAAAAAACATGTAATGCTATCAGGTAATATGTCTTCTTTATTCAATTATCACATAGTTTTAAAATATCATTTCACAGTTCTTCATTAAAAAACTTTTCTGTCACTGAATTAAATACTGTTTAAGATGCATTTAATAGTTCGTCAAAAAACTTCTATCAATGAGAAGTACTGTTTAAGATTCTATCAATGAATTGAATACTATTTAAGATCCATTTCATAGTTCTTCGTCAAAAAACTTTTGTATCAATGAATTAAGTATTGTTTAAGTTGCATTTCACAATTTTTCGTCAAAAAACTTTTGTATCAATGAATTAAGTACTATTTTAGATTTCAAGAAAGGATGATGCATTGAAAAAAAAAAAAAAATAAGCAGGTGTTCATTCATGTAAATATAAAAATTATTGAGAGACAGTGCAACCAAAAACCAATTACTGGAAAAGATCGGTGATGTTAGTTGGCAATGTTTGTTAATGACATTGTTGGATGGATGACTTGCTTTGCTTGTTGTGTTAACTAAACTAAAAAGTACCACCTAGCTGATGACAATTGATTTTTCACCCTTTCGCAAAAAAATGGAACTTATTTTTCTTTTTCACCTTCATTTTATTTCCTCTCATAGATGTAGAAATGAAATGAATAAAGCGCAATTTCAGGAAGAGGAATAACATTGTATAGGTCTATCTTTATGTGTGAAATTTGAAAAAAAAAAAAAAAAAAAAACGAGATAGTTGAAATAGGAAATTAAAGAAATTGAAGAAATGGTGAAAACTTGAAGAAAGGTGCATCAAAGGGAAAAGAATTGTTACATATATAGGTGAATTTTAAGACAGGTAATAGGCCAACTCTTTAGGCATTGCATTCGAACAAAGCCTAACCTTTTCAGTATCTTTTTGAAAGAGACAAAGTGAACGTCCCTACTTTACAAACTATAACTCTTCATGGTGACATTTTACCTCTCTACTTGTGTCGTCGTCGTCAATTCTTCTCTGCTAACATTATTAGCTCTTTATAATTAAGTCTCTCAGTAAAGCATATATATATATACACACACACACATACACACATACACACACACACACACACATATACACACACACATATACACACACATACACACACATACACATACACACACACATACACACAGTTTCAGATGTCTGCTTATACATCGACAGTCTAACTAATAGCCAATTCTGTTTTTTCATGTTTTCCTTTTTGCATCATCGATAACCGTAGACATAAATCTTTAAATTGAAAATCATGTTCATTCATCAATGTTGGAGAAGGGAGAAAGGGGAGAGGAGAGAAGGAGTGGGCTCATCCTCCACAATTACTCTTCATGTGCCACATTCGTTTCTTAAAATTTCATGAATTCATTAGCTACTTTTTTTCTTTTCCAAAAACTATTCAATTCTTTCTTTTATTTTTCATCTTTAAGCCTAAAAAGGCAGTTTTTGAATAATTTAATTCTCTTGGAAGCATTTACTGAAGCAGAGCCATCTATCATCCATTATTGAAGGATTCTTTATCGATGTATTCAAAATCATCTAATCATTCATTATTATTGAAGAGTATTAAAAAGTTATTGAAGTATTGTAGGCCTTATAACTTCAATTAGTTTTAAAGTTATAATGCCTAATTGATAATGTCATATTCTCGTTCTTTCTCATTGATCTATTTTTAATAGTGAAATTAATTAAAAAATATTTTAAATCTTTATTCTATGTTTGAGATCAGGTATCGATCATTCTAAGAGATTCAAACAACAACAGCTTGTTATGATGCTAATAACTATTTGATTCTGTTTTACATAATAGTAAATTGTTTAAATAATAATATCTAGCAATTATTTTGAATAAAGATTACTTAGCGTTACTTACTGAGAATTAATTGTAACTTATGATATTCATCATTCCAGTGATTTATACACTGATCTGCTAGAAGAAACGCTTAATTAATAGGGATTTAATGAAAAGCTATTATTTTTTTTTTTTTTACGACAGAGAATGAAGCACTTTTTCTTCCTGTTGTTTGTTTGTTATTTTTTACTTACTTGTAGATTTTAATTTTGTAAAATGCTCACTTCCACGGATATGATCTGTTAATACTAATCAATCCAGTTCACTACTTAAATCATATAGATACTTTATTTTCCAGGTAGGGGGGGAGGATGATCCAATTAGTCAACGATTGGGCAATGACCTAATTCCCAAAAACAGATCCGAACATGCTTGAAAAACTGGAGCATTTTATTGGGATGCCTCAGTTTTTTTCTGGTCAGTTGCATTAAACTTTGTTATTAAGTTGTCATTTGCATCTGTTGTCTCGTTGAATCTTTTCATTTGCGTGGGAAGAACTGACTTTTTCAACTAAATGATTTATGTTGTTTCTTTAGGGATCATTCCTATCCTCAAATACTCCTTACACTATAAATGCTTGAACATTTCTATTGCTTGAGTTAAAATTTATTTTGTTCAACGAAAAACGAAAGAGCCTTATGTTGTGTATGCATCTAAACAAAAAATGCAAGATAAAGAAAAAGATCAGTGAGATGAACGCATTCAAAGAGGGCAGGCACGTCAATGTCGTAGCATTATTATTATTATTAAGGTATGAAATAGTGATCTGTTTTCATTCTAGTGATCTGTTTTCACTTATAATGATCTGTTTTCACTTATAGTGATTTGTTTTCATTCCAGTGATCTATTTTCACTTATAATGATCTGTTTTCATTCTAGTGATCTGTTTTCATTCGCTTTGAATTTATTTATTCCGAGAAATGCGAGCAGTGGTATAGTAAAAATATTAACTGATATGATCTGCAACAATTGTTTGCCCACTTAGTTCTTTTGCTGTTGTCACAGTAAACATATCATATACTCGAGAGAACTGTATGCCAGGTTAAAATTAATTTTCTGCAATTGTTTTAATTGTTGTGATCAAAAATTCAACTCAGACATTTCTCAATATTATCTGTCTTCAGTTTATTTCTGGGTTGCATGAATCATTTTTCTGAAAAGACGTATGTATATACAGACGTATGTATATTTATCTAATGATTGAGTAGATTCTTTGACTCCTCTTGGCTCTATTCCGTTTTTAGTTTATGTTATTATTAGTAGCTATTGCGTGTTAAGGGGCTTAGTTTTTTTGTTTTTTTTTTCCTCTTAGTTTTATTTGGCAGCAGCACACTAGATAGAAAGATAACGACAGGAAAAGGATCGCATTATTTAATGATTCTGAAAATAACAACAATAAGAGCTACTAATCTGCTATCCATCAGCGATTTTCTGATTTGCAGTGCTAATTGGCCAACTTCTAATAAGCCGCCGAATAGAGTGATTTAATGGCTAACATTGGCTGACATCTAAGGATGATTATAATCTATGAGTCGAAATGTATGCGCTTGATAAATTTAGAAAAAATTTAGTAAAATTTTTTCCGAAATTTCATTATTGTTGAATATTATTGTTGCATGTGAAGATATGGATGTATTTCTTATATCCATCTACGTTCAGATATTTGCTTACTTCCTGGAAATTTTGATGATATCCAGTAATGCTTTTCTCGGATGCTTTTATATTTATGTGATATTTGGACTAATGCTGCTTCCCAAATTATGAATTTCTCATCTTTTCTTTTGTATAAATCAGAAAAACTATAAGGCTATAATTTCAGAAAGCTTTGTGACCAATTCCTGGTAAATAATGGTGATTCGAGAATTTTTCTAAATCTTTGAACGCAGTATCATTAGATAAGTTACCGATTGATTATTATATTTGATATATTAATTGATTTATAGTTTAATATTTTGGCAATTTCCATGCTTTATAGCTGGTCTCATTTGCTTTCATATGAATATATATACTTTTGTCATTATCAGTAATAATTATACTATTAGTGTTGACATGATGTCGTTTCCTAACTGATCATCATTACATTTAGTGTTAATTTCTTGATAAGAAAATATTGTATTTGTTTTGTGAATTTGAATTAATATTTTATTATGCACTTTTTTAATAATTGGCCAACGATTTTTTTGGACTAAATTCTTCGTTTAATCAAAAAAACTTTCCCAAGACATATGCATGCATCGTGAATTTTAAAATATTTTCATTATGTAATTTTTAGAGTCACTGGGTGATATGAGAGAGGCGTGAGGCCTTTCTCAAGAATGGCCAAAGACGACCTATTCAGCTGGAGACCCAACATTCCTGATGCTCTTCTGAAGGGTTGTGAATTCCATAAATACGATGACGTAGGTTGAATTTGTATTTGAGTTTTTGTCTTTTCTAAAATTTTCTAAATTGATGAGAGTTTCATGCTTTTTGATTTTAATAAGTCAGAGAGTATGATGTATTTTTTTGATTTATTTTGTTACAAAATTAATGGCAAATTCGTGAAGCATCGTCGTGATTTATATATCACTGTCTAGGTGTTTGATTAAAAGAAAAGTTACAGGAAAGCATTTGTCTAGAATGTAATACATTTCTTCGTGTTGATGAATATGGTTTTTTTTTGTACTGGACATCAGAAGAAAAAAAAGACACGTCGGTGCTTGACCTTATCCTGGTTAATTATTCGTAATTTACATTGTTTAATTAAGTTTCATTTCAACTTAAAAATTCCACCAGTTGTTTTATCTATCGAAATATTTGTTTAGTAAAAATACTAATTTTTCTTTATTTTTGTTTGATTCCAAATTTTTCCTCTCTTGACATTATTTCATCAAAGATTTGGGAGGCAAGACGTGGTACATTGCCGAAAGATGGACGGGTATTGTTTGAATTAGAGCAATATGGACCCCGTGAAACTATTGAAGATAGAACACTTTGGCTTACATATGGTCCTGATCTAGTCAGTGTTAGTAGTTACTATCTGGTTGCGGAAGATATCGAAATTGCCAAGGTGAATAATTTTCTTTTAATTTTATCCGATTTTCAAAATCTAATGAAAGTGATTCTTTAGGTTCTTTCTTCACATTTTTGTTGTTTTAAATACAACTATTTTTTTTTACAATTTTTTTTTTCTGGGAAGCAAGGGATTAGAAGTTATATGCAAGTGTTTCCAATTTTTTTGTTTTATTTTAGATGTGGCGAAATGGCTTAAATGAAATTTTAAGAACAAATAAGATGCGACATATTTCTTATACAACAAGTCTGATGAAAAAGTTCGTCTCAGTCTTTTGGTTATTTAGATTTATGATTAAATTTTCGTCTTTAATTTACAATTTTTCAAATTTCTCTCCAGTATTTTGTTTCTAAAATAGTTCACTTATAGCTGGCGATATTTATGTCTTTGTTTGAATGAACATCGCAAGATTCCCATTAAAAATATTGTCAGAATTTTTTCCGGTGGTAAAACGAATCGAATAGTGCAAAAATGTCTCAGTGATCTCGGACTTTCAGGCAATAAAGTGTGTGTTTTCATGAGTCTTGAACGATTTGTTTCAAAGAGATACTTTTTCAAGAGTCATCATTCTTTATTTTCACTCTGTTATGTAGAAATATTTTGCCGGTTTTGCACGTGTTAGCTTTGCAATCTTTTATTTATACAATTTCGTTTTTAAGGAGTATGATGAACTTGATGTGGAATTATTTACATTCGACAAATATTTGCGATTATATTATAAGATTTGTCCACGCAGTGATGTGCAGGAATTGTTCGTAAAATTGTGAGTAGCAGTCAAGTTAAAATTGGAGTAGTTGCTGAAACTTTTTTTTTCTGAAGGCTTATAAATAATTCAGTTTGAAATAACACATAATGATAATGTATTTATTGCTGTTTTTTTATTTAAACAATTTTATTAATAACATTATTGATAAAGTGAGCTCATTTTCCAAGCTAATTTGCATCATGATGCCAATGATGTTTTGCAGAAGCGGTCAGAAAGAATATCTTACCAAAGATCGTTTGATAAATTTCTTGAATGAAGAACAGAGGGATCCTCGGCTAAACGAAATATTGTTCCCCTTTTTTGATGACAAGCGAGTACTGAATTTGATATCAAAATTTGAAAGTGATGAAAATTATATAAATAATGGTATTTTTTGATTAAATTTGGATCAAAACTTTTTTCACAAAAATTCTATCATCAAATGGCATAGAAATCAAGTTTTGACATTCAATTATCTGTAATTTTTTTTCCAGGGAAAATGTCTGGCGATGCTTTCTTACGGTTTTTGATGTCTAATGAAAACGCACCAGTATTTTTAGATCGAGTCGAGCTTTATCAGGATATGGATCAACCTCTGTGCCATTATTATATTAATAGGTACATGAAAATTTGATATTTTGAGACAGTTGTGAGATTAAATATATATATATAAATACTTATATAGTGTTTTTTTATCATCATTCTTGCAAAAATATGGAAAGTACTGAACTGTTGATTGTTATGGATTATTGCTTGCTATTGTCACTGGGCTAAGTTTTCAAAATTCATTGAAAAATTTTAGTATCTTTTTTTCAGCTCACACAACACATATCTCACTGGAAGACAATATGGTGGAAAAAGTTCGACTGAAATTTATCGTCAAGTTTTATTGTCGGGTTGTAGGTAATCATCATTTTTGAAATTCAAGGTTCGGAGCTGCATTTTAAAGCAGTAAATTGCTTTAGCTGTATAAACAGGAGTATAAAATGTTAGAAGTATAAAATGTCTTTTTCATGTTTTGTGCTATTGTAGATGCATTGAACTAGATTGTTGGGATGGTACCGGGGAAAATAAAGGTGAGCCGATTATCACCCACGGCAAAGCAATGTGTACAGATGTTTTTTTTAAGGTAGGTTGTTGCTTGTGCCATCTTACACTATAGTTTTATTAAAATCGTTTATAATTGATTGTGCTTAGATACTTATATCTTTTTTTAAAATTTGTCTCTATAGTTATTATCTTTAAATTTATTGACAGACAGAATATTCCGAATCATTTCCTTTTTTCCTAATGATGTGTAGACATTTTTCTCAAGATATACCTTAAGCTTTCATTTAAAAAAATTTTAAATCAAAGAATTTTTGATGAAAACAGTGTTCCTGAACATGATTTCTAAGAAAACTTTCCATTTTGTATATTTACAATTTCTTCAGGATGTGCTTTATCAAATTCGCGACACTGCTTTCGCTAGGTCCGACTTTCCGGTGATTTTGTCATTTGAAAATCATTGCTGTAAATCAAACCAACTCAAAATGGCGAGATACTGCATGGAAATACTTGGTGATATGTTGCTATCAAAGCCTTTGGATGATTACCCGCTTGAACCAGGAGTACAACTGCCATCACCCAATCGTTTGAAACATAAAATACTGATTAAAAATAAGCGATTGAAAGCGGATATTGAAAAACTGCAAATGGAGCAGTTTTTGCGCGAGGGTAAATTAGATGAAGAAGATGAGACTGTCGAAAATCCAGAGATCAATGTCGATGAAGAAATTTCAGCATTTTGTAAGCATAATTTTTGCTGATTAAGTGTCCTGAAATATAATATTTGAGAGGCCATTATAATTATCAAAATACTACATCTTTTCGACATTTTTTACCAGGTTATGTGTTAGATCACGATAAGAAAATGGATGGGGCGTTACTGCTTTAATTTGTTGAGTATTCTTGATAATATCAATGTCAAATACGCACAGCAAATAGTTCAGTACAAGATCAGTTCGAACTGTTTTTGGTAGTAAAAACTTAGAATTAAGTTGCCTTCTTTGAACCCATTAGATCTTGGCTCATTCTTCATACTGATTAGGATCACAAAGGAATAAAAATAATTATATATTTCACGTGAGGAGATAATATTTTTGTAGCTAATAACCAGAAAGCACATCCGGAAATTGAAATTCGTGACGCACATTCAACTTCGACGTTCGCAAGTATAATTTTATTTCTTTTCAGGAAGTAAAAGAGATAATTTTTTTTTTCATGTATTGCAAATAAATATGTAGTTCAAAAAATTTCAAGAGTTTGGTATTTCAGCAGAAAAGGTAAGCTATTAAATTGTTAGCCCTTGTATTGATGATAATCGAGGTCAACCATTCATTTTTGAGAAATCTTTCTAACGGCGATATCGAATGTCTTAAAAAAATTATTTCAGGTGACGCTGCACCATTAAAGGACTTGGATGAAGCGCATCCTGAATTTAAGCAAACAAATTTCATATCAAAATTAAAACCTCTTGTTACCAAGAAATCTCAGGTATTCTTTAAATACACCATTTTCTGCCGATTTATTTGCTCGTCAAGTTTTAGATTTATTTTGTTTTAGATTGAAATGGTGGGATTTTGTTTATACATATTGATGAAATTGGTAAAAAGTTTTTGAGTAAGAAAAATTAAGATTTTCAAAAAATTTTGTCTTAAAGAATTTTGAAATGACAGTTTAATGAATAAATTTGTAGTGAAAAGTAATTCTACTAGTTTTTGTTTTTGACTTGATAACATTTTACTTTTTGAAATGATCCGAGTTTTAAAAATTAGTCTGAAATGCTTTTTTTAGTGCTTTCAGAAACGCTTGCTTATTTCTATTTTGACACAGCTATTCAACACCATTTCCCCATTCAATATAGTTGTGATTTAAATGTTTTAAACATGTGGGTTGAGTAACAGTTACTTTTTAGCAGGTTTCTTTGAAGTCTATTAAAACAAAGTTCACTTATTGCACTGCAAATTAAATCTAGGAGATGATATCGGACTTGCCATCTTCAGTTTTTTATTTCTCCTGTTAAATAATATCTTTGATTAAATTTGAGATCACACATAATTCGTTATTTTTCTTTAGCGAGCAATTATTTTTGTTTCTTGTAAACACTGTTGATATAATTGCTGCATTTATTCTATGTGTACAGTTTGGCAGTGATTCAACGCCATACATCGGTGGAAATGTGGCGCTACCTATATTTCCATCATCATCATTCCGCGACAAACGATCATTCCGCAGAACTTCACGCATGCCGGAAAGTGAAGGCAGTGGCGGGAGTTTGAGTGCCGCATTACTGGATCCACAGCCATTGCGTCACTTATCAACAAGGCAGAAAACTAAAAAGGCAATTTATATTAGGATTAACATAAGATCAAGTAAGGATAGGGCAATGTAGAATATTCGGTGTGCTCCGAAATTTGGAACAGATATACTTTACCAAGGTTCTATTGCAGTTCATGGAGTAGTTTGCATGGGTTTTGGTATGATTTTAACCAATAAGATCCTGCTTTCATGTTTTGTTTTTATCACTTTTTTACACTCTTTAGCTTAAATATTCCTTTACTGTCCATGTAAATGCAAATTTTTCGATGGCGAGCGCCGAGAACAAAAAATTCACTGGAGAACAAAAAAGCGATGGAGTTAATGACCATCAATTCTTAATATCTCCGTACGCGTAAAATTCTTTATCTGCAGCATTGTTTTCAGTGATTTTTGTCTAAACAGAAGCATGCAAATATTTGTGTAACGAATGAAACAGTTGCATTTCTGAACTACGTCAATTACACGGTAGCATTGCTTTCGTAAGCTAGAAGTAATTTACTTTGTCCTTTTTGATTGTATGTTCCATATTGAGTCTGATAGTTCGTGCTTAACAGTGCTACTACGGTTCAGAAAAATTTGACCTAGTTCAAATCTAGTTCAAATGTGCTTGAATTCTATTGTGTGTCTTCACACGATGAAATGTAAAAGTTTCGTATGCAGCTGTATTTATTTAGCAAAAGATTTTTTTTTTTTTCGAACATACGAATAAGTCCTTTTGTATCCGACTGATATTCTTAACAAAAATCATACTTTTCGTGCTTTGATCACTTAGATCGTATATGCGCTAACCAGTATAATAATTTGCACGCATGATTTAGACTATTAATCATAATAGGAAATATGGATATGAAAGATGCTTTATATGAATGATATTTCTAGTAATTTGGTCGCTAGGACGATTTTTTGTTATAATGTTCAATTATTAGCTATTCAGTTATTAGCTATAGCACTTCATCTGTACTCTAGGGAAACATTCATCAAATGACTGATTGTTTCAGGTTCTTTCAGTTAATAGTGCAAAAGAAAAGACTGAAATAAAAATTATGTAAATTCAATATTTTTAGTTCACTTTCAGTTTTTTTATTGTTTGTTTACTTGCTTTAAAGATAGTGAAAAAAATTTTATGAAAATAGAATTTTGAAAGAGCTTCGAAATTAGCTGTGCTATAGAAATCTAGATGTAATCCAGAGTTTTTTAAGGCAGTACTTTTAAATGCAGTACTTCATAATTTCAGGATGTTAATGAGTCGCAGTTGTCTGCTAATTAACAACCAGCTCATTTATGAGTATCCGCTTTCCTTTTTTTTGTAGTAACTATGCTGCTAGCTTCTCATCTCACCAAAGAGAAAAGAGTAATTTCATTAGTTGTGCTGGTAGAAATGACTCACTCTGCATGCATTTAACCAGGCATTTATTACCTTTGGGAAGGTAAAGGTTGTTACGAGTTTAATTTTAATGTAAAACATTTCATTTCACTCTTCCGTATAGACATTGCATTGTGACTCATAGCAAGCTAGATATTCTCGACAGTACAGTTACTGTTCTTAGTTTTTGTGTAACTTTAAAGATTCGCATAACTTCACACCTGTTACTCCACATTTTACATGGTTCAGATAAGATAATAACACTCTATTAGGGAACATTCCGAGATCTTCCTTTTTGTAGATTCTCGAAGGAATTTTGTAAATTTCGAATTTTAGTATAAGTTAACAAAATCTGCGATCCTTTTTTTCCATTTAAATGTTACTGCTTATTTCAGCAACAACTAACAAAAGAAGAGGAAGAACGTATTTTTGCGGAATATCATTATACGGGTGCAACTACCAATATACATCCTTTGTTATCAAGCCTCGTCAATTATACTCATCCGGTGAAATTTTCTGGTTTCGATATTGCTGAAGGTATTTATTTAAAGTTTTATTTGAATACAAGTTTTTAATTTCGGCATTACTTTCGAATTTCATATTTTATTCCTAAATCTTTTAATGTAAGAAATAGATTAGGAAAGATGTTTCTAACTAAAGAAAATTAGAGTTCTTTGATTTTTTTTAATGTAACTGTAATGCGTTTTGAGCAAATAATCTGCATTTCCAAATGTCTTCATTCTCGGAAAGCACGGGTTTGGGATATTTGAAGCAGAGTGCTCCGGAATTCGTAAATTACAATAAGCGCCAATTGTGTAGAATATATCCAAAAGGCGCTCGCGTTGATTCTAGCAATTTCTTGCCCCAGGTGAACTTTCTCATTCTTAGTTTTATTTAAAATACTGCTTGACATTCCAAATCACTCTCCCTAATTAGGCTTCTCTCTTTAACGACAAAAACGATTTTTTAACATTTCAAAATTTTGAATAATTAATCTTTCATCAAACGCTGCTTCATCAGAAATATGTCCTGACGAAATTTCGCTTGGATGAATTCACTCTAAGTCCAATTTGCAGATATTTTGGAATGCTGGTTGCCAGATGGTGGCATTGAATTTCCAAACTCCTGATATATCTATGCAACTCAATCAAGGGAAATTCCAGTACAACGGTGGATGCGGGTACGATTTCTTTTCTGGAAGATTGTTATTTTACATACCGAAATCTTTTGGAGCAGTTTTTCTTGCAACACTAAAATGGTTCCGAATTTGACTAATTCGACTATTTACATTTTAATTGGCCAGTTTAAAATGATTTATCATTTGCTTCCGTCTGAACTCTGTAAAGAAGTAGATACTCTGTTATCAGATCGTCTCTATTAATTTGTATGCAGCTGTCATACTGAATTTCTTAAAACTTTCAATTCAATAACGAAACTGCTGTTCTTAATATTTCAGGTATCTTTTAAAGCCAGACTTCATGAGACGGCCTGACAGGTCATTTGATCCGTTTTCTGAATCTCCCGTTGATGGCGTAATTGCTGCACACTGCACCGTGAAGGTTATCAATCATTCCTATATTATCTACTTCTTAGAAAAACTATTTGCAGACAGCCATACAAGCACCATAATTGTTTAATAATCTAAGAATTTCGAAAATTTTTTGTAAAATCTATCCTTTGCAAGAAGCACATTATGAGAAAAACATTAAAGAGGCTTAAATTGTTCTTTTTTCCAGATCATATCGGGTCATTTTTTATGTGATAGAAAAGTTGGGACCTATGTAGAGGCCGAAATGTATGGTCTTCCTACAGACACGATACGAAAAGAACATCGAACACGCACTGTACCTGCTAATGGATTGAATCCTGTGTACAACAGTGATCCCTTTGTTTTCAGAAAAGTTATTTTTTAAGTTGAAACTAAAGAAAAGTTAAAGATAGTAACGGTATTTCAGTTTGCGGCTGGAATCAAGTTTATAAAAAGAGATGGTCGAATTCATTTTGTTCTGCTTGTTCTTAGGTCGTTTTGCCGGAATTAGCGCTTTTACGTCTCGCTGTTTATGACGAAAGTGGAAAGCAACTTGGACAGAGAATATTACCGTTAGATGGCTTACAAGCAGGTTACCGACATATAACGCTTCGTACAGAATCGAACATGCCCATGGTACTGCCATGCCTTTTTGTTCGAATTGTCATCAAGACTTACGTTCCCGATGAACTCAGTGGTAAGTCTTTATAACTTCTTATAAGTATTCATATAGCAGCATGTGAAAAAGTAAAAATCAATTGCTATCAATTTCTCATCCAAATTTCATTGATGTGGAGTAATTTTTAGCCACCAAACATATGGCGTTTTTTGAAATAATCCGTATATATTTACAGGCATAGTAGACGCATTGGCAGACCCACGTGCATATGTTTCTGCACAAGAAATGCGAAGAGAGGCCTTATATAATATGGGCGTTGAAGATTCGGACATAGTGGAAGTCACATCGAGTTCGTTGAAGATACCATTAAACAAAAATATTCAACGAATAAATGGAGGTTCACCAGATCAGAACTACGAGTAGGTGCTAAGTCTTTACGCCGTGTGAAGAAAAATCAGCCTAATACGATATATATTCAGAAGAGCTGATAAATAAGCTGAAATCAACACATAGTCGGCTTAAAATTTTAAATATGTTAATAGCAAGACTAGTCAGTAATATTTTGCTTTGCGACTTTGTTTCTTTCGCTTTTCATAGTATCATTTTAGAACTGTGACTAACTGAATTTCAGTTTTCTTCACATTGTTGTCTTCTAATTATTTTTGCTTAGAAAACTATGTTCCCTGATTTTTAATCCTTTTTCAGTTTTCAAAAATAAATTAAATGTGCAAATTTACAGTGTTTTCAGATCATTGAAGCCAACGATATTATTGAAAGATTCAGTTCGTTTGAACATGGAAGCTGCAGACAGCAAACAGAAGGTATCTGTTTTTGCATTTTTAAAAATCTAATCGATTCGAATCAAATTATTTTATTGTATTTTATGACATAGAACTTTCTGTTTAAAAAATTATGCTAATAATAAAATAATAGGAATTGTAAAATTGCAAAAAAAAACTTAACTTTAAGCTCACTGTCTTTCCTTTTTGACTTCGCTTCATTTTCGATCAATTTGTTATGTTGTCCGGAAGAAGAAAATTTTGTCTCAGGTTTGGTGCTCGGAATTCGAGCTGTGTTTTCTCAGTGGCTATATTAATAGTGTAATTAGAATTTTCAGATTTATAGGTTTTCTCTTTTGGAGTTGGTTCTGAATTAGATGTTACTTTAATTTATTCAAAATTTTGCCTGGAATATCTGAGCATGGATTGACCGAGTGTGATTTGCCATTCGTAATTTAATAACAGCTGGGAATATCAAAATCATGTTTTTTCAAGAACATTTTTCACAAAAGTCACTACTGATGAATAACTTAGACTGCTTTCAGATGGAAGCGATCAATATTAGCGATTTGAAGAAAGATAAATGTTTTCAAAAATTAGTTCGGAAATTTCAAAAAGATATGAACGAACTAAAGAAGCGGCATCAGAAACAGAGAGGATTAGTTCAAAAGCAGCAGGTTTTTATGATTATTTGTTAAATAGACAGTTTCTTTCTTTTCATAAATATCGAGGTTGAGGAATTTCCTTCGTTGACCCAAAAATTTATGACTTATGAATATATCTGTTGCAAATAATGTTATTCATTGAAATTGTGTATGTGTTTTATTTAAATCAGAAGTTGGATTTAGTTTTTTCAAGCATTTATTTCATTAAATTTGTGTTGTTATGGCTTAACTCTCTAAATTGGAAATGAGCTTGTTAGTATCAGCTTGTTTGTGTTGACTAGTATAACTCTTTCTGTTTGTTCTATGTAGTTTTACATTGTATATTGATAAAATTACCGATAATATATATGGTTAAGAAAAAAAAAAAAAAAAAGCGTGAAACGCCTTTATTAACATTTTCGGTCAGATTTAAATACTTCTTCAGAGTTTTATATTTGGCTTCTTTAACCAATGCTTTTTTTTCTCTTTTTACTAATTGCATCGGTTATAGCAAACGACTGTCGATAAATTGATTTATGACAGTTGCAAGCGGTCCAAGTGGCGAACAGCGAGTGACAGTTCAGGAAGTCAGGTACAGCAATCACTGTCGGATATGAAATCCGTATCAGTATCGCATACTCCTGACATTAGTTATAAAGTGTGTTGTGTCTTGTCTTTCTGTTTGCTCCTTATACTGTTTGTTTTCTTTATAAAATAATCTGTTAAAAAGTTTAGATGTGATGCTGAAGTCAAAGAATGTGAACTTCTTCTGTTATGTAGTTAATTCATCCGAAAGAACTTAGGAATCTCTATAAGAAATATATGAAAGATTGCCGGATATCATTCTAGTCTCAAATCCTTTTGCAGATAGATTTTTTCGACTTAACTGGGCAAGTTTTATATCAGATAATTCGAACTACTGTCTTTCAGATGAAGTCTTTAGTATTATCTCAAACAGATGAGTGGTCATCGATGATGCGAAGGCATGAAAGAGAATGTCATAATCTAAGGCGAGCGCAGATAAAAGAAGAATTTGAATGTCTAGGGTAATTATTAGTTTATCTTTTTTCACAAAAGCCGATCTCAGCATGTTGTCGTAGCATAGTTTGCGGAAGTTTGCAGTTTAAATAATGACTTCCTAGAATCAAAAATCGTAAGATGCTACAGTATGCGAAACAATTTGATGAATGATATCATGAATTTGATCCAGAGAATGCATCTACTGCAAGTTTTGTCAAATGCTGCGTCACAGGAATACATTGTGTTGAATGAGGGGAATTCTAATGATTCTAGTGATTTTTAATTCATTGCTGTTTCTAAAAGCCTATGCATGATATATTCCAATCCATGTTTATTTTCTCACAAAGGCTCATCTTTCAGGAAACTGCTTCAGGATGCTCAAAAACAACAAATGAATATGTTGAAGCTAAGGCTAGAAATTGAGAACAAAGATTTAAGGCAAGCCCAAACAAAGAAGAGTATGGACGATGCTCGAGCTATACAACAGGTACTTCATGTTTTTTCAGTTTAGGCATTTGGTTGGTCAGCTTTTGTTTCACTATAATAGTATATATTTCTGCAGAATAACAATGTTACGCAAAGCTTTTTTTTTTTCCTTAACAGGATAAAAACATTAAAACGAAGGCAGAAAGGGATCGACGAATAAAAGAAATGAATGAAAAAAATTTGAAGATGTTCTGCGAGGAGCGGAAAAGGCTGGCTATGAAGTAATTATTTATTATATATAGCTCACATGATTTTTCAAATCGTCGTTCAAACATACCCTACTAACTTCATTTTTTTAAAATTTCATCGTTTAAGGACCAAAAAACATGAGGAGCAGTTGATGAAAAGGCACGAAGAGCAGTATGAGCAATTTGAGAAGGATGCAGAAAAGGTTTTCCTTTCAAATTAATCTGTAATTTTTTTTCGAAAGCATTCATCATGCTACATAGCTGTCAAGAACAAGAGTTGTATTAAGTACAATTTCCAAAGCCTGACTTGAATTTCAGTGTCTGTCCGTTTCTTTTATTAATGACTCGTTTGGAGCTAGTAACTAAAAAAATTAATTATAATTGATTAATTAACTTCAAGAGAAACCTTGTTTCCTCAGTTTAAATTCCACTTTTTGGATCCCCCTTTCCAGGAGCTCGAGTTGGAGGAAATGAGTCACCGAGAAACTCAGTTAGCATCAAAATCTGAATTTATTTGTTGACAACTGACGGAAAACAAAGCGGATTACCCCCGAAAAACCGCTTCTTCGCCTTAATTTCTTACTTCCGTGACAACAGTAGAAGAGACTATTGATGTGGTTTTTTCGAGTCACCTCTCCTTAGGAAATCTCATCTTCCAAGTTTCTAATATTTTCATTTCATGTTCCTGCATCAAATTATTTCTTTATAAATTTCTTGAAATACAAAATATTTGGCAATGCAGTGAGAAAAGGTATCAGCCAAGGGTACTGATTGGTAATATATATCAAAGTATTACGACTCAATTCAGTTTTTAATATGTCTTTCTGCCATTTCATTGTTTATTCAACATACCGAAAATTTCTGTCATATCCTCTTCTGAGTATAAATACAGTATGGGAATGTTAGTAGAGAAATGAAATAAATATATGCCGCAATTAGAAAAAGATATCTTTAAGGTTGCTCAAGGCTGTAAAACATATCGCTGTTGAGTTTCTAACCTGAAAAAGATTGTGAGACTTAACAGTTAGGTAGTCATGTACTGTTTGAAAAATCTTTGGCTTTTGAACTGCATGTTCTGAGAGAGTGCAGATTCGCATTTTTGCTCGATAAAGGATCCTTCGTAATTCACTGCATGTAAGTTAAAAACAGATCTCAGCTTTGACTATATATATATATACGTGTAATGATAACGATAAATCGGAGTAGTATGCGCTTTCCTAGGATAAAGCATGTTTCAAAATAATTTGTGCTGTGGATATGACTGCAATAAAAATGAGACTTGTTAGAGAATTTTTTCAGCAACTAATAAAACCAGATAAAACCACATTAAGATGCAAAACCAGGACACCAAATGAAGGTTAACAAAACAATCAGTTGCGGTAAAAAAATACATGTAAGTACAAAGATAGTCATCCTCATTTACCTCGTTTCTTTCATTGGAATAACAATACGGGGTTTCACCATCGAACCCGTACGCACCGATGAGTCCTGAAGACAAAAACAGGCTAGCCAATCAATGCTCTATCTTCAGCCACCCGTCATATGAATGTTTAAGTCAGACAACCATAACAGTGAAGGAAACTAATGCGATAAAATTTGCCATCATAGTTGGAAAGGCCGATATTTCGTATAGTTACAGTTGAAAATATTACTTAAGCTGGATAGTCACCAATCTTCAACACAGTTCAGAAATAAAAGTTCACTTACTTTGTGAACTTCATAGCGAATAGGTTCCGAGTCAGGAATTTCAAGTTTTGCCTTTAAAATTTGTCCAATGCGTAAATTCACATCATCTTTTAGTGAATCGCGTGTCCACAAGGAAACCTAAAAGTGCAAGGTCAATAAAGTCGCATCGTTAATCAGCTTTCATACAAAATTTAAAGCATTAAACGCTTGTCAGCTCCGCAGATAATTTAAAACATTAAAATCTGAAATAAATGAATGCTTCCCACCTTATCACCTTTTTGTCGAACATTTACCACCGCACCACAAATATGTTCACCATGCTCCTCAAACTGTTCCCCAATAATGGCCATCAGTAGCTCGAGCCAATAATGGTCCAACAATTGTGCCCGTTTTTGTTTGTCGACAACAACAAGCCATCGACCACCTTTCACATTATTTTCATCCTCCCACATCGGTTTAATACCCTCTTTAAACAAATAGTAATCACTTCCCCAATTAAGACCCGAAGCCGTCTGAATGTGATTGTACAAGCTGAAATAAAATTCCTTTTTCAGTAAATACGTTAATCAGACGTACTGACAGAGATCAGCAACTTATTCTCAAATACAACTGTACTACACTGAAATTTCGAATTGAAACTTCCCATGTCGTAGAATGACTCAAATCGGAAATTGGAAGTGGTTCAAATTGAAATAATTACGAAACAGAAATAAGAGATAAGCTAGGTTTACAGCAGTTCGATATCACAATAAATGCAAGTCAGATTCAGAAGAAACGAAAAACAAACAAAGGTGATGACATCGAGAAATATAAGAAATTGGGGATTAACTCACGCCCAAAAGTCTTCAACAGTGTCAAAAACGGCTACTTGTTTCAAACAGTCTTCCCAATCTTTGTTTCGATCAGCTTTTAAATACCAAAGAGCCCATCGGCACTGCAAGGGGTGACGTGTAAGTGATTCTGGAGCTAGTGCAGAAGGATTTTGAGGCTCCTCAGATCGCTGAAAAACATGAACATTTTCTTGGAAATATAGAACATAGACAACATTTATAAATTCAAAAGAATATATCACTTAAACTCGAATAGTCCAGAATTGAAGCAACAGCAGATATGTTACCCTCTTTCAGAAATGGTGTGGATTTAACTAAAAGTGCAAACAGTTTTCCCAAATAACCACTAGCTAACACCAACTCTCCTAATCATTAGATGTATATCAACTGCAATGCAAAAGATCAGAGAAAATACGTTTCCTGCAAAATATTTACTAAAATAAAATCTTCTGAACCACTACCATTTCAAACAGCCCATCGACTTTTTCGTTTCAGGTCTTTTTTCCTAGTTGGAAAGCACTTTTTTTTTTTTTTTTTTTTTTTTTCAGTGTTATATAAATATAAAAGGCTAAATTCATCACTTCGTTTCGTATTTTAAAAAGGTTATTCTTTATAAAGTTTGAACGAGATAACACTGACAGCTCTCTATTAATACAAAATAGTATTCATTCATAGAGTCCACAATATCGCTAAGAAAAGATCGGGCTTATTTCCTGGAGTTCTCGAATTTCTGTATTGGCATGTGAAATAGTTTACTGAAAACTCACTTCATCATAACTTGTCTCATTTTCACAATCGTTAGACTGAGTCGTTTCTTCGGCTGTTTCCGACGGATTCTCCATGTCGTTGGTTGACTCCTGCTTAGTAAGCTCCGATTTCGATATAGGCATATTATCGCAGCTGAAATTGATGAAATTTACTCAAAATATTACGAGTCTTTGAACTGAAGCTATAACAGCAACGTCGTCTTTTAAAACTAAATGTAAATAATAGGCCACAAATAGTAATATTCTTAAGAATATCAGAAGAGAGCGTGAAAACAATCAGGTAGTGCAGTATTACAGGCTTTTCTATCACTGAATATACTCTAAATTCGACTTAGATGGGAACATCTATGGAAATATGCAAATTTTGAAATTATTTATAAATCTAGGATTTGGCAACAGCCAGTAGGAAAGCATACAGCAATAAACAGTGCTCTCAAGCTCTTCAATCCTTCACACGCCTCCTGAAAATGATGGTCAAAAGTGTATCATTGATTGTACATAGACATGATTTTGAATCTGCATGAAAAATATTCATTTATAGGTGCTCTATCATAATTAGTATGGAAAGTTTAAGTAAAACAAGTATAGGTCAAAAACTGAAATAAATCGTTATGATTCTCATGAAATCAAAAAAAGGCTTCAATATAAATAAAATAATTCTCTACAACAATGACGCTGAATATGGTAGCGACAGCAAATTTTCGAATTGAACTCAATTATAACCGTTTGAGATTCAAAAAATGAATGAAATGGATCAAAATGTTCTGTCAACTTGCATTAAACTCCTCAAATTACAACTTCGCCATTATCACTTCTTCAATATCAACACTTACCAGACCAACAAATGAAAACAAACTGAACACCACCGAATCAATAAATGACCCAAACTGAACAGTGCCGAATCAACAAATGACCTATGACCCAAACTGAACAGTGCCAAACTACCACTCACCTCGAACAGACCAGACATAGTGAGAAATCTAACGTATCAATCGTAATATACCAATCAGTTTGTTTACGAGAGAGAGAGAGAGAAAGAGAGAAAGAGAGAGAAAGAGGGGGAGGGAGAGAGAGAGAGAGCAATTAATATTTGTCTCTGAACGCTATACTCTCAGATTCCCGTGTACCTTTAACCCTGTCGTTGCAAAGTTTTGTACAATAATAAGGAAATCCCGGGATGAAAAATTTGCATAAACTGGAATCTGACTTAAGCCATTACAATTAATTATTTTCCCCAATAAGTTTTAACAATTAATTAAAGACCAACGAAAATTAAGGTTTAATTAATTAATTAGCGAAAACTAAGGTTTAATTAATTAATTAATGAAAATTAAGATTTACTAGGCAAGAATTGTCTATAATCAACAATGAAAACATTCTAACGAACGCTTTCAATATATATTAATGTTAGTGTATTTTTTCATTAGAGAGAAAAGTTAGTTTTAGCGATCAGATGTTATGCATAATTGTGATACAGCGATAATAGAGATATTCCCAATGATATTCCCGAGACTTCCATTTCCAAGATTTTTCATTCTTTCAATTCATACATTACTCTATGCATAACGGGGATTGTTGGCTCTTTAACTGTTATTTATAAATTGTGAATGTTTCACACATATATGGGCATTTGTTTTTTATTATCAATGATTTTCTACATCGATATTTTATCGAAATTATCAATGCTTTATTTGCAGTATGGTTCTAAATCGTCCTGCAGTAATTCGTCTGTCCGATTTACGTTTCAGTAGTTTGGAACATTTAAAATCATCGTGTGATTTAACTCATAAACAAAAATGGGAACAGACAATTTCACGACTCGTTTGCACAAAGTATACTATTTTATTTAATTTGTTATATTATTTTTCATTCATTATTTCTTTTTGTCTCTGAAACAGTGTGATATTTGTGTAAGCCTTTATAGAGCATTCGATCATGCAGAACGAGTTTTCGATGAAGCAAAGTTGAAAATGCAGGAAGGAGATGAGGAAGATGCATACAAATTATTCACACGAATGGGTATTATCTCGAAAATAATTATCAGCAAGAGCGATTTTCAAGAATTCAAAAATTTACCGGTAACAATGAAATGCATAATTATGCTGAATAAAAAATACTATTTAAAATTTTTTACCAACAAATTTGTGCATTTAGAATGGTCGTCGTTTCTATTATTTATTTGAGCAATGTATTGCTTATCTGAAAGAATTGGAAGAGAGTTTAAATAAACGATACGAATTAAAGAAAGTTGAAAAAAGTTATGATGAGCAAAATTTGTCAGTTTTACAACATGGCGAAACACAAAAGGAAAAAGATCATTTCATGGGTAATATTATTTCAATTGTTTATAATTTCCAATATTTCTGCAATTCGGTTCAAATCGTTCCAAAATTTTTTTAAAGTATTTCATTGAATGATATTTGATTAAATTTCCTGTAAATATGTATATTCAAGATGAATCTATGGCAATAGACCCACGTGATCTGGTGCGTTATATTGGTTGTAAACATCGAGTTCTTATCATTGATTATCGAAATGATCAAACGGATGTCATTCAGTACGCAAATACTGGACAATTATTGGTTGCACAAGTTCCTGCCGATGCTATTGTTCCTGGGTTAGATCATTGGCGTCCTCCCTAATTTATATTCCTCGTAGATCATAGTTTGAATAAAAATCCTGAATTACTTTTATAACCTGAATTCAAATTAAACGACAAATAGCTCGAGTTCAAAACTACCGTAAGTAATCTTTTCTGTTATTTCCTGTTGTTGGTTTTGTTGTTCCATTATCATGAGTTTGCCGATGTCATCGATATTATATTGGTTTCAGTCATCTTAGCAACGAAAACATTTAAATAGCATTATTATTGAGGTGGAAAAAGTTAATGTCATTCCCCATACATAGTTTTGAAAAGATGAGAAATGGATATCGCTCATCTTTCTCTATTTGATTAATTCTTTCTTGTAATTTACACAAGAACTGTTTTTAATTTTGTTATAATATATTCAGTACGCAGTTTTTTGTTTCAACATTGTCATTATAGTTGTATTGGTTCTTCATTGATTCGCTCGGCCGAGATTGGTCAAAGAGCTATTCTTCAACGCATGGCAGATGTAGATATGGTAGTGCTAATGGGAAGTGAGAGCGCTCCACATCAGGAAAAAGATATGATTACTGGATCAAAGGAACAAATACTTTATAGCGCATTATCAATGGTTTTACTTTTTTACTTTTTATGGTTCTTTTTAAATTATAGGCTGAGATCAAAGAAACAGTGCGGGATAGAATTTAGTCTAAAAAAAATTCCTATTATGTTCGAATATACTAGTAATAACTAACGGTAGTAGACAGCTATTTTGAATTCGTGACATGGACATAAATTAAGGTAAGCAGGTTTGGAGAATTAGTGTTAACTCGCAAAATAGGCGAAAAAATTCCTAGTAGGAAGACTTTTCAATCCTGATGTGAAGGAGATCAAGATGAAAGTTTGAAAGGTGTGTGCTGCAAAATTTTCGTAAATGTTTTCGATTGAACGATAAAATAATTATGCAAAATCAAACCTGATATTGCAGTACAATAATAACTTCCGGTTGAGGAAGCTGCCAAAATTTTTGAAAGGTGGTTTTGAAAATTGGCGTTTGTATTATCCAATGCATACATCTACGAAATCTGCGATACGAAGGAAATTTGTAGATATTGCAAATCGTACTGAATTTGCTAGAGCTGTCGCTGAATATAAAAAAGGTTTCTTTTTGTCTTTCGACCTCTTTGCTATGCTGAGTATATCTAAAATACCTCGTATTAGTTTCTTCAGATTTTGGGATTGATTCCTTAGAATATCCACAGCTATTGCCAGTGATTTATCCTAAAGCAAGTGGACTGTCGATGCCCCATTCGAGTGTTTCTGATAGTGTCATGGATCATATGGGACAATCTTCGTCTTGCTCCTCATTGTTATTGGAATCTACAGGTACACTTCAAGCATTTAGGTCATGTGTTTTATCAGTGCCGATTTAAAATTGATATTCTATATGCACGCACTTGGAAACGCATCTTTAATCTGAAAATGGTTGAATTGATATTCTGTTACTGCTACAATTCTTTTTGGAATGCACTACTAGCTATTAGAAAATTCTCTAAATGATCTTACAGACATTTCTTAATAGATTGTCTGTATCATCCTTAGGCTGAGCGCTGCCACCGAAAAATGCATTACTTGAGTTAGGATATATGCTACAGGTATAGCAAATGAATGTTCGGCTATAAATGATTCAAACGTAGCACAGACTCCAGTTCCTGTTGTCTGTCGAAGTGCAACTGAAAATTCTAATTCGCAGAGTGATATTCCTGCACTTCAGTCGCATCAGCCTCCTATAATTGATCGGAGTAAAAAGCCGCCTTTAGAGGTATTGTATAAAATATTGATATCATAAAGAAAATGAAAAAAAGGTATTTTATCTTCCCCTAAATGCACACTTTAGTGAATCCTAATATAAAAGCCTTAATATAGAAATGAATTTAGATTAATTTCATCTACCTATTAAGATATTCTCTGTTTTAGCCAAATATACATTATTTTGTTTGCTGTTTGTCTTCCGTAACTATATTCATGACTATTTATTTCTAGTTTGAAAGTTGTAAATCCTATTAATTGTTCACATCGGCTTTAATTAAATAATTTCGATTATGTTTTTTTAAGTTATTTCCAACGTTATTTTAGTTATCTACTCATAAAGAAAAAGCTTCGTCTGAGAAATCCTTTCCAATTAAACCGACGCCAACGGTATTTGGTGGTGCAAAATTATACGATGCAAGGCTAGTTAACGTTTTTGTTGTACAGTAGTATTTATCGATCTGTGTCATGCATCTTATAATATTATTTTAGCTCGAAACGAACTTCAATGAATACTCCAGCCATACCAGACAGGTTACTGAAACCACAATTAATTTCAAGGTATAAATAGAATTTGTTTATATTGATTTTAATGAAGTAGGTGTATGCGGGATAATTCGTTTGTGAGCATTTCTGCGTTTCATTAGCATGTTGCTTGTAATAATGATTCCTTTGTTTATTAGAATAAAATATAATAATAGAATTCTCTAGATAATCTGATAGCTGTACTTAAATCTTTTTCAGTGATGGTTCGCACCAGCTTTTACATTTGTATGAATCTATGATGAACATTCTCAGTCTCTGTGCGGTTCCTCGAAGCTGTGTAACATTGCACTTAATTCCATTTTTGGCTTTTTTTTTTGAGAAACGGTTTTGTACACATTCCTAAATTTTTCATATTCAGAATCCCGGATACACTGGTTTGTACAATTTGGGAAACACATGCTTTATGAACTCCGTGTTACAAACTTTGTTCAATACAATTCCATTACGACGTATTTTCACCAAAAACGAGTTTCTCAAATTTGTTAACAGGCATTTTTTAAAGCCTACTAGCTTTGTTTCATTCATTTTTTTTTAATTGCGCTTTATTTCATCAATTTTTTGATAACTAAAGAAAAAGGTGAAAATTTTTCTAGGACCAATAAAATGGGTTCAATGGGTGTTATATCGTCAGTATTTTCGGCACTAATGGATTCTGTTTGGAGTGGATTATTCAAGGCTCTTCGTCCTCAGCAGTTTCTTGTATTTCTTACCAATTTTTATTTGAAGACAAAAATACATAAGCAAATCATTCATTTTTATTTTGTGAAACTCTTTTAAGGAGACATTTGCTGCTGAGGTGAATGCTTCTTTGGCTGACGGTCAACAGCACGATGCACAAGAATTTCAGATTTATTTACTTGACGCACTGCATGAAGATACAAATACGGTAATTTCTAGTAATCTCCTTTTATTACAACTTTACAAGAATGATTTTCTGTGAAGTGCGGTCATTGTTGAAGGTAGTGAAACGCGTAACATTTGAACAGAATTATACTGGAGCAGATTTAAAAGCAGAAGCAGCTGATTACAATGAAAAATTAAGGAAGTTTGCCTGCTCACCAATCAGTGATATCTTTAATGTTAGTTATTTTTTCCGTTTGATTGAAATATCTTCATCAAATTCAGCACCTACCACTTTTTTCGGTTTTTATTCCAGTAATGCAATTGCTGCGGTAGTAATTTCTATGTATTTTTTTATGTTAGATTTTGAATTTCCGCCAAATTGTTGTATTTATTGCACAATACTTTATGCTGTAGAAAAAAGGGGGATTTTCCGCCATCACTTTTTGTTAAAAAAATCGTGGAAAATTTAGTTTTCTTTTAATCTAAAGGACGGCAATCGTACAGCACTTTTATATTTAATGTAGGAGTTAGTGGCAGTATTTATGGGATGAGCTCAAAACGACTCAATAATTCAATTAAATGTTCTTAGTGCCAAACAGTATCAACTTTGCAATGCAATAAATGCAAAAGACAGAGTGTTACATTCGAAGAATTGGCTCAGCTGTCAGTCGAAGTGCCAAATAGGAATTCAACAATCGAAGATTGTATACGAAATCATTTTCAAGATGTGGTTCGTTAATTATAACTGAGATTAATTGTAACTGAGATCGTTAATTATAACTGAGGTTCGTTAATTATAACTAAGATGATATAACTGAGATAATTATATCTGAGATTAGAGTCAGATCATTGTCATCTGACACTTCGAAATAAACATTTACAACTGTTTAATAGTTTATAGGAACTTGATGGTTCCTGCAAATGGCGTTGTCCTGATTGTGATTCTCTACAGACTGCAACTCGTAGAACGTTTTTGTGGAAGCTACCTCAAGTTCTGGTCCTTTTTTTTTGCTTCAGTTTCTTTTCTATATCGTAAGAATTTTAACAGAGTTTTTTTTATAGCATTCTTAGTGTTTTGCATCTATCCATATTTATTATCAGAATTAATAAAATCAGGTCTCCAATGAATAAAATGGATGTCAGTTGGAGAATTTATAGCAAAACAGCAGTTAGAATTTACATGCATATTTTGTATTTTCAATTTAATTTTAGGTAATACATTTGAAACGCTTTACTTTTGTGGGAGATAATTGGCAAAAAAATGATGCTCACATAACATTCAGCACGTTCCCACTAAAGTTGCAAACTGAATATTTCAGCTTGTATGCTGTTGTTGTGAGTTGCATATTATTGTTTTGCCAGCCATACTTTTTCATCTTTAATTTTTTCTGAGGCAATAGACTTTATTTTTTGGTCGGAAAATTTTCACGACTAAATTATAATTTTATTTATACTTAGTACTTAGTTTAATAACTTCTGATTAACAGTTGCTTATAATTTTTCATCATCTCAATCTGCGATTACTTTTATACCGCAAGTTCCAGAGTTCTAATGTTGCGAAATTTTTTTATTTTTATGTTAAAAATTTAATATTGGTAAAAAAGACTAATCTCTTCATCCATGTCATCGCATGAGTCGGCATTTTGTGAAATCCTCTACAGAGCTGAGTCCCTTGACAAAAACTGTTTCCTTTAACTGAATATAAATTATATAAAAAGTAGTTTTGTACTAATTTACTAATTCTGAAATTTCGTTAACTGTGATTCTCCTTTGATGTAAATGGTTTTCAGAAAGCTTTTAATGCTTTGTTTTTGTTTTTCTGAATATATCGTTTTAGCTATTTCCTTATAATTATATAGTAATTGCTGCATTTTTAATGCTTCCTAATGTAAATTTTTAGAATCACAAAGGAAGCTTAAATAGTGGACATTACACAGCAGTGGTTCGTAACCAAACCACTAAACAATGGTTACTCTTTGACGATGATGTTGTTGCGCCGATAGATGTAGATTTGATATGCTCGAAGTATGCCTTTATTTTATATTTTCATAAAGATTCTCTTTCGAAGATTCAGTGATTTGAAAAATGACACGCTGGGAAGATTTAAAATGATATCATGGGACTGGATATATTCATTTGCAGTTTATTGTCATTTTATCACATGCATCCGTAGTAGAGTCTTCTGCGTGGCTTCAACTTTAATTAAATTCATATTTTATCTTAAGCTATAAATCCATATTATTTATTATTTTTCTCTGCTCCTGTCATTTCGTATTATTCTATTATATCACTTCATTTTAACAGGATCAGTGAATTAAATTTGCGTTGTTTTGTATTTTTTATGAGATTTATTGTGAGATCTTTTTTATATTTAGTTATGTTTGTTTCAAACTTCATTATTTATTATTTGATTCCATCGGTCGCAGTTATTTTTTTAATCCTATATCTTCGCACCACATTTTTCTACTCGCATGATTCTAGTGGCTCACTCATTTGATCGAACCTATGTGAATAGGTTAGGTTTTCTCATGTTTGAAAGTGCAGTTTTGTTCTAGGTTGTTATTTTTTGTTGACAGAAGTGAGCATTGTAATGATAGTTACGATGTCCTTTTTAGTTACTGCTATCTATGCATAAATTCATATCTTTCTCAAATTATGTGCAGTTTATCTGATTAGAATGCTCTTATTTAGAGTTTTTCTACAGACCTTTCTGCAGCATTCATTTATTCTGAATTATTTGTTATGAAAAAATTCAGCTTCATTATTTCTAAATTATTCAGTTTCACTTGCAAAGGTAATTGTAGAAGGAAGATTTGAAAACTTGATAACTGTTGGTATTATGTGCTATAGTTAACATATCATGTCTATGTATAAATTTTGATTGTTTACACTAAAAATACAATTTAATTAATACCGTTAATTTTTGACTGATAAATTTCACGTCAGCTGTTGCATATTTGTTAGGAAGTAAAGTGAGATTAATATCAGAACAAGTTCTGGTTGGAATCCTCCGATTTTATCGGAAAGTGGGAGTCTCGTATTTTAATAGTGCGAATTTATATAGCAAAACTTGGGATTGTTTTGAGATAATTGGTTTACGATTTGATTTAGGCGGATTTCTTCCTTATCATTTTAACGATCTCAAAAACTTAAAAAGCATAGTTGATAGTTAATTTTTTAGAAATTGAGTTTTCTTTTATGGACTTTGGATGAT
This sequence comes from Mansonella perstans, assembly GCA_037074765.1. Classification (NCBI taxonomy): domain Eukaryota; kingdom Metazoa; phylum Nematoda; class Chromadorea; order Rhabditida; family Onchocercidae; genus Mansonella; species Mansonella perstans. Next base: position 40,099 of record JBAMDO010000019.1, read on the forward strand.
TGCATGTTATTTTGTTATTTCAGTCATAAAATGGCTATTTATATAATTGTCTTGGTTTCAACTGAATTGTTTATTTATCCGTAAACTAGCTTTGAAGAGACTTTATTCAATTTGGCAGGTGTGTGACACTGGAAATTACTTTATGGTCTCCATGATAAAAGTATAGTAAGAAATTCGTGGAAAGATGAAAACAGTTAACTGTAGTAATACTGGAAAAAATTGTTGATGACACAGAAAATGATTATTAGTAAACGCAGGAAATTTAGGACGTGAGAAAGGTTGATCTGCACATGCATTACGTGAGTTGCTTTGGTCTTGATTAATTTAAGTGCGAAAATTCAAATGCTGATGGTGCTTTTTCCAAGTCATTTACTCTGAATATTTTATGCTCGAACTGAACTTAGTTTACCAGTATCAAAATTCTACGTATTTATTCTACGATTTCTATATAATTTTAGCCAAATCAAACTTAAATCGAAACAAAACCATAAATCAGTATGCGTCTAACGTTGTATTATCCATCGATAAAAAATATATTGCTACGATCATGTGTGTTTTCGTTCTTGAACAAAGGAAATTTCTTAGTCATTTTTTTTTCTATCCAATTTTATTTTTAATGTGACTATAAAAAATTTAGCATTCATGAGAAGGTACGTAATACGTATGAGAAAGCCTTTTCCGATATCAATCACTGACATATAAATTAGTATATGGCGTAATTATCAATCATTCGTATTCTGAAAGGCCGTAGATACAATTTTGACAGTGATAAATCAAGCATGGATTGTAGACTGGATCTAAACGATGTTATGTAAAATGTGGTATCTATAGAACAGAATCAAACTGCTTCTCTGCTAAGCATTTTGAGTATTTCAGTGATTAGTGAAGGGAAGCCTGTCATACATCATATCACCGTAGTGAAGCATCAATCACTTCTTTTAATTAGTGATACCATTAAAATACGCAAGAAAAAATTTGTCATTAAAAGTTAATAATTCTTGACTAGGATTTCACTGCCTCAAGCACTAGTTTTAGAAGCTACCATTCTCATAACGTCTTTCAATAAGTGGTAATTTAATGCGATATACTGGAAAGCAAACAAATGCAGGGTACAGTATACTCATTGGTGAGATATTGTGCACTGTTAAGTTCGAGACTTCAGTTATACTTCTGATTTATTGTCCATTAGTTTAAAAAAGGAGGAAGTTGGCTTGGAAAGAACATTATAGAAACAAAAGTGATTCTAACTATATGTTTCCTACCGGATAAATACCACAAAACCAGAAGGCAGAAACTACCGCTGTACATAAGGAAGAGAGGACAGGGTTGGTTTCTAAAACTTGTTTATGTTAGGTGATGAGAAGGATGAGAATGAAATAGACGTATCTCCAAAGACGTTTCTATTTGTCATCTCACGACATTTTCAAATTTTACCCCAATTGCATAGGAATTTTTGCTGGAATTGTTGTACTGTTTGTTCCCCAACACACAATCATCCTTACCGCTTGCCATTGCCGTTCTTGCTACACCTGTTTAGAAATTATCTTTTACAGATAGATATTTTTCCAAAATTGAAGATTAAAAAAGCAAGATTGATTGTTGAAACTTTTTTTCAGTAATTTAAACATTGTTTAGAAGGGCTGTTTTTCCTTGTGGTCCCTTTCTTTAAAAGAATAAAAAAAAGTTTTTCTTCGTTCTTGGAATTCTTTATGTTACAACGTTATCATCAGTTTTTCGACCGCATATTATTACACTCAAGCAGCTTCAGTAAAAATTTTTGAAATATCATTCATTGCACAGTATTTAGAATAAGCTTAACGGCTCACTGTTTACATATACTCTTTGCGCATTAATGGAAAATTAAATGATACGATAGAAATTCTCCGTAATCAATTCTCCGTAACACAACTTTTCAGTAAAATGTTGTTTCCTTTTTCGTGTTTTTAAAACAAATTTCACAGGTCATTCGTTTTCCAACATTAATTGTCTTCAATTACTGCATTCTTACTGTTGTTACTTTCGCAGTCTTCGAGAATTCTCCTTTTACTGCATCCGTCATATTGATACGTTTGCAATTCTTGGAGAAACTGTGTAGCTTTTATAGAAACTCAATTCAACGCTAATAACAACAATGCAGTTAGTTGTCTTGCAAATACTTCTATCCCTTGTTGTGATGACCTTCGCTCTTCGATCACACCGTAAGTTCTGAAAAAGGATTTTTGGATTTTAAATCGAAGAATCAACAAATGAACAGTAACAGCCAATTTCATGTTCCTCTTCCTAATTACTATTTTACTTTCTTCCCAACTCTTAAATAAATTACATATAATTGGGGGAACATTATAATTATAATTTTTTCCCAACTCCTAAATAAATAACATTATAATTGTAGGACGCGACAAGAATCAATGATTTGGAATCTTTCTTCAAAAATTCAACAATTTTTATTTTATTTCTCAAATTAACGAATTTAAAATGTGACCATATATCGAAGTAAAAATAATTTCATTCATTTTATCGCTACTAAAGTGTTACTCATGTAGGTGTCAAATCGTAAGAATCTCACTTTTTCAACCTTGTAGCGGTAATAATGTTCCTTCGGAGTTTTGTTGCTGCAAATCTAATTTTTCATCAAAATTTGAGGTTAAACTTATTTGTCATAACACTTCTTTCAGAAAAATCTTGCTATAAACGGGATAAATTAACTTTTTTTAGAGAACTGGAATCACTTAACAGACATTCTGTATTAAATTGCATATGCGATAATTCCACACTTAGTACATGGCCGTATAAGACGGAATGGTGAAAAAACTGAGAATTTCATTGTTACAAGACGAAAAATCCTATTAAAAAAAAGAATGAGTTCTCCATCATAAATCAATTTAAAATTAAACAGTTGAAACAATTCTGAAAGATGTTCACTACATATTGGTAATGAGTTTTATTGTGTTCTGAAATCGACTAGTTGAGAAATTGCATATTAAAGCACATTTATTAGAATTTGCTGTTAATTAATTTAGATTTTTCTAAAGAAGGATGAACGGAAACTGAAATAAACAACAAATATATTAGAGAAATTCCGTTTTGTTTCCGAAAATCTTTTTCATTTCAACTGCTTGTCAGACACGATTTCGACCGACAAACCAATTTGCATGCAATCTTATTTTTTATCAAGTTTTGAATTAAGAAAATCTTCATATTTCAAGATCCAGCACTTGGTTATATTATAAATATTCGCAATTCATTTATTTTGCTGAAAATCTTGAAAGTTTTTTTCATCTCATTGTTTTATGAAAATCGAAAATTATGTGACTGATTATTTTTTTAATTTCTTTATGGAAAACTTTCAGTGATCTTAAGCTTAAGAAAGCAAGCAAGAATTCATTTTAGGGAATCAGAAAGCAGTAATTGCGGATCTGGGTAAACTAATTGTTGACAATTGCCCGCCAATGTTGTGTACGGGTCTGGATTGCGCTGTAGTCACAGAAAGGAATGGTTGTCAGGTATTTTTATGCTTGTTATGAATAACTAATCTAAGAGCTTTGTATGAGTTTTTCATGTAATTTGCTTTAAAAATATTTCTTTTCTTATTTGACGATATTCTTTAGCATTTCCAAATTCCTAGAAATATTCCTCATTATTTATGTACTAGGGTGTTTTCACAAAGTTTCATAGTTAATCAATTGGAATTAACTATTTGCAAATACCATAACCTTCTTGAAGACTGTTGAAGATGGAAGTAGCCAGCAATTAATTGTTATTCTTCTTCTTACAAACGAAAGAAACTAAGCAAAAAGTAGAAAATTTTAGTGATAAATAAGAGCGAAAAAACTGAATATTTTGAGAGCAAATTCAGATTGCTGAATTAAAAACCCAGTCATATTATAATAAAAAATGAAATTATACCACCTTTCCTGAATTCCATCTCTTGCATATAGGTAAAGTTAGAGATTAAACTTCGAGCGAAAATTCTTTTAGAAAGTATCGGCGCACAACATTAGACATTTTTTTATAAATACAATCCGATAAGCTGTTATGAAAGCCTATTTCTTCACCGATTGAATTCTGTAAAGAAATAGCTTTTTCATAATTCAACAAAAAGAAAATTACGCGTAATTTTTCTTTTATAACATGACCAAGGCAACTCATTCCATTCAATTTCTTTCATACAAAGCGTTTAATACTTTTACAGAAAAAGATGAAGATAATTAGTTACCTTTTTTTTTCAATTTCTTCGTTAGAATTTCCTAAGCTTATTAATTGAAAGATTTTGCATTCTGCCATTCTCGATATACTAGAATGATTTATGACTTAATATTAATTTATTACACCTTCAAATTCTACTGATAGTTCTATTAATTTTTTGATTAACATTGGCAATAATTGCATCGCTACAAAAGATCTCCACATGACTTCTGGAAGTCAGACAGTAGAAGCACAATGCTCCAATCTTTCCGTATTTCGCTGTTTACAGTACATTTTTAATTGTGAACTTCATGTGAAGAATGAATCGGGTCGGGGTACGTCTTTTCTCTCCCTATATGGTATGTAAAATGTTACTATTGAGTAATAATAGATCAATCATTTTATGGAAAGTAGATAAATTTAATAAATAAATACTTAAATGCAAGATGCCAAGTCAGTTCAAATGACAAAAATGAGCACAAGTATAAATTTAAAAAAAAAATTAATGAAATGAAAATCGACTTTGAGAATGAGTTGTATATAAAATGTTTCTACATTATAACACACACTTCATATCAAAGCATTTGCGCCCGCCCGAATGATAGAAAATTCAAATTTATTAGTGTAGTAGATGACGCTATATTTCTTATAATGAAAAACTGTAAAATTTTATAAAAGACATCGATTTTTCGTACTCAAAGATCGACACTCAGCAACAGTGCCTTTTTTTTTTTTTTTTTTTTTTTGTTTAATAAAGTGAAAAGAATTGCTGAGATGCAAAATGGCATATGTTGAATCTATCGATAGGTTTGAAAATCAGTGAGACTATAGTGATATTTCAAAAAATCACATGTAAAGTTGATTAACCGAAATTCAAAAGTCCTTTATAGGTATTAAATCAGTTCATTCTTCCGGAACTCCTTGTAATTTAACAAATTTATTGCAAAAATAAAAAAAATTAGGTGAAAGTGATTGCAATCATGATAGTGAAGAGTCCTCAATTTGATACGTTTTTCGTGGATCATTTAATTGAAAGTCTTTTACGAAGTCCTTCTAATAAAAACGGGAGAATTCAAGTACAATATATCGTATCCTTTCCAGAAAATTGTATCCTTCCGTTTGTTTCCTTATTGGAGGAGAAAATAATTAACTTTGAATTTTTGCTTTCCATACTACAGTGTAACAAACTCATCTTTTAAAAAAGTTTTTTAATGTAGTTTTGCTCATAAAATTCTTGCATGAAACGATATCTCTTCTCCTAATCATTAAAAAAAGTTCTTATTTTAAAATTGGTGTAATGTCATCCAATATCAAAATGAATTGATGTCGTAAATTTGACTTTATTTTCCGTTTTCAATTTCCAAACATTTTCTGCAAAAACCAAAAAAAAAGAAAAGTGATTATGCAATACGACTATAATTTCTCAGCATAGAAAGTTATCATCATTTTAACTGAATGAAAATAAACATTCGCAAAATTAATCTGACGGTGAAGAATCAATGAATAATTTTATTAGCCTTTTGCATTTTGCAACTTCCGATCCTTAAATTTCAGTCACGAGAACTAAATACGCTTTCTCTTATTTATATAAGGAAATTTAATATGTGTAAAGTTAAATCAAGAATATGGTGAGAACTACTTCAGTTATGTGCTTGTCCTATTGGATCGCCGGCTAGAGGATGCGATCCAATGCCTTTCATACTATGGCACGATCTAATTGTTAACGGATGTCCAAACGTTACTGTCAATAGTCGTGATCCAGCACAGAAAGTTCATCGATGGTTCCGAAGGGTAAAATCTTTACAATTATCTAAAATGATAATAATCTAAATCTCCATACTTTAGAGAACGAACTCCTCCATTCTTCTCTAAATTTCCTCATTGTCTTATAATCCTGGAACTAAGTAAAATCTTATCATATCACAAACTATCAACTAATTTAAATTAAAATCATGCAAATGATACTTAATTTCTAGGTGAACCGGTTCTCAAACACTGACCAGTGTGAACCATATATATTTCCATATTGCGCCGAATTGGATTTCAATCTGTGGCGTTCACCAAGGACTAAAAGAGAATGCGAACTTTACTGTTATTCATTAACAGAACAACGGAAACGTGGAATCATTTAAACTACAGTTTCTTTTTTATTTAATTAAAGTTACATATTACAACACAATGTATCTTTTCTGTTTCTTGTTGAATGAAAAAAAAAAAAAAATGTAATGACTGAGATCGATACTCAGGAGGTATGGTTGTATATTCCGAGTTAATTCCGAGCGAATCTTTTACCATCTCATTTCTACTTTATATTGATCTAAACATAATTTTTGATGTGTACTATCATAAAGGTATATTTAAAAACATCAGCAAGGCGCTTTAATGTAAATCGGGACCGAATTCATTCTTTCCCATCCTTTCATTTCGATTTGTGTCTCCAAATTTTTATGAAATGCCTCAGTGTAGTACTCACACAAATATTTAAAATGTTTAGACAAATATGTGTTCGTCATAATTTTTACTTTTCCTCTCTAAAGACTCGAATAAAATTCCTTTCATATGTAGTTCACAAAAAATCTGATTACAAATTATTTACGGCAAAATGGCTAACTATACATAAATAATTTAATGGCTTGAAGAAAATCCAGGTTCGCACAAACATTGTCTCCAGCACTGCTTAAATTTAAACTATCTGCTGAAACTTCGTTCACCGAAGCCAAAAAAATTTTCATCGACGCAAGAAATTATGTAACGTCCGCCGAAACCTGATAAGTTGTACTTTGAATGCTGGCCAAAAAAGTTTGATGTTTCTATAATACCACTCTCTAAAAATCAGAAAGATAATAAGTATTAAGCTTTTTTAATTCTTTTTTTCAAAAAAATGATCTCGCTAATTAACAGGCAACAATTAAAAGGTCAAAAATATTTTATTTGAATTTGTCAAACTGTTCTTAAAAAATATACTTGTTGTAATTCGTAAGACTATTGTAGTGTTCGTCGAGAAATTCCTTATAAAATTCAGACATATCAAGAGCACTTGGATGTTCTAGCCTCCCAAGATTTTTCTTCCTCTGGAAAAATTTACTCAAAATTTTTATTGCAAAAAATAAAAGATATTTTTTCAGCTACTAAATGACTGAGAAAATTGGTTGAAGAACAATAAAAGAAACATTTCAGTAAAAAAAAGATAAACCTGTTCAATAAATTCTGCTTTTTTTTTTTCAAATAAAATATTGTGTCGCGTCCAAAATTGTGAACTCCATTGAATTAGTGCTTCGCGTGCTTCACGATATTTTTTTTCCTGCTCTGTTTCATTGATTAATCGACGCAATCTTAAATATTTAACCTTTAAAAAACTTCAAAAAAGCATCTCTCTGCCTTCTTGTATGCTATTTCCCATCTTCTTTAACTAGCACTAAACAAGAGCTAATGACCGAAAACTGACGATTACAACTAAATATATTCGTAGAATTACAAAAATTATTACATGGCATTAATCAAACAATTATTACACGAATTTCAGCTGTCGGTAAAAATTAGCGGCCTCATTTATTTATAGAACGGTCTTACTTATTTGTAACCTACATTAATTAAAAAATGGCCTAACGCGAACCTTATAGGCCTGATTCTTGAAATGTCATCTGGCGGTCCAACCCAATCGAAACGATTATCTAGACGCAGGTCTTTTATCATTCCCTTTCTCGAACTGTTTTTTCCTACTTCTCGTTCCTGGCACATGTAAAGCCGAAAAAACTCGAATACACTGTACTGAATTATATGAATTTTGATTCAAAGAAGTGGCAGAAAACGGAGAATGAATTTGCATTATAAAGAAATGAAACTTCTCGAGATAGCAAGTTATATACAGAAGTCTGAGAATTCTTATTTAAGAAGTGCTTTATTCCACAAGCAAATATAAACAACAAAACAACGTGAAGATCGGTTCAGGTATTTTCAGCATCTGAATTCCTAGATAGATAAGCCCTCAGCAAGGCGAACATCCGTTCATATTCTTGCATGTTGTGTCTGAAAAAATGATGCTCAACATACAAATAGAAGTTCCAATTTCGAAAAAAAAAATATGTTAAATAAATTTTCTTGACAAAAAAAAAACCAATTTAAACTAACATAACGAGTAGAACTGGGCCTAGTAACTCCATCGTATTTGTTAAATGCCGCAAGTAACTTCTTGTATAATGTGTGCAAGTGTAACAACTACAATTCTTACAAAGAGGCCCAAAATCTTCTGAATACCTGAAAAACATGCAGCAAAATAAATTATAAATCATTAGCTAAAACATATAAGCATAAGATATATTGGTTGTATAGAAAAAGATGGAGAATCTAATAAGAACTTTTTTATTAAAAAATTTCATGTCAATAATCAAATCTAAAAGATGAGAATTTCAAATATCTATAAATTAAAATATATAGGTGGCTTATTTGCTGCTGAATTAGCAGACTTGAAATGTTATGCGAAAGGGGATCATCGACTATTTCTTGGAAATTCTCACTTACATTGTAAAGCTGCAATTAACAAACACACTTACACTGTATCAGTGAAATCGAATACGCTAAAAGTCGCTTCTTCCGGAAAATTTTCGCCACAAACAAATGCTTTTCCTTGTTCAGCAAGAAATATAGCATAAGATGAGTCGAATAAATCTATACCAAGATGCGTTAAAGCAACAACTTCGGTCGGCGAAAATGCTCCATTAACTAAACGCAATTGAGAAGGCGATATGTGAGGCTAAAATATTTAAATTTGGTGCTGTTATTACATCACCAAAAATGAGTAAGAAAATATCAATGTTTCCAAACACAGCAGTTTCAATGAAATAGTGATAAAAAACTTACCCATACCCCAGCTAGCAAACTCTCAATAACATTCTTATCAAATTCATTTTCCGTGATAACTGGATATAAAGAACCAATATTTCCAACTGCTTCAGAGCTAGAAGATTCTGGTTGAGTCTCTGCGTCAGTCGTATCCACTTTCGACATTTTGTTTACTTTCGGCTTTTTTGAATGCAGACGAAGGCGTTTCGCAAATTGCATTACATCCAAAACAAAACCACAGCCTTTTGGAAGTGAACCGATCGCAGATGCACAACGTTCGTGATGAGACGGACTGTGTCCACCACATAATGCAATTAATGCTGCTGAACCCTGAAATTCCCAAACAAATTTTTATAAATACAACCGTAGTAACTAATAATCTTGATAAATAGTTACAAAAAATCTAAAGATCTGAAAAAATCATACAGTGTGATCAGTTGGCATGTTCTCGTATAACATATGAATTCGAGCCAATCTATTTTATACTTACCAACTTGAACAGTAATATAGCTTTAAAACACTTTGTCGTTTTATAACTGAACCCTACATATGGAGCATCAGTTTTTTAAACATATATGAAGCATCAGTTTTTTAAATACTTTTTATTTATTGTATAGATAAAATGTTCTGAAATGGACCTCAAAAGAATCGTTACGCAGCAATTCTCTCGAAAATTTTACTGTTCGCGCTAATGCTTTCTCTAATCGTTTATTAGAGCATCCCATTGGAGTACCGTAATCAAACATCGTTTCGTAGGATGACACGTGACTGAATCTTAGTAGTTTTTTGACTACTTCGACACTAACCTGAAATAAACTGATAGAACTTTTTCCTAACAATGTTTGGACGCAACATATAGAAGAGCTACCTACTGAAATAAGATATGAGAGCTCTTGTTTTATATTCAATTATATAAGTAAAAAGGAACATAAATTTCGCCGTCCACCCTTTGTCCATATTGCAATATTCCCGCCGTTGTTGAATTTCATGTTTCGTTCCATCAAAGGATCCGTTAGCGTTAAATGAGTTGGCGCATTTTCCTGTAAGAATTCTTAGCCTTAATCGTCTGTATAACTACATTTATATCTTAACTTTTGAAAGCCACATACCACGTAAAACCTGGTTCAGTTATTTTACTAAGTTGGAAAAGCTTAATACACCTAGAAAATATAGCAAAAACCGGGACTTTCAATTTCGCCAGTAAGAAGCTTTTATAACACGAAAAGTTTGTCTACTTCTGACATCATTTTGATAAATCATAAAAATAGTTCAAAAATATTAAATATTAACTGGCATAGAAGTGAATCGAGCAATTCCTACACCAGATTTTTCAATAACTGGCAGTGCATCGAAACTATAAATGAAACAATTATTAAAAACAAGAATAACTGATCCTTTTAGACTTTAAACAACTGTTCAACTTATTAAATAAGCTCTATGACTAACAGTAAATAAACTCTTAGTGCCAAGCTCAATTAAAATGTGCTTTATTAAATTTGAAATTTTGAGAGAAAACGCAATCGTGCAACAATCAGGAAAGTGTACACTGAAGGAAGTGTCAGCTGATAAATAGGTGATTGTTGATGTTTCAAATGTGTAGTTGCTACATCCCATGTCAGATGAGGAATGTGACCGGCACGGGTATATATCATGCAGGATGGCGTTTCGTGCTCAATAGTTACATCACCCCAACGAAAAATTTTTCCAATCCGTCCATTCACAGTACTTCGTTGTACCATAAATTTTACCATCTGAACAATAAAAAGCATAAATTTTGATTAACACGACTTCCTGAAATTGTTTATTATCGTTTGAATAGCAACAGTTACTGATTGAAATCACGCTCAATACTTGACAGAGATTTAAAAGAAATTCTTTATTTACCACAACTAATATAAATCATTAAAAAAATTATTTCAAATTTACAAAGTCGCTTTTTTAAATCTTTTATGAAGCAAAACAAATTTCAGTTCAATTATATCGAACAGCACAAGCACTTAAATTATGCGAGTCCTTAATATATATATAATAAAATAAAGTAAAGATAAAGTAATATATATATAAACGTAATCTTGTTATTTTCATAAACGTGATTTTGTTATAATGTAATTTCGTTATTTTTTTATTTTCCATTGAGGCTTATATATACATATATATATAATCAAAAAATAGTTACAAGTAATTAATGGTGAAAATTAAAATTCAAGAAAGAACTTTAGAGATAGCACATGTTACAAAAATCTACTAAAGGACAGTAATGAACAGAAAAAAAAAAGATTTGAGACTGAGATGTTATTCATTTTGATTTCAGTTTTTCTACTAGTTTCTTCAGTTCAATATCACTGTCAATTCCCTTTGTCCATAATGGAGCAGGAAGAATAAATGTTGACATCGCCTTCTTGATATATTCTATTTTATCTGAAATAATGAATAAACTGGAAGTCAGAGAGTAAATGTGATTTTGACAGCACTACCTCATTCTCAAAATCACCACGATATATATATATATACCCTTAAAAACTATCTGCTAACTATGTTACCGTTATTACGATTCGCTATTAGCGATACTCAATACTTCCGAATACATCTTCTCTATCTAACTGCTTCTATATATTTGATCTATTTGGGCCATATGGATCCTTTCATTTCCTTTGTCTAGTTTGTTAGATTAAGTTTCATAAAATGCAACTATTTGAAAAAAATATACCTTCAGTTAGTTCAATCGATTTCGCCATATCAAATTTAGAGTCGGAACTTTTATTTTCTGAACTCCGAAGCTGAAACATTGTTCAAAAAAAAGATCGATAATCAGAAAATTATTTATATCATACCATATAATTCAACATAACGAAACGGTAACACTGCAGAAAAAAATTCATGTGGATTAACCTCCGCGAAATCCTCCTGAACCGCTGCCCTGATATGTTCGCAGTTCATACTTTCAATCTCAGATGAGCTATCCGAAGCAGATAGACTTTGATAGCCATCATAACGGTTTTCATCGTTCCCATCGCATGAATCCCATTTCGTTTCATTTAAATCGTCTATAGCGGTAAAATGCAATAAATGAATTAGTACTGTCAAAATTTGAACGCTAACTACATTTAGCTTCAAATCTCCTCTCCACAGTCCATCTCTCCATTTAAAAGGTCATTTACCAAATGAACATAATTATAACAGACACAAAACTAAATAATTTTAAAACTAAGGCTTGCGATTGTTGTTTTGCTTTATGTGTAGTAATAACAACATCAATCTCTCAACTCATCTTTAAACTTAAATTTTATTAAATATTATTGCACTGCAAAATTAAATTCTACAAACAGCAAAATTACATAGTTATTTTACTTCCATACATCCACATGACAATGACAATTTACACATACCTCCACTGTCTGTATACTCTTCGATACCAATGCCATGCATTTCAACTTCATAGCCAATATCCCAACCATTATCATTCTCCCAATCACCTTCAAAAAATGTGTGAAAGATTACTGTATCACATTTATATTTTCAATTTCAATCTTATTTCAATTTTAACATTTTTCAATTAAGACATTATTTCTCAAAGTAAATAAGCAAGCAGAATAATTTAAATTGAAATGAGGATAAAACTATCAAAGAAGTAAAGCTAAAAAGATTCCATCTATCAAAGAAACATTCACTCATGTCTTCTTCTTAACAAAACTTATAAAAATCCCGCATTAGATTCTCATAGCACAGATACTAATTACAGTATGAACATAAGTGAATGTTTAAGTGAATGTGAACATAAATGAAAAAATGAAAATTCCCAAATTTATGAACGATCAACAATAAGCACAAAATCCTTACCATCATCGTCAGCTTCACGTCGTTCCCATAAATTCTGTTCTACTGGACTCGGACCCATAATCACACCAAAAAAACATATATATATATATATATATATGTTAAAATATATTATTTATATTTAATATATATACATATGAGTTTAGTTCGTATGTATTTTGAGTTTAGCTCAGATACATGATGACTTTAGCTCAGATACATGATGTCTTTAGCTCAGATATATGAGTTTAGCTCAGATATATAATAAATTTAACTCACATACTATGTTTCATATATATTATTTTACATAATTTGTGTAAAAAAAAAATTTAACTATTTGAAATCATAATGAGCTAAATTCGTTTATTCAAATCAAAAGACTATGTAACAATGAAATCCGACCACCTCACGTCACCAACCTCAAACCATTCATTTATTTCAAATAATAAAATGAATTAAAATCAGCACTTGCAATTCTCAAACTTGTATTTAACAAGTTTTTATCGCACGTAGCATATTTCATAACTTCGAAAACGGACAAAATTGATTCGAAAATCTCGAAAAATTTTTCCAGTTTATATATATATATATATCGAAAATGAATCGCGAAAAAATGAAAAAAAAAGAAAAAGCGAAAAAAAAATGAAAAAATGAATAGTGCAAAATGAAATTATAAAGTATTGGATGACAAATAGAAATCAAAATATATAAAAACTTGAAAAATTTTGATGGAATAAAACTGAAACAAACAAAATGTAATCATTCTGGAACATAATAACATGATAAGATGTAATGAAGCGTAATGACAATGAGACGTTATCTTAGGCCATGGAAAGTTAGCTGGTTTAAAATTAGTAAAGCAAATCATGTTTTAGATTAGAAATAAAATGAACTCTAACATCACAGTTCAACAATGCTGATCTTAGCGAATCTACTAGTTGAAGATGCAGTTGAGAATTGCAATTGGATAATTTAAAATTTCAAAATGCCGCATAATAGGATGGAAATGTAAATCCTCAGCTAAATTTCCAGAACTAAATTACATGAGCAACTGTATTTCTCAGCATGTAATAGTTTTAAAAAATTATTAGATAAAGAATCAATGTTTATCGAGAAGGTAGAAAATTTTATCACGAAAAAAATAATTCTGCTTCAATTTATTTCGGCTCAGGAACATCTATACCCGAACAGGAATCTTCATCGTCCAAAAAATCCCTGGAATAAAATTATGGTTACCTGATCATTCATAATGTCGAAGACATGGTACTTTTGGTTTAATGAATTTTTAAACTTTGGCTTTATTTTTTTCCATGCAAGGTGGATTTTACAAAGTAATTTTAAGTATTTTTAGCTACGAATCTACCTTAGCTCAATGTGTTGCATGCAAAATAGCTAAACCGAATTGTGAAAAAAACTTTCTGATAACAAAATAAAGTAACAAAATTGATAATGTTCTACAACAAATAGCAAGTTACGCAAACAAAAATAATATAATATATATAGTTGAAAACTGAACGAGTGTATACTGCTTTAACCATTTCGGCAATCATTTTGATATTTATAGCTAGATAATCTCATCTGCAGATAAATGTCAAAAATACTTAAGATTTCAGGTCAGGAAATTACTGTCATTTGCTTGTCTTTGTACAAAAATCTAGCAAAATGTATATAAAATTTTCGTCTGGTAATTTCTGACTGGCAAACCTAACCACACTATTCATTATCATTCCTAAAAACAACTAGAGAAAATAACTCAATTTAATGTCCTGTTGAGAAATAGAATGGCATATTTCAGAAAAATACTTCTTATCATCTAAAAATACTATCTACTGAGATAATACACCGATATAGCAATGTTTTTTTTTTTTAAAAAATACGAATAATAAAATTGCTTTATAATAAATAATAATAATAATAAATACGAATGATAAATGATAAAATTGAGAAGATGACAAAAATATTTGTCTAACATCATGTTTTAAAAATCATCAAAAATAGTAACTGCTTTGCGAGAGATAATTCTCCTAGGAAAAGCATAACATACGACCTACAAGGTTATATGTACAGGTTAATACAGTGCAAACATTAGCCAGACATGGAATGCATGAAGTAAGTATTCAAATTTCAATGTGCTGAAACGAACTCTAACGGATGAATTGGACAGTTTCGTTTATGAAAGAGAATGCTTTTGACTGGTTAAAAAGATGAAATAAATCTGAGTGAAAATTATATCATTGAAGGAACACAAACCAGTTTTAAGACCAATGTATCGGTACACTATTATACTGAGCTGATAAATTCTGATTGTTACTGTCATATTTGCAAATTCGATGTGCAAAATTCCCATTTATTCAATGAATAGTTTTGTATGTACAAATATCAATGTCCATTACTGACATTTAAGCACCTAAAAATTGATTTGTGTAGGGCAGTTTATAAAGAAAAAATTAAAATTTGAACTTTGAATTAAAGTACTTCAAGCAGATGAATAATTGAAAATGTGAGATTTTTGGGAATGTAATAGCAAAATTTGAATTTAAGCTTACTGGCAAAAACACTCCTGATACATTCCTCTCTTTATGGCTTATAGCATCTCGTCGTCCTTAGCGATAACCAAGAATTCATCGGATTCGGTTTTCCATCATTACCGATTTCTCAACTTTTCTTCTCGTATCAGGCTAGGCCACATTGGCTAGGCTATTTAGGCCACATTTCCTCCATTACTATTTACAGTACAATAAACACTAGTCCTCCTAAATGTCTTCTTTTCTCCCGATTCATGGGACTCTCTCTCTCCTTCTGAAGCAGAAACAGGTTTCAGTATCCATCACTTTTCTTATTGGCACTGCATGCAACGATCTGTGAAACAGATAGTTTCAAGTGATAATTTAGAGAAACATGGTATCTTGTTAATTATACCAATTAAGGCATTGTTTGATCAGTTCAATAAATTACTTGATGGGTCAAAAAAAATGAAAATTTGTTATGCTTAATTTAAAAACTAAAAGATACTCAACTTGGACAATTAAATTTTAGCCAAAAAACAATTAGGTAAATTAGTAACAGAATGGGATGGAAGCGCATTATCATTGAAAGTAACGCATTATCATCGTATTATCATTGGAGCATTATCATTAGTATTGAAGCGCATTATTGTCAAGGGCAGCTTAAAGAACAAATGGTGAATGAATTAATTGGAAATATTGCTTAGTTTAGAAATTAATTTATTCATGAATTCTCCATTTTTTCCTTTTTCCATATCTCAACATTTACAGTATGGCCTAATTAACATCATACAAATTATTTCATATTATCAATTTTTCTTATTTATTATTGGCTATGTAAGTACAATATATTTTTTAGATAATTATATACAGAATATATTTTTAGATATTTTTTAGATAATTCTGATATATTGCTATAAACATTCTCATTTTCAGATGAGAAATTTGATGAGTAATTCATTTCGAAATTATTATTGTTAAATTGTAAGAGTACAAGTAGAAAGTATATCTGTAGCCATCTTTTCCATAGTTCCATTAATAAATTTCCATTGGATTAGAAAAAAAATTATTTCAATGCTTGTCTAATTTTGTTTTCTGTTATTGGCTTATCTAGCTTGTTTAATTTGATCAGTGTAAAATGAAGTTTTCGAATATTTTTTTATTCGAAAATATATCAGATAATTTTGATTTTTGACGTCAAATGAATGTTGAATGTGAAGAATGGAATTAAAGATATAAAAATAGTATGCCGTTTCCTTATCCTTTTTCTCAATCAGTCCTTTTATTTTTTGTCATCCCATCTCATTGATCGAAGACATTTTAGCTATCTGAGATTGACCTTAGGATAAATGAAGATTTAATCCAGAAAATCAGTTTTAGGCTCTCAAAATTCTAGTAAATATTAGATATAGTATATAATAAAAAATATTATGTCATTTCCAGGCTGTATTCGTTACAGTGTGTTCCACACATTTTTTTTTTTTTTTTTTTTTTTGAGTTCGCGACCAAGAAATCAGTTCAATCCTTGAATTTAAATTTGAAATTTCAAGATATTCTGACAAAAACTCGCTATTTTTACTCACATTTAACCTGAACTGAAACAATAAAAATTAATCATTCTTGTAAATCTGGTAATGTTGCCTTGAAAAAATCAATGCCAGTAGGATTCACA
This sequence comes from Mansonella perstans, assembly GCA_037074765.1. NCBI lineage: Eukaryota > Metazoa > Nematoda > Chromadorea > Rhabditida > Onchocercidae > Mansonella > Mansonella perstans. The sequence goes on from JBAMDO010000019.1 coordinate 57,112, forward strand.
ACTGTGAAATAAAAGTCGTCAGGTTTCAGCAGACCTTTATGCTCACCGCTCCATAAATCTTGCACTAAATAGCCACTAGGATTGGTGAGCCCAATTTTCGATAGCATAAAATGCACTTCCTGCAATAAATATTCAAATCAAAACAATGAAGATTGAAAAAATCAGATTAAATTCATTCAACAATTAAAGAGGTGCAAAAGCAAGATGAAGCAAATTATGCTTCAGTGCTTTTGAATGGAGATTTAGATTTTTCTTAAACTTTTAGCGGCGCAGAATACTGATTAATGGGATAATCTTTTTCGAGTTCCTAAGCCTTTATTAATAATCCAATAAACGATCAAAAAGGAAGTAGAAGATTCACAAATTATTTCCCATTCAACAAAGGAGTCACTTAAATTGCTGCTGTCAAGTTAAAATTAGATTGAAATATGCTACTAGGAAAAAATAACATACCATTTTTTGGTGCGGATTACGATTGAAAATAGCTACAGCGTAAGAGTAACGATGAGCTGATGTTATTGCTGGAACTACGGGTTTCACATAAATGCCAGTATCAGTCGTCTAAAAAATATTGTTGATACAAAGTAGCAAAGTATTTCCTTCTCAACTAATTTGGTCTTAATGATTTATTGAAATTATTAAATGCAAATATAATTTTATCATATACATAGTTAGTGTAATAGAATATTAATAGTATTACCCTAGAAAATTAGGCTCATTTAACTGTTTAGAGCTGAAAAAATTGCTGAAATAATCTTAAAAGATAAAAATGGTGAGAAAATGGAAAGAAGAAAAATGAAATTGGATGGATGATAAATAAGTGAAAAAATGTGTGAGTGCGAACCATGATTGTATAACAATAGATTGTATAACAATATACCAACATTAGCAACTAATCGTCCCATGATGCCAAGTGGATCCTGATCAATGGCAATAACTCGTTTATTTAATAAAATGTCCCGAAAGACGGGGGCGATCAGTCTCAAGTCATTGGACATAATCAGCGGTGATGACCAAATTGACCATATAGACATTTGCACTTTTGCTTGATCAACGGTTAACTCAGTATTTCCTACAATTATCTGAAATTTCAAAAATTCTTTAGTTTCATCTAGAGAACTGCGATTTTAATATATAAACTAGATGATGTTTTTGTTTTATTCCAGATTTAGAAATTATGATAAAATCTGAATTGACAGTAGCATTTTATTACTATCACAATTATCCTTTTGTTTCCTTTATATACTGGGCAAGTAAAGAAGTAAATCAAGTATAAAGTGATAATTCTTTAAATTTGTAAGAAGCAAACCATGTCAGGATCGTGCCATCTCCCTGGACCTTGTGCAGGAATGTGTTTGTCTTGGTGGTGATCGTAATAATCAATGATAGTTCTCACGGAATTCCAGGAACGCTTTATGTCGTCAAAATTACGCCACAAATTACAATGCTGTCCAATTAAGTAATAATCAACCTAAACAAAAAAGTTAAAAGATATTTTCGTGTCATCTTTTACATTTTTTTAACGATGTCGACATAATAAAGAACAACCTGTAAAAGAAATAAACATAAGGAAGCCAAAGAAATGTATAAATTAGTACCATTATCAGATTGATTGAATTTTTAGTGAAATTCTTACGATATAACGGAAATGTGATTGCTTGCAATGCTTGCTAGCGATCGCAATTGTCTTGTGTATATTCATCTTTTTTAACCTATACCGTCTGCAATCCTGCCATGGTATCTTCACTACGAACGAGAATGAATTTCTAAGTTGTTGAATTCCGTGAGCAGAATGCAACAGTGAGTTACCGATGAAGTAATAGCATTACTTTCTCGCCTGATCACGATGACAGTTATTGCACAGCTTATTTAACGGCGAGTGATCACAAAATAACATGTTCAACTCTTGCTTTTTTCGTCACAATTTTATGTCTTTTTATTTCCTTTGATCAATTTTATGTTTACTATCTGGTCCAATTAATTTTTGAGTCCTTCGATACATGTTTCTGCTTAAGCTAAGCGGGATATGTAACGTGCTGAAATTCCGAAATTCTCGTTTCATTTACATTCATTTCTTCTTACTTTCACTTCGCAGTAGTATTCTCGCCAAAGTTCATGCCATTATTTGTAAAAATTTTAGTATCAACGGTTGTCGACGCTTATATGCTTGCACCAAATCATTCTGAGTGATGTTAAATGGACAAGAAGTGGAAGATTAAGGGCTAAGCACTCCTAACTTCTTTTCATTGATTAGTCTGTGAATTAAAAAATGACTAGTGCGATAAAGCCAAATAGCCTACGTTTCACTTCTGTTATCAATTATCACTGACGCTCTATTCCACTTCAAGTGGTGTAACGTTCGCTAAATACCACCAAATAGTTTTGCAATTGACCAGGAAAACGTCGAGAAAAGATGAAATTCCCTTTTGTGGTTTAGCAACTAATTAAAACGAAATAAGTAGGGAAGAATCGTGTGGTGAATATCTGCCACAATCCCGCTATTATCATTCTACAGAATTTTTGTGAGTTGATCATTAAAACTCTTGCACTTATTTTTTCTCTCTTTTTTCCAGTTTTCTCCAAAGGAGACGACAATATTTTACCCATTTATTGTCATTTTTGGATTTCTTCTCGATTACTTCCTGCTAATAATATTAGCAGAAGTTTTCCAGCTTCATTAATCAACATCAAAAAATGTGTCAGTTGGAAGCTTAAATTTAGAGAGTTTTGTGATTCCTTTTCTGTTGATCAGTGATATAGTTAGAAGTAAAATTATTTATTTTATGATCGCAGAAATAACCTTTTTAGGTTGATCAATGAGATAAGCAGGCCAACTGCAAGAGTAGACTATAGGTCGACCGGTTAAATTTAGCATCCGACCCATTTCTGCGTAGCCTATGTAAATAATAGAATTATTCAATTGTTAACTGCAATAACAGCCATGCAGTTATCTGAACCGAACAGAAACAGATGTATATGATAAATTATGAAGCATGATTCTTCTATATATTGAAAAAATTATGTATATCAGAAATACATTCAAATCAGAAATACATTTATCAGAAACTGAAGTTCCAATTTCTGGTTGGAATCCACATATTCATATCAATTATAAGATGTAAAAAAACGATCTGATGTCTGAAGCTCATCTGTTTTTCAATTTTTAATATATTCAATAAGCAATAAAATGATAAACTAACCGGTTGGCATCAGATCAACGTTTATATTACAACCATCGAGCTTGAGGTAATCAACTTGCCACTCAGCAAATGTATCTGCATCTATTTTTGTATGTTGATAACTACCCGGAAAGCCAGCACATGTGGCTGTGCCATAATCTCCATAGATACCAAATTTCAGGCCACGCTGATGCATCTGTGTTTTGCAAATTTCAAATTCTCATTTAAAAGCAAGAATCATGAATTAATGCAAATTTAATCTTTTTGTATTTATTTCATTAAATCCAAGCCTTCTTACGAAAGTCTCATCGTCATTGAAACTTTAATGTCTTTTGTAACTTGTGCCTTTACGAACTTGCATTTTCATTCTTTTCATTTATTTAATATTTGAATAGTGAACAACTGTAATGCAAACTAACATAATCAGCAAGTGCAGCCATTCCGTTTGGAAAACGCTTTCGATCCGGAACAAGACGATTATGTTGATCCCGCTGCTGTTCCATCCAGCAGTCATCAACATGAACATACTGATAACCCGCCTGAAGATAACCATCTTCCACTGAAACAGTGCATGATAAAATAATCTCTTATACCATAAAATTAGGGAATAGTTTTAGAATCTGATCTAATCCTACTATGACGATATCTGGACAGTATATCTTTCCTAATAAGAATACATAAACGAATAAAATTTTTTCGTCAATGCGAACTTTTTAACCAAATGTTAAGGCAGTTATCATTTGTTGCAAAACTTGGTCCACCCACCCTAAATTGAATTTCCAATTTATTAGATTCCACTGAATACAGAACCGCAGGAATTGAAGATATACAAAATAGTCGAAAATTATCTGTAGATTTCATTGAATTTTGCTGTTTTGAAATTATTTTTTTTAATCTTTTTTGTTTATCTGCAAAGATTTGCAAAGGACATTTTCTTATTAAATAACAGATCATATAATTTTCTTTACAGCTTACCCATACGATCAGCCATGTTCATGTAAAGTTTTTCACTGATACATGTAAAAGGATGATGTACACAGTCCATCTGGCAATAAAATTTTGTCCAAGACATCCATCCCATAGGTGGTGTTCTAAAATAAGAATTAAATATGAATTTTGAGAAATATTAAGTTTGTGTTTAATGTGCAGAACTTTTTCGAGAAACAGAGAAGTTTGAAACTAATGTCAACCAAAACACATTTTACTAGTGCATTTATGAAAGGAGAAAAGGATGGATGGAAAGAAATCAATGAAAAAAAATGAACTTGGAAAACTGTAGTATACTGTGATTAGTCAGAATTAAACATAGTACGAAAGAGCATGAGGGGATCCTAACTAAGCTGATCCTAAGTATTGCCTCTGCAGCAGAATAGACAAACCTAACTAATCCGTTTTCTAACGCTTCAGCAAAATTCGCTGCCGTAACCAAACAAAATAGAACAATATTTGGATTCATAATAAGATCACATGCAGTATCTGAAAATATTTGTAAATACAATTAGTATCAAAAAACATTCCATGAGTTGAAGATGTGAACATTATTATTTGAATAATAAAATCTGCTGATTGTATGAAATAAATAAAAAATATCCCAATAATTAAGGATATAAAGTATTGAGTGAATGAACTTTTGATAGTTCATTCATCTTCCAGCCTCTCTGAATAACTTTTAAATCTGTCAACACATAAAGAACCAACCGATGAATTTACTGAAGAAGAAAAGTGAAAAAAAAAAAAAAAAATAGATCATCAAAAAGTTTCTTTCGATAAGTGTAATAAATCCAAAAAAAGTGTAAGATGGGATTAAATTAAGAGCTAATAATTACGATGAGCAGTGTACAGCAATGATTTATTGAATTTTTGGGCAGTTATATGCTGCACGAAAGGAGAGCCATATGCTGATTTCTTTGCAACGAACTTTATGCTTTGATCAGTTCAAAGGCACAATCTTTTTCAATTTAACAGTGAATCGCAAGCAAGCAAATGCAATGTATTTCATCTTCAAATGGGACGCTCCCAATGCAAAAAGTTAAAAGTCGTGGAGTATGTCTCAAGGCAATAAAAAATGCTATTTTTTTTGCTGTTACTTTTAACTGCTATTTTTTTGCCAATAGCGGAATGTTTGGGACATTAAAATAAACCGGATTTCAAAAACTTGATAAGTATTTTAAATGGGAACTTAGAACTATTGTTTGTTTGAGAAATTACAACAGCAACGAATTTTCAGAAAAACAAAAACTTAAGTTGAAAAATTCCAGTGTAACTTCGATTTTGCTAAGTGAGCGGTTTTTTTAACGATTTAAACTAGAAGTGAATTTAAAAAGTTTTGAAGTTGATCAAAAGAAGAAAATAGTCAAGAATAATGCACTGCACAAAATTTAAACAAAGCAGGAAAAAAAGAACTGAAATGCTTGAAGAAGATTATCGCATGACTAAATCAACGACGATGAAGAGTTGTGACATGTGATTGCAGTATAGATAATGAATAAATCAATTGGACATGCACTGAAATGTCGCCATATTTTCCCGTAAATCAGATTGATGATAGAAAATGCTTACAGATAAATATATTTTTGCAATCACATCAAACAGTGAAGAATTTTATTTTCTACAGTTATGGAAGGAATGTCAGACAAAACAGAGCACTATACCAATTAAATTTATTAGATAAAAGATAATTGAAAAATATGGCGAAAATTTCAGCGTACTTTATTGCTGATGTCAAAAAATTACAAGTTTATTTGAGAATGACTTGCGAAGCACCTCTCGCCTTCGTTCTCAACTACCAATTCATTTACCGCAATGCCCAATCCACTTATTCAACCTTGTTCTCTCGGTTGATTGTTTTTAATGTGTTTTGTTTTGAAAAATAAACTAAATCAACATCTTTGTCATAATACTTATAGCAGCTTTTTTTTCGCCATTTCATTGCTCTAACGATTTCGATTGAATAAGAATAGCTGACAACTTGTTTTGGATCATTTGATTCTGACATATGATTCATAATTTTAATTTCAATCCTTACTATTATATTATTCCACTCAGCAAATTTCTGTTCACACAGCTCTTGGTAACTGCCTAAAACATATCAGTTTCTGTAAAGCCCTTTCATTATGAACAGAAACAAACGCAAAACTGAGAGAAAAGCGACGTATGTTAAGTTTCAGTAGCTCACATTATTTAAAATGATTTTTTATGACTGAAAAAATATCATAGGAAGGAATGATGGATAAAAACTCAGAGATTAAAATAATTGGGCATTTTAACCTTAACTACTTTGATATATGCAAAGTAGTTTTAATATATGTAAATTAGTTAAAATTTAAATACTTAGAAGCAATCAGATCAAAGTGACAAGAAGTGAAACTTAGAAACTTTGTAGATATTTCGAAATTAAAAGGGATATAAATGAATGATGAAAATAAAATGATAATCTGAAATAGCTCTTATTAATGATTAATAGTTTTCATCAAATAGTACTTTGAACATTGTTGAAGCGTAGAGCGAAACTAAATGAAGAAATGTAGCATCAGAAAGCCAATATCAAATTACCTTTACCTCTATGAGCCATGTCAATAATTCTGCTTGTTCAAGACATTAAACACGACATAAAAACAAATTAGTTACGAAAATGTATCACTCTGCTAAGACTTTTTGAAAAAATATCACAGATTTGAATAATTTAGAACTAGTTAATTTAAAATAAATTATTAAGTGGATAGAAATTCGAAAGGTCATAATTTACACTGAGAGTCACTTTAAACATATTTATGTCAAATTATTATGCGAGCCATAAAAAATAATTTTTTTTTAAGTTGCTTTTTATTGGTTTCCGTGTTAATGCAAATGCGTAACCATAAAAACGGTTTTTTTTTTTAAAATTCATTTGTGATATTTTATTGGCTTTTTTCACCAGTTTCGGAGTCTTAGGAAAAGTGTTGGAATGATTTTGAAATTCGAAAAAAACAAAACGAGAAACATGTTGACGATAAAAAAGAAAAAATCGAGCAAGTTTTGTCACGTGATAAGTTGTTATTATTCAAATAATAATAATGAATGTGTCAGGTGATGTAAAACTAATTAAGAGTTTTTACACTCCTGATATTTGTTACTTCTTTGGATATATTTTGTAGTTGAAGGTGTGAAAGGCAGGAATAGTAAAAAAACAAGAAATTCATAGAATTTGCGCTTAAATTCCCAATCATTAGAGTTATATTTGTGGTGTCGATACAAAAAGCTTTAAAATTTTTATTTTAAACTTTAAATTTAAAAAAGAGATCAGATGTCGAATCACATTGACAATAGACATAGAAGTAAGACTGGAACTGATCTATTTTAAGGATACTCAAACCAAACTTCGATTAAACCACTACAGTTCCCGATGTTAAGAACATACGGACCGTAATATTCGGTTATACCGTGATTAATAACTAAAAGAAGGGCTTTTTCTTTGTTTTTTCCACGGCAAAAAATTAACATTGGAAGATATTGAAGTTGATAAAATCCGATTAATGCTTTCTGTTGTTGTAGTTAATTAGCTATTTAATTTTTAATTAGCCACTAATAATTATAAAATCATGATGTTATGCGCAAGTTATGTAAGCATGACTAAGCATAAGCCGGCTATATAATAAAAACATTTTGGTACATTTAATTTTAATCCAATACAAATTCATTGGAAACTATTTTTCAATAAAAAAATTCAATAAATTTGCAAATAATTTCTGTCTGCAGATAACCTTGGCGTCGTCTGATGTTCATCTAAAACACCGCCGTTGAAACAGCCTACACCACAAATGAACAAACGATTGCAAACTGATCAATAATCAGCGATCTGTTATACACCAGTCTCATTATTATTCTATAGATCACTTCACAGTTGCTGTCTTTACATTCAATTACTGCGATGAATCCACATTCGTACTCGATTCTTTGATTCTGCTTACTTTGCAAGAGTGGAAATTTTATTGAAACTGTACATTCGTTCTGCACTGACCAATATGCTTAAATGTAAAGCATTTCTGAGTGCTACAAAGTCTGAAATAGTTTTTCTAATAGTATTTCATTAAAAACATTTAATTTAGCATTCATTATAATAGTGACTAATCCTGATAAACTAGTAACGATGAAATTTATCGTTGGAAATTTGTTACTGGAACATTATACCGACAACGTTATGCTTGGAACAGCTCTATTATTTATAATTTATTTCAATTCTTACTGATTACTATTATTATGTGTGCAATCATAAATCGAGAAAAAAAACAACAAAGAAATTAATGACTTTGATTGATGTTTAACAGAAAAAATGTTGAAAGTAGTACGAAAGAAAGATACTGTTGCAAATCGTGAGATAAATAACGTCTCTGATGTCTGTCTGAACTTCAAAATTATCCAAACTATAAACATAATTGACCGGAAAGATTACTTACTGGAAGCTATAAGTTAATATATTGATGGTTGCTGTAATAGCAGGAAATAAAGGAGAAAAGGTGCGATTATTTTTAAAACTCTTTGAGAAATACTGCTTCAAAATACGATTTTATGCGACTTTATTAATGCAGGAAATGAAATTGTTTGAAGTCTCGATGAGTGTGTCACTGAATGCAATTATTCTACGCTCGCATCAAAGTGTATAGGCCTATTATATTGGTGGAGGAAGCAATGAGCATGATAGAAAAGCACATTTCCTTGACAGAACACGTTATGTCTTTACTGAGGATATAAAGACAGTTCATATTGTCGGAAAAAACCGAAGCAAACTTCCAATATTTTAAGTGAATGATTTATATAAATTTCTAATGCATTGAAAATAATTTTTTAGCATGTAGTGGATGGTAATGTTTAAATTTTTCTCAAAATTCAGATCATCATGTTACAGTAATACACAAAGCCCCATTGTATGTTGCAAGCCTTTTCTCTTTATTATCCCATTATCTAAATCCGATTTCTGCGCTAATAGACAAAGCATTTATTGTAAAAATTAAGCTCATGCTCCAACCTTCCAATATGTAATTCTTTATCTATGTACTCTGTCAAAGACAGATATGCTGCTGTTGGTTGATGTTCGATTGTTTAGTCACTACTAATTTAGACTGTAGAAAACAGCAGGAAGTTTGATTAAGATATCTTTGGTAATTTGTTTGTTGAAGCGATGATTTTCAACAAAAATAAGATTGATATTTGAAGCATCAGATGGCAAGGGTATTTTGAAAGGTTTTGATGGAACAATGGTCGGTGTTTTGACTTATTTATATCTCCGGCCGAACAGTATCTGTTAAGTAAATTCAGACTATATTTTCAGTGTAATTGAAGACTAGTTCCGCAAACTTTGGCATTTAAATATGTTGGATTTTATCATTATATATCATGTTGCCAACAATTTTTTCCCACTGATCGGCTAATTACAAAAATAAATAACCATTTCTTTGGAGATTCGAATCTTCTAATTGATTCGTCTTCTAAATGGAGCTCATTATTTCAAGACAAACTTTTTCAAGCATAAGTTATTCTACTTCACCTTATTTTATAAGTTAACTATGTAGTTTTTAAGGTTCCATAGTGCGATAGGAAGTTCTCGTGTCATGGAGCATAATGTTAGTAAGCATTCATTTGATTCTTCGTTTAATCAATATTATTTTTAAGAAATTTTTTGGTAGCTTCGATGCAAGTTTTCAGTCATTAAATTCAGATGTTTTATGCTAATCTCAAATTTTAGAACTTTGGGGAGAACGCAGTGGAGATAATGGATGAACCGAAAAATGGACACGATATCAGATAGGGCAAATCTGTTAGTAGAGATTGTTAAGAATACTTCAGAAACGTAAATAGATAAGCTTAATGTCTGAGTCTACTTGATGCAGAAAAAAATGTGAGTTCTGTGGGGATATTTTCAAATTTTTTCCGAAATTTGTTGTAGGCAAATTGATTGTGATTTCAAGTTGGGAGAAATTTTACTTTATAAAGGATGTGCGATAAGTATTGCTGAAATTGGCATCTTGGCGGCATCGGAAAGGATTGTGTGAAAATATTTCGAAAACTAAAGTGCCAGTCATTGTGACAAACAATGAAGCAAGGTGAAGAAAACGACAAACACCAAATATGTTGATTTATTTAAGGATTTATTTTTTTCGCCCATTTTTTCATTCATCACCATAAAATACGGATCAGGGAAATGATGTAGGATTTGAGCTAGTGGATAGGATCCATTGTATTTTTAGAGTGGACTATCAGTGATACTTTCAATGGTCAATGATTTCCTCCTATGATGCTTTCGCAAAAACTGAAATAAGCTAAAAATAATTTCAATGTAAGTAAGTATGACTACTGTGTACTTTACCAAATTCAGTGTTCTTTAATTTACTGCTTGTTTATCACTTCCTTTAATCTAACTGGTTAAACTAGTGTAAATAATTTCACTAATATGTAAAAAAGCTTCCTATATAAGTCAACTCATGAGTTATTACGGATGCTTCGTACTACTCTTGTTTTGTTCGAGATTTCCACACTTCCCCTCCTCTACCGCTCAAAACAATCGAATTTTACAATTTCTGAATTATTTCTTCCTGAATCTAGTTCCATCATTCTTCAGTTATTATTGCAATACATTAACAAATTATCATCATAAACTATATTATTGCTCTCACTGTACAGATTGCAATCTGATTGAAACCAAAAGTAACTCTAACACTGACAGCAGTGCAAGTACGCTTACTTTTTGTACTACATTTTTTTTTCATACTTTAAAATTATACCTTTCGCTGCAGATTCTTGAGAAGACCGACACATTCCTGAATAAAACTTAGCTCAGCTGAATGTTCTAGTTGCTCCTACTTCTGCTTGTCATGTCAGGCATTTACAGAAGAAGCATTGCTCCTTGTCTTGTGAATGCTTACATAGTATTGGAAACTGAGAAAACAGTTGAATAAGGAAGTCTAAATAACTAATGAAGACAGTTTGAGCATTTTCGAAGAAATCCCCAGATAAATGGGCAATTAGATTCATAAACTTGATGAGTTTGGATCCGAATGAAATACATCAGTATTTGGAATCATATTAAGTATAACAGCATATACAAGAGAATTTTCAAACACGAAAGAAGTTTTTGCACATTAAGCTATAAAATTAAAGTTACTTCTAGTAAAAACTTTGCTTTGATTCACAATGCATAAGATTTGTTTACAGCCAAAAAATGCATTTCAAAATCTTTTAAGAAATTTCTAAATCTAAATGAACTTACTGGAGTGACCAGTTAATGGAATCTCCTCAATTTCATCACTTTTATATCAAGTTATCGTTTAAAAAAAAAAAAAAAAAGTGCTACTGAAATATTCGAAATTACAGTTCGGTTCTAAACCGGATATTTCAACAATAAAACGATTGAGGAATTTCAGTTTCCATTTTCTAAACGCATCACCGGTCTGCAATGTTAAAAATGACGACGCAAAAGTCTCTCTAAATTTGCTTCAGTGCTCGAATCCAATAAACTTCCTCAAAAATCAAGAAAACAAAATTGTAATCCATACACACACATACTTATCAGTTTCCTAACGTCCAAAAAAAAAGATCCGCATTTTTTATGCAGAATTTTACACTTCAAAATAAGATTTTAAAGAGATAAAAGATGCTTTTCCATTCCAGCATAAAATCCCGGTGATGAATTAAGAAATCTTAACAAAATATAGCAAAAACAAAGAGACTAAACCAGAACAGTTTAACTTTGACAGGTTCCAAAGACCTACAGCAATTTTTTACAAAAAAGGCAAAAGAAAGATTAATACTCCAATGAGATTTCAGATAGCTGTATTACTAAAGCAGTGAAAAAAAGTTGATCTGTTTATTCTTATTAGCACAGTACAACACCCAGAAATTACGTACTATACAATTCAGTTATCAAAAGACAGCGAAACAACTGGAATAACAGAAAATTAAATTAAAGTTCAATCCTCACTTGCTTTCTTCTTTTTTGGGCTCTTCTGCTGTCTGAGCTTCCTGTGCTCCTGTAAATTAAAAAACTGATAATGAAGTATCATCAGAAATAAAAATTAGAAACAAGTAAATGAACTTATCCTCCCAAAATTATTAAATAATAAAGCTCGAAAACTTGCCGCTGGAAGACTGCGTATTTTCCGCTGCCATTTTCTTGTAAACAGCCTCAAACAATTTCAGTGACTGCTGTTGCAGTGAACCGATTGCTTCACGTATGTTGGCTGTCGTTTCGTTATCTCTATTTGCCAACAGTTGCCTCAGTTCACCAAGTTTATTACGAATTGCTTCAGCCTGCAAACAATACACTTAAAATAGTAAAAAATTTCATTATTTTGTTCACTTCACTGAAAATGAATTTTTTTATTTAAGACTTCCTAACTAGAACGATTTCCTTCTTGATATTGGTTCTTCAAAAATTTCAGAGAGAAGCGTCAATAAATAAACTCTAAAGAAATGAAATACAAGCTTATTCTAAAATAACACGTTTACTTCACCCTACCAAATGATGGTTGTAAATGCTTTTAAAATCTGAAATTATAAACTTGGAAAATACTAAATTAATTGTATCTGTCTAAAATTACCTCTTTTGCATCCACCTGATCTTTGAATTCAGTTAATTTAGAATCAGTATCCTGAATAACGCTTTCTGCCTGATTACAAACTTCGACCTTCTCTTTTCTTTCAGCATCTGCGGCAGCATTCTTTTCTGCTTCACGAATCATGTTTTCAATCTGATCTTTTGATAATCCACCGGAAGAACGAATCACAACTGGAATTAAAAGTATGGTGAAATAATTTTAGGAGGAATAAATCATTTTAATAGCATTTTAAAAGAAACAAAACAGAATGTATATTCTGAGACCAACTTTGCTGTTCCTTGCCGGTCCCTCGATCTCTCGCCGATACATTAACAATACCATTCGCATCTATATCAAAAGTAACTTCGATTTGTGGCACACCACGTGGAGCTGGTGGTATTCCAACCTTCAAGAAAATAAATGAAGACATGTGAAAAAAGACCTAAGGTTTAATACTAATCGACAAAAAAGAAATGAATGTACCAATGAAAACTGTCCTAAGAGTTTGTTATTAGCTGCCATGTCACGTTCCCCTTGATAAACCTTGATTTCCACTTGTGTTTGGCCATCTGCTGCTGTAGAGAATACCTGAAATGACTCTTCTGATAAAAAATATTACTGTTTCACATAAGGATTAGTTCCGGTGCCATCGGCAATTTCTTGTTCATTAATCTCAACTAGTGGTTTGCGAGCACGGCGTAGCAGACAACAGAAAGCAGACGGAAATGCGTTAAAAGTTCTGATCAAGTTTATTTCCAGTTCCCAGAATCTATTATTTTTAAACCTATAATCCTGCTGCAAACAAAAGAGTTAAAGTGATTCCTGACAACAAAAAGTAAGGAACCACTGCTCTATAGTTTCCTAAATCCAATTAATGTTCATTTGATGCTGGTCGGTCGCTCAAGCAAACCTTAATTAAATATCCATATTTATCTAAATATGTAATGCAACCCTGTTTGAAACGATGATTTCAATATCGTCAGAGTGATGCTTACTAAGTTTTAAGCTGCTCAAACGTCAATAATGCTTAAGACGAAAAGCTACAATTCAGAAAAAAGAAAATGCAATTCATATTTCCTTACTTATTTTTTTAATCAACGCTCGCATGATTAGCAAAACAAAAAAAGAAACCTTACTGCTAATTTCAAAGAAGATTCCAAATAATAAACCTGGCTTTTCTTTGTAGGAATGGTTGTGTTGCGTTGTATAAGTTTGGTCATTACTCCACCCAGTGTTTCGATGCCTAACGATAGTGGTGTAACATCGAGTAGAAGAACATCAGTCACATCGCCCGCTAACACTGCACCTTGAATTGCCGCCCCAATTGCCACTGCCTCATCCGGGTTCACTGCTTTTGATGGTTGCTTACCAAATACTTCTTGTACCGTTTGTTGAACCTTAACGATATAACTTCAATCTGCAGATGCTCTCAAACTGATAAACTCTGTATTACATGGTCCTCTTTATCCCACATTTCCCCATTATTCCTTATACTATAAAAATTATTGCAGAACTTCGAACTAAAAATCATGCATTCCCTACAGTTTCATAAGCGTGTTTCAAAAGATAAAGAAAAACGCACTTTCGGCATTCTAGTCATTCCTCCAACAAGTAGAATTTCTCCAATTTCAGATGGTTTAACCTCAGCATCATGCATGGCCTTGCGACATGGCTCGATAGTTCGCTTTATGAGGTCAGAAACAAGTTGTTCAAACTTAGCACGCGTCAACTTCAAATTCATATGTTTTGGGCCTGAAGCATCCATTGTCAAATATGGCAAGTTTATGTCGGTTTGTGTTGTCGATGACAATTCGCATTTCGCTTTTTCAGCAGCTTCCCGCAAACGTTGCATTGCCATAGGATCCTTGAATTTTTAAAATTTACGAACATGCACATTTTTTTACAAATAATTCATGACTAAATATTCCAATCCATGATTCAGATTCGCTTGTTTCGTCAGAAAAATGATTCGGATCAAAGTGAAGATTAATTATATCATCATAATCATGAATTAATAAAGAAAGGGAAAATGATAAATAATGAGCAGCCTAAAAATGTAAAAAGTTCAGAAAATGGCCATGAATAAATCTTATGCCTTATGAATGTCAATGCCAGAATCCTTCTTGAACTCAGCTGCGAGATAATGGACCAATGCATTATCAAAATCTTCACCACCAAGGAATGTATCACCATTAGTTGACTTCACTTCAAAAACCCCTTTTTGGATTTCAAGAACCGATATGTCGAAAGTACCTCCACCCAAATCGTATACGGCGATGCTGAAAATCATCTAATTTATCATTGAATGAAGAAATTATTACTTCAAAACTTTGAAGAGAAGTTAGTATTATCAAACAGAAAAAGCTCAACACACCAATTAAATTTTCTCTTCGTAAAAAGTTCTACAAAATTCCTGAAATCTAAGAACAACTTACATTTTGTCATCCGCTTTATCAAGTCCATAAGATAGAGCTGCAGCAGTGGGCTCGTTAATGACACGCAATACATTTAAACCAGCAATTTTACCAGCATCTTTTGTCGCCTAAGTTCGAGAAAAGTTAAGTCATTCCTCCCATTTTTAAACTAAAAAATCACACAGAAGCCAATAACAACACCTGTCTCTGAGAATCATTGAAATACGCCGGAACTGTAACAACAGCATTGTAAACAGTTGTGCCCAAATAACTTTCTGCTGTTTCTTTCATTTTCATTAAAACGTATGCGCCGACCTAAAATATAAATTGCATGAGATTCAGGCCATATTCTATCAATAAAATTTTACTGAAAATAATTGCATTCTGTTACTGAATTGCGTTATTACTGCTCACAATTCGCTCACCTGGGACGGTGAATACATTTTGCCTTGTGCTTCAACCCAAGCATCACCATTCGATGCGCGAACAATTTTAAACGGAACTACTTTTCTAAAAAAAATAAATAAATGATTAATTCAAACTTAGTAGCGAGCAATTTTCATGAGCTTACTATTTCAGATTTTGAAGAATGCGAACATCAGCATTAGAAAATCTGATGTTTTTTTTCTCCGGTAAAAGAATGTAGCATCCAATAAATCAGTAAAAGAGATGCTCTGAAAGTATTTTAATACTCAAGCTTAGAAAATATATCGAAAAAAACTGACACATCTTTCTGCACTTCCGGATCATCGAAACGTCGTCCAATCAACCGTTTGGTAGCGTAAAGTGTGTTCTGTGAATTTGTAACCGCCTGCCTTTTTGCTGGTGCGCCAACTAATCTTTCACCGTCTTTCGTAAATGCAATCACTGATGGCGTCGTCCTCACACCCTCCGCATTTTCAATAACCCATAATAAAAAGATTATAATAACAAAAAATTTGCAATGCATTACTTCATGTAACAAAAAATGCGACAAATATAGCTTCTTATTAACGTTAATTAGCAATTTTCTTATCAGTCCTATTAAAAATTTTCAAACATTTTCAACAAAATCCTCAAATGAATGACTTCTTACTCTAGCCTGTTTTCCTTCCATTACTGCAACACAAGAATTGGTTGTCCCAAGGTCGATACCGATAACTGTTCCCTTAACACCATCGGACCTAAAAAAAACAGTTTACCAAAATTATCCCATATATAAAACTTTAGAAGGAGCCAATTTCAAGAAAAAATACAATATGAATCTGTTCTAACAAGATTTTTCTGAATGTAATTATATAGAAGAAACAATTTTTTAGAAGAATACAACAATACGAAGAAAGACACTGCCCTTCGAATCATTTAAAAAGAACTACGTGAAATTCTAAATAAACAAATCACTTTTGGAATTGGAACTATTATGCAATCATATCTGTTGAAGAAATCTTGTGTACGCCCCGTGTATTATTCTAAATAAACAATTAAGAATTATAGGAATATCATTCTGTAATTTTTGAAGCGAAAAAGTAAAACTAAATGCTTTAACAATTTATTTGTATTTAAGCATAAACTTACTTATATCTACGAGCCACAGCTAATAGAAGGCTATCTGTTGGTAGCATATACAATGTCCGACTACATGTAGCCGATAATACTGATCGGATCGCTGAGAAGACCATTTTCGTTCTGCTTTCTGTCTTTGTAAAATTATAAAGTGTTACATTGTTACAAGAACAAGAACTAATTCCCGATTACTTCCGCAGAATACCGGGATAATTCAAACTGAATGCAGAAATCAGTAAATTAAGCACCCCACAAAACACCTGCAATATCAAAATCCCACTTTGTGCATATTGCTACCGCTATCAACTACAGTAATACCCTCCAAAATCCTTGCCACCTGCTGCAGCACTAAAATATCATTTATCCGAGCTTTATAGTTAGCCGTGTAGTTACCTCGTTATTTGCTCTGACAACGGGATTGTCACATGAATCCGGCAAAGATTTCGAATCGCAAGTAAAGGCGTGGCAGAAGTTGAATGGATATGATATTCAGCTGGAAACTTATTTCAGATATTAATAGAACAACAGCACCAGAAACATAATACAGATTCAACGTGAAAAAAAACCAGAAACATAATACAGATTCAACGTGAAAAAAACCAGAAACATAATACAGATTTAACATGAAAAAAAAAACCAGAAACATAATACAGATTCAACGTGAAAAAAACCAGAAACATAATACAGATTCAACGTGAAAAAAAATTCTTGGCTTAACTTCACTTCTGTATATACACGTAATATACACGTAATAGCAATCAAATGCAAATGAATCTTCGAATAACAAATAATCACATTGTGCTATTATCAATCATTTCCCGATATTTCACGCTAACTATCCACTTTATCGTTTACAAAGTGAACAAAAAATTTTCAATGGATTCACTTATATTTATACATTTAAAAAAAAATTAATAAAATAAATTATTGATGAATAAATTGATAGGAAGCAATCATAATTATTGGAATGCTCACTTGTGTTACAAAATCTCATAATTCATCCTCTTATGATAGAACTGTTCTATCAGTTGTAGCAGTCACAATTGAATAGTATTTTCGAAAAAAGAAATAACCTTTTGACCTTGTACTTATCAACATCGACAAATAAGGAAACGAAAAGCAATGTGATTTAATAACATTACAGAATATGGATTGACTATAAATAAGCGAAATTAATTGTAGGAACTGAGATATTGATGAAGAATATTCATTAAACTATAAGCAGCGAAATGTAATTCATCACTCCGAAATATCTACCGTTAATTTCGGCAAGTTTATTGTTCCACATCAACTATCATTCGGAACTATAGTACTTTGCAGTATATTGATAAGGAAAAAAGATACGGTAATTTCCTGTCCAAAGTATGCTTATCATATATATCCATAAAATCTACAGTTAATGTAGTGTAATCACTATGACAAAGAAATGTCTTAACATATAAAATTCTGAAATTTCTTTGAAGGGTAAGAATGTTAAGTTATGCAGAACAAGCAGAATCCTATGTTATTTGCATTTCCTGAATTATATCTGCAGTTGGCATCCGAACTGCTTCAAATCTCTCATCATCCTCTACTTCCAATTCAAGCTCTTTGCTTATTAATCATTTTTTTGCCGCTTTGTTCCTAATTTCGAATTAAATTGCGCTTTTTCAAAATTGAAAATTCATAACTTTTTGACGAAACTATTTGATTCATGAAAAATGATACAGTGTTAAGTGTCGCTTTATTTTGGTGCTATCATCAAATATTAGAAATATGTAAAAGTGCATTAGCACATCGAATTGGTTCTAGACTCTTCTTATTAATTATTAAAACTGCAAGACACACAGAAGTAATTCTGTATGTCTTGGAGCAGAGTTTAAAATATAATACTCATAAAAGGTTCCAAATCAATGAAGAATAAGTGCTGATTTCATGCATTATAATGCAATTTTGAAGATTTTGAAACACTTTAAAAATAATTATAAAAAAAGCTTGTTGACTTATAAAACTATGCTCCTTCAAATTTGGAAGTTGAAGATTTTTGATAAATTAACAGAAGCCTGCTTTAACTGCTTCAACTCCCAAACCTTGCCCATTTGTTTGATAAAACAATGCACAAGTATTATCATCATATTCTAAAAGATAATCTTCGAAATTTCAATACATTCCATTTGATTTTTTCTTAAAAAAACTAATGAAATTCATGTTTTCAGCTGACGAATTCAGAATAATTCTTCAAATTTCGAAACTGTCAGAAATTATCAGATATGGATAAAAGTTCTGTTTTGTTGAAAAGGCGGTAAATTGGAGAATAAATAAATAAATTTCAAAAAGGAAATAAATATTTCAATTGGTAAAGCACTTAAAAGGATGCACAGGACAATGGTATGGAAACCAGTTAAGCAGAGTTTCCATACCATTCCGTTATCATTACTTTTATCAAAAAACCTTTGGTCTTTTTCGCATCTTTGTAAATTATTTATTCCTTTGAACAACACTCTACGTAACAATTTAAAGCTGTCATTAGTGATAAAATGAGAATAATAATCATAATGAAAGTCACCATTTGTGACACTGTGAGGAGTCGCTAAACAACTCGACAGACACTTTTCATTTCAATGGATTAATTGATGATACTAAATAGAACAATATGCTAAAGATGAAATGATCCTAAAGATGTAGACGAATCTTCCATTAGTTCTTCGCCAAAAATTTCATTTTGACATAAATCGTTCAATCAAGTGTCCGAAGTGAAGTGAAACAAATTTCAAATTAATAACTGATAGCAGTAACAATGCATTAATTAATGTATTAATTTGTGTCTACAGGAAATTATTGGGAATTAACATCTTCCGGAAGATCAATCAGTCCGGCGTTAATGCATTTATTGTGTTAATGTGGGTGTGAAACTTGGAACACACTTCAATTTTCCTGAACGATTTATAATGAAAATACAACAAGCAAAATATAAAGATCAAAATTTATTGTTCGCAATGGCAATCATTGGACCAAAGAAGAAACGATAAAAATTAATGGAAAAAATACTGAATGATTTTTAACAAGTATTTGGATGAGTAAATTTCGCATGAATAAGGCGTTGTTTTTTTTTAGTATCTTTTACTGCTATGCTGAAAATGCATAACCATTTATTGCATCATCCTATAACATTAATTGATGATTTTCGAATATTAACTGAATGATAATAGTTCTTATGTAGTATTATACCTTTCACTCATTTCAGATAATCTCAAAAAATAAAGTGATAGACGGACAGAGCTTAAGATCGTTAAAATACTAGTGACTTAACTTAACGATTAATTATTTGATTAGCAAGGGATCTGGCATAGAATGGTAATATAAGAGAGCAGTTTGACCTCTATTATGATATAAAGAAGTACATAATAAAGAAAAACGTAAATGAGAACCAGACAAATCTGAGGAATCTATTATATAGCAACTGTTAATTGAACTATGGTCCTCAGTTGTTACTGAGAAATGCACAAGGATGACTGCTTTAAAAATCGTGACTTTCTATATAGATGAATTGATGGAAAATAAAAAACACCACCAGCTAATATCGCATTACATAATGCCATACTTTACTATAATTTCATTTACTGTTGACGAATTCGGAAAAAAAAAAGAAATTGTTACTGTTAAATGCTGATTCGCTTAAAGATAAGAAAATATGTTGTAAGAGAAATTATCTCTCTGGATATTATTTACAACTTAATACTTAATAATTTTTAAAAACTTATTTCAAAAATTTATTAATAATCTGAGAAACAAAAGTTGAAGTGGTGATTTGTAAATGTTGTCCTTCAAAGGCTAGCAAGTGCAACCGTTTGCTTTCCAACAACTCTTGCAACCCGAGGCGATCCTGAAATTATTGATTTAATTCAAGCGGAAAAACATTTATTTATTGTAGTTTTTAATGAACAAATTTATTCAAATATCAGCGTTCCAAAGGAAAATAATAAAATGGCAAATTGATTCAGTAAATTTTTTCACTACGTTTTTCATCGTCGTTATGTTTGCATTGTTTTCTCGTTAGAATTATAAGTAAAATATCGTCAATCACTACAAATATAGGAGCGTAACAAAACAGCCTATATTTTGGAAAGATATAGAAAATTCCCAACCTCTGTGTAAATTTTTGATTTTCCAAGAGGAACGATTTTTGATGTATCATTCTCGAGATAATATTCGAACCACTGCAAGCACTAAGAGAAAATTTTGCAAGAAAAACCTTTCAGTTATAAATGAAATTAATCAAACTTTTAGAAAACAGAAAATTCATAAAATGTTTCTACGGAAGAAATTGATTCATAAAAGATTTCTTTCAGGAATTGAAATGTGTTGTCGCATCTGGAAAGTGAGAAGTTTCAAGATGACGTCTTTCACAGACAGGATTTGGCTATTACTATTAAAGACTTACAGGTACTAATAGATCATTGTTATGCAAAAAGCGCTACAACACAAAGACAAAGGACATAATAACGAAAAGAAAACCCTAACTAAATAGCGTAAAATAAATAACTGAATATCAGCCGAGAAGCAATCTCCTCCAGTTAAAACTTGGTTTAATCTGAATTAGTTAAGTGTTACGAATTTATGAAGGAATCAATGAACCTCGGATTCTCGCGGCACTACCATTGTGTCATTTAGAAATTTCACCAACACCAGATTCTGCAGTTTCAGCAAATTTTCTTTATATGTCTCATTCAGATTCTGAAAGTGCGAATTTTCTAGCTTCATAAATTTCCTTCAAGTCTTTGAAATAAATGGTGGTTGAGTTTTTTGGCATATCACTTTTGAGTACTCTCATATTTTCAGATTAACGTCGATATATTCATTCCCATATATTTTGTTGCCAAAAAGATTTAAAAGTAGAATAACTATACAATTTCATTGTTGATATCAGCAAGGAATATACTATTTCGTCTGTAGGTTTCTTCATCTAACGGATCATGCCAATATTGTGCCTGGATTACCCTTAAATTCATTAATGAAGAATGAATTCATTTATTACAAAAGCTACGGTGAACAGTGGATAAATAGACCGAAATATTTGTTGTGAAGTTGCAACTGCAGAAAATGTAAAAATAAAAGAAAATAAATTTTTATATTCTCGAATTGCAAATGAAAGAGAAAAGAGAAACAAACGTATTCTGAACAAAGCCAACGTATGCACCCCACTCTAATAGATTTCGAACGCGATCACAAATGTAACTTTCAGCGGGACACAACGGTAGTCCAAATACTCCTTGGTGTTGTCCGCCCAATGAAATCAAATTTTTCATCTGTGGAATTGGACAACGCTGTGCCACAGCACGCCTATATCACACTTATTTAGCCATAAGCAAAAATATTTTTCTTTGAGGATTCATTGTCAAAATATGTTCTAAGAATGAAATCCGTGTTTATTTGAAAAAAAAAAAAAAATGTTTGTTTGAAACTACGTCGGGCCAACGAACAGAATTTTATAAAATGAAACTCGAACGCTGTTGCCATCCAAGTTTTTATAAGCAAAAACGAAATTTTTAAAAAATTGAAATTAAAAAATACAGGAATTGTGCTCCCTGTGAGAAACCAATAGAATTGTATCCATTTTTTAATTTTTCATCTTGTTGTATCATATGGCATACTTCCGCTACCTGGTCATTCACATTTCCGAAGAAACCATGCTCTGTATCCTGAAAAATGTAAAAACACATTACTCTGAAATTCAAAATCATATAATCTCTCATTAAGTACCAAACGGAAACGAACCATTACAACATTGGATCCTATCATCACTGAATAAATGTAGACATTAGGAATATTTTGCTGCAGTATTTTTTTTATTCGTCCCAAACTTAATGGATTACAACAACTGTCACCTGAAAAATTATTATGCAATATCAAAAGTTGAAAGTACAAAAACGTTAAAAATTTAATAAAATTTGTTTTTTTGGGACTTTAGAGAAGTATTCGATGGACCATTCGTAACTGTCCACCACCTAACCTAAGTTTTCGACTCTGTAAGCTTGGCGGCAATTTAGGAATTATATTAATTAAAGTCGTTTAATACCATGTGCATCTGTGTATATGTGTATTTGAGCACATCTATTATGTTTATGTGTGTACATGTGTATTTGTCTATGTGTAACCGTGTCTGCATATTAATCATATGTCTATGAGTTCGGCGATCAGAATTTTGTTAATGTGAAACTCAGAATCATCTGGAAAATTTCCCAACGTTCTGGAAAAAAATTGTAGTAATTTTGGAAAAAAAGGAAAAATACCCATGCCATGCCACAGTACGATTGGTGTTGGCTCCACATCGCCGTGGATTTTTTGTAGAAATTGGGTCACAGAATTTGTTAAGCTTCTTGCTGATCCGATGTATAGCAAAAGGTTGAGGATAAAGCAATTAACAACCATCTTTAATAATTATCTCCTCCTTAACTTAAAAAAATTTTATACCAAGAAATTTCCTGAAAAATCAATTGATTTTTTTGATAGTGAACAACGCACAATAATAGCAAAAAAAAAGTCGATGAATGAACAGGCAGACCAATTGTCCTTGAATGTGTGACCTTATCTATTCAGGAGTCATGAACAGATAGATTATAGATTATCGAGTACAAAATTAAAAAATTCGTCCTAATGCATAAATAGTTTGATATTTAAATAAGTGCAGTGAAATTTGTGCATTTTTTTAATTACATAATTGTTGCTCGTCAAACTATTCTTTTTTTAACTTTCATCGGAACAAAAAATACTTTAGCTAAGTTAAATTAGTCTCGTCAAAAAGTATTTTAGCTGAGTTGAATTAGTCTCGTTGTTTTTAAGTATGAAAATAGAAGTAAATTGTTAGAATAAAAATGAAAATAAGCAAAATGGGATTGGCCGAAGTTCGAATTGCAAAGAGTCAATTGTGAAGCATAGCTTTCCGATGATCTCCAGTGAGATTATAACAGTTGGTCGCCTCTTACTTCTCATTTATAAGTTGCTAAGTGTTTGGCTGACCTCGTAAAAATTGTCATCCATTTTTCTTATTTTATCAGAAGATACACCTTTGATCATTGATTTGCTTACAGAATATCTCTTTTTAAATGTGAGATCCAATCACATTAATTCATTCTTCGATGAAGAGAAAGACGCTGAAATTGGAATTTTTTCTTTATTTTATTCTTGTGTGTCATACCATGAACATTGAAGAAAGTTTTTTTCAGTTGTTGAAATCGAGAACGTTTATTTTTCCCTAATGCTTCCGTATGAAAAGCAAAACATTTTGGTGGAATTTAAGAAAACGAGCAAATGAATCAACAATATTATAGTAGCATCGTCTATTATATTTAATGTTATCATTTTCGTCAAAAAGCACAGTGAATTTCATTATATTCAATTGCAATTCTTTGCACTAACGAAAATATAACGGATGAATCAAAAATTTAAATATGTCTTTCATCATAAATTGTTAGGAAATGAAATTTGACGCCAACTGTTTGAACAAAATTGTTAAATGATAGTCAATGGTCACTACCACTTATCTACAGTATCTACTTACATCTAAAACCAGACATTGTTTCCGAATATTCAGAATTCAAAAACACTTTTACAGACGAAATAAATCCTTGCTATAAACAAAGCATTATATATCCGGACATGTTAACTATTTGTAAATAATAAGCATAGATCTTATAAACAGATATTGCCCCTCTACTTCTAAAAATGTAAATTAAATTATGGAAGCCTAATGCTTAGACGAATATCATAGATTGGACACTGTACAGATATATTTCTGATCACTCCACCTTCTTGGCAAGTGCAATCTCCACATGTCAAGCGCAATTTCCACAAGTATGCAAGCGAAACAAAAGCCCATATGCATCATGGTGTCAATAAAGACATCTTATACCAATGGGCAATGTATTCCACTAAAATGGACATTCGGAAGTAATGTTTGATTTTGGACGTAAGCAGATATTGTCCATCTTGTAGTGCATGAGTGCATAAGATAGTATGCCAAAAGTGACCATTAACTACAACTTGATAGCTATATTCAGAGTCAGCATCAAATTTTCAAGATTATTTTCTGACAGTTTATAAAAATACATGTTATATTTTGGTTTGCAAGAAATTACCAAACTATAAAGAAGAAATCAAAAAGTAGAGTTATCTTAGCTAACATCATTGATCAATTTCATCTGGTTATTGATGAACATTTTTGCAGTTAATGTAATGGAGCATTCTTGTTCATAATCATCGAGCTATTTTTCTGTTAATTTCGTTCTATTTTTTTTTTGTATCTTCTACTTTTAGTAGTTAATGTAATGTTGATAAAAAAAAATTAAGTTGATGACATGGGATTAGGTCATTATAAACCAGATATGTGAAGTAAAAATGGGATAACCAAAGAAAATTGTAATTTGGATGTAATATAAGAAAGGCTAAAATATCACAGATTTAAATTAATACCTTGAAAAACTATGGTTCTCGATTCTCGCCAAAATTACTTGTTTGTAATTGCAACGTTATTAATTAGAAGGAGAGTAGATGGAACGGAACGCAGGAGAAGTTGACGGTATAATATCCCAAACTCGGATTTATTATACGGAAATCAGTTAAAGATAGCTATAGGAATCGTGGATTAATTTACCTAAAAATGATAATCTATGTCTTACGATCTTCTTTGAAGAGCACACCAGTTATTAAGAGTTTGTCAGTGAGTTTAAATAAAGTTTCAGGAGTTTAAATGAAGTTTCAGGGTGCACTTAATTGTTCTACTCGTCAAATACAGTATATCTGACCGTTCCTGTAACTTTACTAGAATTCATCATAAAAAATATTTATTTATTGCTTAGTCGAGAAAGATAACTTTCCATTTTCCTTTTGTCTAACTTCTTCTCATTTATTCAATTATTTTAATTTAATCCCATACAGTTAATTATGAAGTTTAAAAACATATTGTTAATCAGTTCATCATGAATCCAGTGAATCGTTAGTCAAAACAATATTTAGATGATCACATCCAGCAATTTTTCGGTACTTCCTAAAGTTTTGATATTTTTTTAATTATGGTGACACATTCCTTGAATAGCACCATCTAAAAACAAAGGAGGGTAATTATTATGGTGTTGATATCTTTGATTTGTTGTAAGATTCGTCATGAATATGTTTCTCATATCTTTGTGTTAGGATTGACGGAAGCTGGATAATATCAAAATACGATGGACAACATTATCACTCCACATGGCAAAATTAGAGTTAAGCGATGGAAACATTAAATCAGGTAGGTTATGAAATGATTTAAAGTAAAACAAAAAATTATTCGAACTGAACTTGTCATGTCAAAGTAATGTCGATGATTGTATCATAAAATAAAAACTAGCAAAACAAAAGAATAATCAATTAATTCCAGCAAAACTCTAATTGATATTGTAATCTATTATTGTGGTGATAACTCACGTTAAGTAGGTGGCACTATGTGGGATTTTAGTTTTTTGAAATTTAATCAAATCAATTTGGATGATAGTGAGGTTAAAAATTATTACTTCCACTTTTCAATCACTGTTGGTGCGAACCGAAAGTGGAATTTGAATCAGTTTGAAATTCTAAAAAAGTGAATATTTTGGCATGAATATTTTGTGCATGAATATTTTACCATGCAAGTAATTGATTGAAGTTTGAATATATGTTTATTTAATTAGAATTGGAATTCTAAGGCGAAATAAATTTAATATTATTTATACTATAACCAGTTTTACATTTTATGTAAGACTGTCATAAGCATTATTTCGAGTTTGTAAAATAAGTAATATTGAATTGCAAATTTAAAAGTGATATGCTATGAAAGAAAAGGTCATTTTCTTTGAATGCCCAAACTCTTCAAGCAAATGTAAAAATTTTGACTTCATTTTCGCATTTTGATATAAAAGACTTAGTAGCGCAAAATTTGTAAAGAAATATTTATTATTTCGATGATTTTGCTCTACAAAAACGCTTCAAGAGTAACAGAAAGTTACAGAATTGATTCTGTAACTGACCCAACACAACGACCCATTCTCCGTAGTTTCCCCATTTTAAATTTGTATTTCAGAGCTGGAAAAGACGAAAGTTTAAATTTCAATACAAATGCCTAAAAAAACGGAAAAATTGTTCGTATATCTTACATTGGTCATTTATTGTGGTCAACATGATATTAAAAGAGGAAAGAAGAGAAAATAAAAGAGGATGGGTAGTATCTATACAAGAATAAAATTGAAAAAGCAAATGGTATTTGTAATATGGAGAGAAACATCAATATTAATTGTGGAATGTTGTCATTGATATATGTTTTTTCTACTACAGCTATTGTGGCTATCAATCTGTTCATTGTTGGCATCAACGATTGATCAACAGGATGCTACCGAACAATAAAGTCATGTGATATCAATCGGTGATATTCTTTCCGGTTTAATTTCATATCTACCCAGGTGCGTTAGCCTGTTATTTTTTGGGAGTCGTTTTTTTCGAAAAACGACTTATAAAAGTGCGCTAAATTCCGCTATATCTCGATAGTCGCAATACAATTGCTTCATTTATTTGTAATCAATCACTGTTAGTGCGAACCGGAAGTGGAATTTGAATTAGATTGAAATTTCAAAAAAACCTTATGCATGAATATTTTGTCATGTAAGTGGTTAATTGGAATTAGAATATATATTTATTTAATTAGAATTGGAATTTTAAGATGAAGTAGATTTAATACTATTTATGCTATATCCAGTTTTATATTTTATGTAAGACTGCTATAATCATTTTTTCGGGTTTATAACATAAATGATATTAAATTGAAAATATAAAAATGATATGCTTCATTCCATCAGGTCAACTGCAACAGAGTTACCATTTATTTGGCACTGTAAACAAGCAACCAAAAATATTTGCTTCAGACCAAACCAAAATACACTGGCTCGTGAAAATGGCAGGGCAGTATCATTAGCGATATCTCATTGTGTTTGTAACATATGCAAAAAAGCCTCAGTGGTCAGTTTATTATGGCAATGATAATTCCATCAGTTACTAAACTCAGATACACTATGAATTCACAGACCTGGAAAATTTGAACTTCAGCAATTACGACAAGTCATTATTTCGACATACGTTGTTTTGTGCAGAAACTGTTAGGTCGAGAAAAATGCGCAGATTTTTCTACTCTTGATCAGAAATTTGTGGATTTTGCAATTTAATCAGATCTAATCCAAACTGATTGATCTTTCTTCCACAGCATATCATTTTTAAATTTACAATTTAAGATTATTTATTTTATAAACTCGAAATAATGCCTATGACAGTCTTACATAAAATATAAAACTGGTTATAGTATAAATAATATTAAATTTATTTCGCCTTAGGATTCCAATTCTAATTAAATAAATATATATTCTAATTCCAATTAATTACTTTCATGGCAAAATATTCATGCATAAGGTTTTTTTGAAATTTCAATCTAATTCAAATTCCACTTCCGGTTCGCACCAACAGTGAATGATTACAAATAAATGAAGCAATTGTATTGCGACTATCGAGGTATAGCGGAATTTAGCGCACTTTTAAAAGTCGTTTCTCGAAAAAAACGACTCCCAAAAAATAACGGGCTAACGCACCTTTAGGTACATGCGAACTAAACCGGAAAAGATATAACCGGATTGATATCACATGATTTTATTGTTTAGTAGCATCCTGTTGATCAATCGTTGATGCCAACAATGGACAGATTGATAGCCACAATAGCTGTAGTAGAAAAAACATATATCAATGACAACATTCCACAATTAATATTGATGTTTCTCTCCATATTACAAATACCATTTGCTTTTTCATTTTTATTCTTGTATAGATACTACCCATCCTCTTTTATTTTCTCTTCTTTCCTCTTTTACATATCATGTTGACCACAATAAATGACCAATGTAAGATATGCGAACAATTTTGCCATTTTTGAAGGTGCTTGTATTGAAATTTAAACTTTCGTCTTTTCCAGCTCTGAAATACAAATTTAAAATGGGGAAACTACGGAGAATGGGTCGTTGTGTTAGGTCAGTTACAGAATCAATTCTGTAACTTTCTGTTACTCTTGAAGCGTTTTTGTAGAGCAAAATCATCGAAATAATAAATATTTCTTTACAAATTTTGCGCTACTAAGTCTTTTATATCAAAATGTGAAAATGAAGTCAAAATTTTTACATTTGCTTGAAGAGTTTGGGCATTCAAAGAGAATGATCTTTTCTTTCATAGCATATCACTTTTAAATTTGCAATTCAATATTACTTATTTTACAAACTCGAAATAATGCTTATGACAGTCTTACATAAAATGTAAAACTGGTTATAGTATAAATAATATTAAATTTATTTCGCCTTAGAATTCCAATTCTAATTAAATAAACATATATTCAAACTTCAATCAATTACTTGCATGGTAAAATATTCATGCACAAAATATTCATGCCAAAATATTCACTTTTTTAGAATTTCAAACTGATTCAAATTCCACTTTCGGTTCGCACCAATAGTGATTGAAAAGTGGAAGTAATAATTTTTAACCTCACTATCATCCAAATTGATTTGATTAAATTTCAAAAAACTAAAATCATCCCACATAGTGCCACCTACTCAACGTAAGTTATCACCACAATAATAGATAACAATACCAATTAGAGTTTTGCTGGGATTAATTGATTATTCTTTTGTTTAGTTTTTATTTTATGATACAATCATCGACATTACTTTGACATGACAAGTTCAGTTCGAATAATTTTTTGTTTTACTTTAAATCATTTCATAACCTACCTGATTTAATGTTTCCATCGCTTAACTCTAATTTTGCCATGTGGAGTGATAATGTTGTCCATCGTATTTTGATATTATCCAGCTTCCGTCAATCCTAACACAAAGATATGAGAAACATATTCATGACGAATCTTACAACAAATCAAAGATATTAACACCACAATAATGACCCTCCTTTGTTTTTAGATGGTGCTATTCAAGGAATGTGTCACCATAATTAAAAAAATATCAAAACTTTAGGAAGTACCGAAAAATTGCTGAATGTGATCATCTAAATATTGTTTTGACTAACGAATCTTAGGCCCTAACATCTTTGAGATTTCACTAATTTGAACGCAAATATCTTATGGCCAGATAAAGGGTCAAGCAGCAGAGAAATCCTTAAAAGATTGTAAATATGCTTCCCACGATGCGAAGATAACCACGTTCATCACATTCAGTGCATATATAATTTTACGGTTTTTTATATTTTTTGTGATATATTGAAAAATATTTGTAGTTTGATTATTTTGTCAGATGAAGTTCATATTCTGTGAATTATATATGGTCGATATTTGAAAACTTGAAAAAAAACAAACGCCTTAAAAAATGGAAAATTGTTCGTATATCTTACATTGGTCATTTATTGTGGTCAACATAATATGTAAAAGAGGAAAGAAGAGAAAATAAAAGAGGATGGGTAGTATCCATACAAGAATAAAAATGAAAAAGCAAATGGTATTTGTAATATGGAGAGAAACATCAATATTAATTGTGGAATGTTGTCATTGATATATGTTTTTCTACTACAGCTATTGTGGCTATCAATCTGTTCATTGTTGGCATCAACGATTGATCAACAGGATGCTACTAAACAATAAAGTCATGTGATATCAATCCGGTGATATCCTTTCCGGTTTAATTTCACATATGCTTAGGTGCATTAGCCGGTTATTTTTTGGGAGTCGTTTTTTTCGAAAAACGACTTTTAAAGTCGTGCCAAATTCCGCTATATCTCCTCTAGTTACCATAGCACTAATTTCGGGATAGTTTGGAACCGGGATACAATTGCTTCATTTATTTGTAACCAATCACTGTTGGTGCGAACCGGACGTGGAATTTGAATTAGATTAAAATTTTCTTTTTTAGATTGAAAAAAGATGTATTGAAAAATATTTGTGGTTTGATTATTTTGTCAGATGAAGTTCATATTCTGTGAATTATATATGGTCGATATTTGAAAACTTGAAAAAAAAAACAAACGCCTTAAAAAATGGCAAAATTGTTCGTATATCTTACATTGGTCATTTATTGTGGTCAACATAATATGTAAAAGAGGAAAGAAGAGAAAATAAAAGAGGATGGGTAGTATCCATACAAGAATAAAAATGAAAAAGCAAATGGTATTTGTAATATGGAGAGAAATATCAATATTAATTGTGGAATGTTGTCACTGATATATGTTTTTTCTACTACAGCTATTGTGGCTATCAATCTGTCCATTGTTGGCATCAACGATTGATCAACAGGATGCTACTAAACAATAAATTCATGTGATATCAATTCGGTGATAACTTTTCGGGTTTAATTGTTAACCGGTTATTGATATTACAGCGTAAAAGGTGCATTAGCCTATTATTTTTTGGGAGTCGTTTTTTTCGAAAAACGACTTTTAAAAGTGCGCTAAATTCCGCTATATCTCCTCTAGTTACCATAGCACTAATTTCGGGATAGCTTGGAACCGCGATACAATTGCTTCATTTATTTGTAACCAATCACTGTTGGTGCGAACCGGACGTGGAATTTGAATTAGATTAAAATTTTCTTTTTTAGATTGAAAAAAAATGAAAAAGTGGTTTGATTATTTTGTCAGATGAAGTTCATATTCTATGAATTAAATATGGTCGATATTTGAAAAACTTGAAAAATGCATCGATTCATCAATTTTCTAAAAGTTTCAAAGCGAATTCTTTTTAATTCCATTAATTTTCCTTAAACTTTAGGTCGTTCAGTTCAATTCCACAAAAGATAGATGATAATATTTCATATTTTACAACTCTGTGATTTACATTTCGCAGTTCGTCAAATTCTGACACGAAAGAGTTACCAGGGAGAATTCGTGCAAATCATTTTGTTTAATATATTTTGCATAGATTTCCTTCTAAACTTTCGAACAATAAGCAGCAGTATTTAAAAAAATGTATTCGACACTTCAAATCAATCCATTTATTTGTATATTTTATCAAATGTTTATCACACTTCATAATAATGTTTTTATGATATCAACTGCTAAGGATTTTCCGTGATTGGATTTTATCAGCTGTGTTTTGCAACTCCAATAATTACATAAACGGGACCCTCATGTAAGCCAGTTCCAAAGAATGCGTCATAGTATACTCCAGTCGTCGATGTTTCATCAAGTAAACGTAATGTGCTCAGAGGAATGTCTGAGAATACATTACTGCAAAAAAAGCGTATGACTGCATTTTCTGCAAACTTTCACAAAAAACCCGTTAAAAATTCTGAATATCCAACCTGAAAATCTCTTCACTGTCGTCGGGCTCAGTCCCATTAACGACTGTAAAATGGAACGCTATTGTTTCATGACTTCCAAGAAAGAACAGTTTCTTCTGCAGAACAGATAATTTCACAAAATTATCATACGACAAGAGAATATTTTTGGAAATATCAACAGCACGTGAAATCACGTAAAATTAATCAACAAAAACGTCAAACCTTCCAGTCCTCAAACTTTTTTTTCAAACTTTTGCTGGTATCTTTCCTTTTCACAACAAGCGTTGATGCATGTACGTCAGCTCCATAAAACATTATCACTGTGCTCTGCTTTCGACCATTAAAATCAGTTTTACTAAAATATTTCTTGTATCAACAATAAAAGTAATTATTGCCTGTTATAACTGATATAATATTGGTTTTATTACTTTGTCCAATATTGCAAATATCAACTTAATGCTTAGGACTCCATCAAACATTCCTGAATATTGGCTTAATCATAATTCCTCTGCTTCAGGTCATCTCGTAACCAAAAAAATATCAAATCTGACTTACATTTTTCGAGTATCCGGTTGAGCAACAATGCAAATCGGTGTTTTATCATTGGGAATTGGCATATAATCATGCACATTCCTAATTTTTTTGGCTTCTCTTAACGCTTTTTTTGTAACATTTTTATGATGTTTATTATCATTACTAATCACGATGGTTAACTTCAATGGTGCCTGAAATTCATTGTTATTTATTAGGAGGTGGGAAGCAATGGTATGGTTCAAGGGTCACATTTTCACTTGTGCATCACATGTTCATTAATTTCTAATAAACTTACTTCAGTCCTTCTTTGGAGCCATGGCAGATAAAATGACCGATCACTGAAAAATTTGGTTATATATCAAAATCAAATTTGACAATAACCATCTTATATTCGACAAAGTTACTAATCGATTTTTTAGAGAAGAATAAATTAATTTTAAATTCATTCTTTAATTAAATTGTTTCTTCTACTATCTCTTACGTTCTTAATGGTAGAGATATTGTCACTAAACTATGATGAAGACGTAATTAAAAGTACTCTAATATTTGTATCAGAACAATTAAATTTCAATATCGCTTGACTTTAACACAACTCAAACGTCACAATGGCTACAATTTTTCTGTGAACATAATAAGTGACCAACCGATAGCCTTTCATTGGTGTGGTAAAGATGCTAATGCCTGAATAGTGAATCCTCGGAATAATCACCCCATTCATTGGACTTCCTTTTTCTTTCCATTCATTCGGAGTAGATATGACATCCGTGCCTAAAATTGTGTATTCCGAACAATTTTGTTTACTATGTACTGATTTCATGTCGTTCTTTGATTAATTACGGTTAGTATAAATATTCATTACGATTTTTTTACCATATGCTATATTTTCACGTATCATTAGATGATCTTCGTGAGATGTCACCATCAGTACTTTGCAATTTATCGGCCCGGCAGCTATATTCAACGGTTTCTGGCTACCAAACAAAATGGCTATATACGGCGACCAGTGACATTCCGCAAATCTCCTTTTGTGCTATAGTTCGAATTTACTATATAACAACAAAGCAGAGAAATTGGCATTACAGAAAACTAAAATTCCTTAAGATTTCGACAATGAAACGGGAAAAAATCTCTGAAAATATGAAATTGCGCTTCTAATCGACAATATATTCAAACTTTAAGTAACAAAAAGAAGACATACGTCGTAATCGTAATTAGCAAAATTTGTTCGAGATACGAGTTCATAAGCGTTCGCTAAATATGGTGGGCTTATTTTGCCATCCCGATAATGCAGTATTTTAGATCGACGGTTTAACACGAAGTTTGCACATTCAGACATGACGGGAAGTTTTTCATTAGATGATATAAAAGAATAAATCATTATAATTATTCCCAACAATTAATTGCAACTGATTAACCCTGCCTTATCAGTTATAATGATCAATAATTGAAATGACGGAATTCATTAACGTAATGATAAATAAATAATAGAAAATTACTAACATCTCTTTTAATTTTACGGTAGGCAAGTATTCAGCAATAATATTTATCACTTCGTTAGGAAACGCTTTCTCTAATTCGTCACAAATTCGGTTCTTTCTTTCTCCTGAAATTTCAATTAAATTTCCACTATTTTTCTTATCCTTCGAATATTTAAATGGTAAGTGCATCATTCAATTTTCTAATCATGCACAGTGAATATAATTTCAAATCATTTTGTTTCAAGTCCAGATAATCTACCTGCTGAACTGATATTGATTGCAGTTGCATGGGCCACAACGAATGTAAGGATAGTGAGAAATCCAAAATTCATTCTTACCTGTAAATTAAAAATATATTCAGTAAATTCAATCGTCAAACTAATTTCTATCACAAATAGATTTCAAATTCCTGGATGTTTCATCGAATGAATCTAATTTTTATGCAAGTTTACTAAATCTACGAAAGCATGCATTTTTTTGAATAGTTCATAAAATGCTATTGTTTAAATACTAATTTTTTCATAAGACCAATTTACGGCATGCCTTGGGTGAGTGAATAAAAAGGTTAAAGTAAATTAAACAATTTTTTTTTGTTTAAGTTTCGATGACTAATCGAAATTGTAAAACGATAGAATTGAAGGAAAACTGTTCGTGGCAACAGGAAGATTGGCTTTGAGTCCTAAACGAAAAAGTTAGGTCTTTCATGCTGAAAAATTTTTAATTCAATTTCAATCAAAGATCAAACCGAATGTTTATTATACGAATGTTTATGTGTAATTTCACAATCATTCATAAAAGCAGTTAACAGAATAATTTTTGTCATTTAGCAAAAAGATTAACAGTTAGTAAAAAAGTTTCAAATGAAAATCAACAGGAAAAATGTCGAGCAAATATTTTCAATTTATTAATGTTTTTGTAATTTGGAAGGAAATTAGATGAGATTACAGAATATAAAAATGACAATAATGATAATAATCATGAAATTATCGTAAAAAAAGAAAAATAATTTAATGAATTTTTCGCAATCTAAAAATTTTTCATCCAATATTCATGTCAATATGTTATCAAACTTTTTAACTTCTTACAAATTCATAATCTGCTGTTAGCTTAGCGCTTTTCAACTTCTTACACAATTCATAACACTACGAAAAAAATAGCTTCCACCACAGAAGAATGCCAAAACAGCTGTTCGCATCTACTCGCTTTTTTTGAATCTTTCAGTGTTTGATCAAATTTCAATGTAATAGTTCGAATTTTATGAAAGCTTTGCGAACATAGTTTTTGCTGATGAATAAGCAGACATAATTTTATAATTATGCCGAAGTGATATCAATCTCGAAAATACAAACAGTACATTTTACTGCATGATCAGTAAGGTTCTTTGATTTTTTATTTCTAAGCCTTTGCTTTGTTTCACTTAAAAAATTTTAGCGGCGCGCTTTAATTACAATATAATTCTGCTATTGTTTATTCGTCAACTGAGAGCAATTTTAATTTGATAAAAAATTTAAATTAAATGTTGGACTTTATTTGCCCAAATAATTGTTTTTTATTTAATTACAAGAATTATTAAATCGTATGTAGTGTTGTTAATATAATTGAAAGCAATCAATTTTATCATTTAGAATTAATTTGTATAATTGTGACTTTTAGTTTAATATTTATTGAGGGACATCAATTACAATTAGCCGAGCGATGATTAAAAGTTAAAAAAATAATCGGATCATTTGATCGAGGAATTTTTCAAAAAATATATTCTAATACTAGCAGCACCAATCATTTTTTAGTTCAATGAACATTGAATATATGATATGATTTGATAATTAAACACGTTGCTCTGTTTATTTCAAGAAACGGGGTGATTAATTAGAAAATATTATATAAAGAATTTAAAAGTACAGAAGTCCTATCAATTCTGAGGTTATATTTCGCTAGGGTGCTCTTAGATACTATCTTTTGAGCTAAAAAAATGTTGGTAGTATTCATAGGCATCATTTAATTTCATTCTTAAATTCTTCATTCATATTTAGTTTAGCACTTATTCATTTTATACTGCTAATTTAAATTGTTCAATGATGAAAATTGAGAACTGCGATGTTTAGATTCATAACTTTATCAATTTACCAGTACAAGATTTATCAGTACTGCATGACATAAGTTTATCAACTGTGATATTTAAATTCACTCACTGTTTTATCAATACAACAAGAGTAATATTACCCAAGTTTATCAATTCGTTACTAAATCATATAAATTCCTACTTACTTTTAAATTCACAAAGTTATCTTTCATCCAACTTCACTTAATAATTTTTTTTTTTAAACCATTAAATGATATACATGCAGAATTCAGCAATAAAGTCATAACATTATAGTTCCCTCTTCGTCCCGCTGATGCTGCGTCCTATTTGACAAAATATTTTGCAAATTTTCGAATGGTGAAAAAAATCAACATAAAAGTTAGTGATGGTAGGGAAGCATGCAACAGTTTTTCATTAACCATATGTAACAAAGAATTTCCATTAACCATTCGTAACAAATCACTACGCGTAAGTTTTCCCACTGATTTGATGATTGTTGTAAGCTCATTTGATCATCCGACCTCTTGAGATTGATGAATTCATTGACTGTATAACAGATATATCAAAAATTTCTTCATCAATTTCAATTACATTTTGCAACTCATAGGCATCTGATAGAAATGAATCTCATTAGAAACCATCCTTTAGATTTGATACAAAGGCAATAAAAGATATCATCCTTAAATAATTTTACTTCCATGAATATTATTAATTGCGAGTCTTAATTACAAGCAAACTTATCATTTCTTTTTTATAAATCTTAAAATTTTGTCAGCATTTGATGAATTGAGGAATGTTTCTGCAGTTGAAATACGGAATGCAACATTATCATCAATGCAAGCTTTCCGTTCATTCTTTTTGATCTTTTTGATATTTGAAAGTTAAGCACTTTAAACAATAATGATTTTTTCAAGTTAAATATTTCCTTTCCTAAGAAATAACTGTATTGTCAAAGCTTTGCTTTTTTATTTCCATTTACATCACTGCTGATTTTTGTTCAACGGTTTTTAATTCTTTATAATTCGGTCAATTTTCTCTAAAAGAATTCTTCGTCAATGAATTACGGGACAGATTCATAGAAGCTGTTATAAAAACACTGAACACAAGTATCCATTCTTAAAAAAAAAAAAGAGGAAAGAAGAGAAAATAAAAGAGGATGGGTAGTATCTATACAAGAATAAAAATGAAAAAGCAAATGGTATTTGTAATATGGAGAGAAATATCAATATTAATTGTGGGATGTTGTCATTGATATATGTTTTTTCTACTACAGCTATCGTGGCTATCGATCTGTCCATTGTTGGCATCAACGATTGATCAACAGGATGCTACTAAACAATAAATTCATGTGATATCAATTCTGTGATAACTTTTCGGGTCTAATTGTTGACAGGTTGTTGATGTTGAAAAAGCAGGTGCATTAGCCTATTATTTTTTGGGAGTCGTTTTTTTTCGAAAAACGACTTATAAAAGTGCGCTAAATTCCGCTATATCTCGATAGTCGCAATACAGTTGCTTCATTTATTTGTAATCAATCACTGTTAGTGCAACCGGAAGTAGAATTTGAATTAGATTGAAATTTCAAAAAAACTTTATGCATGAATATTTTACCATGCAAGTAATTGATTGAAGTTTGAATATATATTTATTTAATTAGAATTGGAATTCTAAGGCGAAATAAATTTAATATTATTTATACTATAACCAGTTTTATATTTTATGTAAGACTATCATAAGCATTATTTCGAGTTTGTAAAATAAGTAATATTGAATTGCAAATTTAAAAATCATATGCTATGAAAGAAAAGATCATTCTCTTTGAATGCCCAAATTCTTCAAGCAAATTGTGGCCAACATGATACGAAAAGAGGAAAGAAGAGAAAATAAAAGAGGATGGGTAGTATCCATACAAGAATAAAAATGAAAAAGCAAATGGTATTTGTAATATGGAGAGAAACATCAATATTAATTGTGGAATGTTGTCATTGATATATGTTTTTTCTACTACAGCTATTGTGGCTATCAATCTGTCCATTGTTGGCATCAACGATTGATCAACAGGATGCTACTAAACAATAAAACCATGTGATATCAATCCGGTGATATCAGTCTGGTGATAACTTTTCGGGTTTAATTGTTAGCCGGTTATTGGTATTACTGATATTTGAAGAGGTGCATTAGCCGATTATTTTTTGGGAGTCGTTTTTTTCGAAAAACGACGTATAAAAGTGCGCTAAATTCCGCTATATCTCGATAGTCGCAATACAATTGCTTCATTTATTTGTAATCATTCACTGTTGAATTTGAATTAGATTGAAATTTCAAAAAAACCTTATGCATGAATATTTTGTCATAAAAGTAATTAATTGGAATTAGAATATACATTTATTTAATTAGAGTTAGAATCCTAAGGCAAAATAAATTTAATATTATTTATACTATAACCAGTTTTATATTTTATGTAAGACTGTCATAGGCATTTTTTCGAGTTTATAAAAAAATAATCTTAAATTGTAAATTTAAAAATGATATGCTATGGAAGAAAGATCAATCAGTTTGGATTAGACTGATTAAAGTGTCAAGTCTACAAATTTCAAAAAAAAAAAGAAAAGAATTAAAAAGAATTAAAAGCCTTGCAGAGTTGCTGACATCTTTGCACACGGATATCTAACCTAGATGACATTTGGACCATGAGAGTAGTTGTGGTCGAGCCTAGGATGACCATAAGTTTACCTCCGGGGTTCTTGCAAGCAAAGTGACATTAAAGAACAGCAGGGGGTTTACTCTTCGCATACCACCCCTAGTGTTCCTTTCCTTCATTTATTCCAGGACATTTCATATACAAAATACACATAGAATTAGAAAAAAAAATTTTTTAAATTAAATTGAATTGCTAAAGTTAGTGTAATTTCATTGCATCCTAATTACTCTGAAAGATTACTTAAGATGTCGAGCTGTTATTTTAACACTAAGACAAAAAAAAACTCGGATTATTAGAATTTCAGAAGAAAAAGAATTGATGAATAATTTCATAGCTACAAGGTGAAGAATGATTTCATGAGATTCCCATTTTGTTTTTATTTCCAATTAAATATCACTCTAAAATAATTAGTCGATCACTTCAGATAACTCTCGATAATTTTTGACCATAAAATTTAACAACTGGAATGATCATCTAATTGTTCAAAATCAAAAAAAACTGTAACTGAAGACATATAAAGCAAAAATCAAAAGACATGAATTAAAGTTGAAAAATAGAACAATAACAATTTGCGCTCATAGCCATACTGCCATATTGCCAAAAATTAGAAAAAAAATTTAATTTTAATAAATAAAACGGTGTAAGTAAGCGATGCGCTTTTCACACAGTTTTAGCAGATTATTTTTTTTAATACTGCAAAAAAAAGAAATTCGTTAGCATTTAGCGGTGGTAGAACAAGAAAAATGACCCTGAACAATTTTATCGATTACTTTGCTGATCATTTATCAAAACATATTGATTAATGATCAGTAGTAAATAATCAATTAACAGTAAATATTACCAATGCGTGTTGTTTTCTTACTACATTCGTTTTTTCAATTGTGAGCAAAATTTTTCCTACATACTTTATTGACTTTAATTTTTAATTGTTTAAATACCGTTTTGTTTTGAATCTTTTAACAATTACTGATTTTCTCAGGACTTCCGCATTAAATCAATTATTCACTTAAATCAATTTAATTAAATCGATTTAATCATTAATCAATTAAATTATCGATCAATTAAATCAACATCAAACCATTAAGTCGATTAAAAAACCAGTTTATAAAATAAAGAATACCATTGAATCGGCATTGGATTGAATCAGCATAGGATAAATTAAATCAATAATTAATTATATTATTAATCAATTAAACCAACATTGAATTATTAAGACGATTAAAAGATCAACTTATAAAATAAAGTCTACTAATTAATTAAATCAATTATAATAAAATCAGTCAAATTAATAGTTAATTGAATCATTAAAGCATTAAATCAATTAAATCAATAATTAATTATATCATTAATCAATTAAACCAATAAAATCAATAATCAATAAAATCAATATTGAATCCTTAAATCAATTTAATTGTGTGCTTTATATTTGATTAAAGAACGTTGAATATATGAATGTATTTTTCTTTGTCAACAACATTAGTAATCCATAGATAATTGAATGCACTATGATCATATGAGAATGCTGAAAACAAACTTGTCGGTTTAGAAATGTTCATCTTGTGATACTCCGGAAGAGACTTCGGTCGTCTTAAATCGAGAAGTAACCTAATATACCCGACGGGTATTTCCGGAGGTGCTCCGTTTTGCTGCTGAAGTGGCGGAGTGTCCGACCCTTCCAACTGTTTAGCCAACAGCTGGGAGGTAGGACTCGAAGTGAAAGTTCGATCCTTTTATGGGGTTGAAGTTAGTTTTTAGGACGTCCCTCAAATTTGCGGGGCAACAGGTCAGCCCAAATTTGGAAATTTAATGTAAGCATTACTTTTTTGCTCTGTCTACGACCATAGCACGTTGAAAGCACGACGTCAAATCATTAAGTCGATTAAAAAATCAACTTCTAAAATAAAGTCTACAAATTAAATCAGCATTGAACCAATTAAATCATTAAACAATTAAATGGACATTGAACCATTAAGTCAATTAAATTAACTTATAAATAAAGTCTATCTTAATGATTACAAAAATTAAGTAATACATAATTTACTATTCCGTGTATATAACTGATTATCAGAAATCACGACGTTTACTTCATCTCACTGCCACAGGATTTATTGTTGTCATTACGGGAATCATTTCTGTCATTTATTCATTTACATGTAAGTTATTCTTCAAAATCACTGATTACACGGAACAGTCCAAATACGCACCGATAATACTTTTAGACGGTAGTTTGATAACATGTAGAATGTTTCATATATGTTATGCATGATTGCAATGCGTGTCGATATAAAAAAATATCAACGTGATCGCTTGCTTGTAAAATTTACCATTGCAAAAACTGAAAACAGCAAGAAACGTTTGATTTTGCTGCAATTGATGATAATTCAATGTAAATTTCTGCAGATAATAGAAAAAGGTTCAAGGAAAACACATTTCACGGAATTGCACAAAGAGATAACTAAAATAAATTTTCAGGGCCAAGAATTGGCACATACAAAGCTTGTGTCGTGAATTTTCTTGTAAGAGGTCAACTGTTAGCCAATATTTTCCAACGGTTTGATCACGGATTGTTGTGTTGGGTTGAATTGATTGTGTTTTGGATTAAGTTTGTATGATTGGATTGAGTTGCGGGAAAACCTCAAACTTGGGTAATTAAACCGTTGCTGAATTGAGCTGCGTTGAGTTGAGTTGTGTTCGCACCTCAAACTTGGGTAATTAAACCTTTATTAGAAGAATTGGACAACGTGAGTTACGTAACAATTATATACAAAGCATATTTAATGGTAAAATTAATATATTAAAAATGGTGATTATGAGGACAGAACCAGTAGCCGTTGATGTGAGTAGACTCAAAAATGGTAGTGGTGTGATGATTGATAGTTTAAATAGTAATAACAGAGTATTGTAGGCGGAGAAAAGTTAGTCTTAATGAGCTGAGTTAAAAGAAACTTAAGCTCATTAAAAAGTGAAATCCTTTGTAAAGACAAGCTTGATTTAAAAGGCACAATACATTGCATGTAAGCATAATCATCAAACAAAGGATTTTATGACACAGTTACTACACAATGGCTTTGTTTAGTAAAATATTGCTACAGTTGCCTCTTTGTTAATTTATGGTAGGAAAGAGTTTTGACAGCTTATAATTGGATGTGAGTTTAGACTACAACAAAGAGATAGGAAATAAATCTAAACATTATGAAATTAATTGGATGGTTGGTAAAGGCATTAATACAATTAGATTTATTGACCTATTGGAATTTTCGCGTTATGAATTTCGCGACAGCTTGTTGTAAAAGCTTGGCACAGGTATTAAAATTTTTGCATGCAAAAAAGAGAAAACCTTTCAAATTTATTTAATTCCGCGCTCATACGATCTAAGCATTTATCGCTGATTCCATATTTTCTGAGAAGCAGTACAGAGGCTGCAAGTATATCGGCAAGGTAATGCATGTTGATCGATAACCTATCACTGAGTAGATAAAGCAAAATAATTTGCTAGATTTAGAAATGACTGTAATCGATCTGAACTAGTTGAGGTGATTGATTGGCTGATAAGGAATGAATCTGTCACATTGTGAGTGTTGATTAAAGAAATTCAGGTAAGAGATCGATTTATGTGATCATTGCTGACAAGGAATGAATCTCTCACACTGTGAGTGTTGATTAAAGAAATTCAGGTAAGAGATCGACACCTGTCAGCGACCGGTCAACAACACTCCAGTGACATCCTGCGATATCCCATGATTCTGTGACCAATTAATAGATTGCGCTTCTAAAAATTTCGCTAAGTGATTCTCTTCCAGCATACAATACGAATAGACTAGTTTTCCTCCCTACAATTACATACCGTTCCTTATTTCGAGACAGCTAGGCCAGTAATCAAAATATACTTTGCATTCCCGAATCAAAAAAAGGCCTTTTACACTTTTGCAAGGTTCACCATGTTTAACTCTAAGAATTACTGTGAGGAAATCATACATAAATACACAACACAAACATGTACCCACGAGCACACACACG
Source organism: Mansonella perstans (assembly GCA_037074765.1). Lineage (NCBI taxonomy): Eukaryota > Metazoa > Nematoda > Chromadorea > Rhabditida > Onchocercidae > Mansonella > Mansonella perstans. Next base: position 99,919 of record JBAMDO010000019.1, read on the forward strand.
TGCTGGTACAAATGTTTCTGATATGTGCCAGTTGCGGTAACTAGTCTCTTTAGCAATAGTTTATCCAACAACTAAAACATCTGAACGATTAATGTAGAACTGTTTGCCATCAAGCAGTACCACAACTGTAACTTTCATTTCGGATCCATAAAAACATTACTGTTTATCCCACAGGATGAAATTTTAACAGTCCAAATGTATGAATTTCTTTCTGGTAATGTTTACTACATGATGTATATCACTGAACAATTATTAGAATGTTCAGTCACTGCGGATTTCTTCTCACGAAATGTTTTACTCAAGCTTATGAATTGCAAGTTCTTTCTTTTGAATTTTGACATATCATTATCTCTGATCATAATGAGATGTTAAAAGCAAATTCTATAGGAAAGTAACATTTTATGCAAACAAGAAAACCAAATCCGCCAACAATAACAAAGCAATAAAAAAATCATAATGAATCAATTAAAAATGAACAATCAGACATTTCCGGACGCTCAACTGATTTCAGTGAAACTTAAATAGGCTTTAGTACTCTTTAAATCTTAACTACGAACATTAAATACTTTTGTTGCAACAATATCAGGCAATTTGTTAGTAGTTGAAGCTATAAGAATCATGCCAATCAGAACAAATAGAAATATGACAACGCATTGTTTACCCCAACTAGTCCAGCAAAAAGAGCAGCAAGCTTTAACTCGTGAAATACACCAAAATTGATCCAGGCGAAGACGATTCGGATGCGGAAGATATGGTGACTGAAAATGAAAGACGGAATTTGACGTAGTTCCATCCCGTAGTAGTGTGATTACAGAAGAATGATGGAATTAGCTTCAATATACTGTGATGTGAACTGGAATATTTTTCCTTTTGTTCCATTAATATACTCAGCACAGAGGCATTTCTGAGAGCTTGTAACAGCATAATTAAAGAATTTTGTACAGTTTCATGAAATGTTTTCATGGAAAATTCGTTCATATAAATCTTCATAAAAAAAATACATGGAGTCTCATGCAATTATTAAAAAAAATTTGAAAGGACTTACATGATTTGGTTTTCCACGTTTCCTGCCCACAGGGTCAAGTTTTGCTTCTTCAACCGTTAACAATGTTAGTTCCAGTTCTACCGCACCGGTCACATATGGCTTTTGAGCAGGGAAGTCATCATCTTTTTTTTTCTGTGCATCAAAATCCAATTTCTGCAATTAATTTGAAAATATTAGAAAGACCATCCCAGTCTACGCACTTATTGTGTATGAAAATAGAGTTAGGAAAAAGAAAGGTAAAAGTAATAACCTGTTCATCAGGTAGAGAAGTGCTAACGCATGGCCACCATCCATAGGTTGTACGTTGTTGAAATAGTGAAAATTGACCTACCCTTCCTGATATATACGGCTGTAATTTAAAAAAGTACATTTCCATCTAGATCTGTTTTTTTTTGAAAATCATGCTTAAAATACACTGAGAAAATTTAAAAACAAGCAAACATACCGGCGCCCGTGGTAACGGAATAATTTTCCTTTTTTTTTCTTGTCTTTCGGCACTATAAAGACAAGAACAGAGCTTAACGCAGGAAGCACATCGATTGCGATTCGCGCGAGCATAATCAACATTATACATGTCATCCGCATCCATTTGCGCCTCTAAATTACTCCAATAAACATTTATAAAAATACAAAATTTTTTTTGCTTCACTTTGGATTCCATTCTAATATTCAATAAACTGCTTGTACAGAAAAAAATGAATCATCTTCGCGCTGCAGTTTTTTCTCGTTAGATTTTTCCATTTTTTATATAACAAAGACTTTCCAACGAAAGACCATTTGTCCAATAAAGAATTGTAGAGTTTGAAATATTAAGCTTCATTAGCATTTAAATAAGCTAAATTATATATTAAAAGATTGCATTTTTTATCTCGACTATTGAAGATGCAAAAATATTGATACCGTCGAAAGACAGCAAATCCAACGCAAGTTGTCCGATGTAGCTATCTTTTTGAAATTTGTTGTTGTCCCATATTTGAACGAAGAGAACTGGATCAACCAGCAATGTCGACTTCTTGCTGAAATTGCAAATGCAAAAATAAGAGAATAGTCCGAGGTAAATTGATAAATTGTACAAAAGGTAATTTTATTTCATCAAAGCAACATCTAGTGAAAAGATAGCAGCCAATGATACAAAGTTTTTTAAAAGAAGAAACCTAAAGAGATGTTTTTTGGCGTACATCGCAATTTTCTTCTCCCAGATATCGAAATCGAAATCAAATACGAAACGCCAATTGAATGAACCATAACCATCAAGGCTTCCGTAATGAACATCAGTTTTCTCCTTTTTTTCACTTCCGTTTAAAAAAACTTTCAAATAAATATCTGCTGCCTGAAATAATTATGAACCTTTGCACAGTCTTATTAGTAGTTATCTGAAAAACAAATTTCCTAAATGATCCTCGTAAAAGAACATGCTAAAATTGTAGCCGCACTTTTGAATCATTGCTTAAATAATGACTTAAATAATGACCAAGTACCGGTTTTCCCATCGTTCTCTTGGTAAGGATTACATTACGAACGCTCCAAACTGCCACACGCAACTGAAATTTGTGAGGCTGTCGAAGTGATATATCCAAAGGTGGAGGTATTGATCCCAGCGAGTGTGGGAATAAATCAACAAACATTTGCAGTTTACCACATTCGCTATCCCCATTGATGGCACTGTATAGCGGTCGAGTTTCTACATGTTCTGGTACCAGATTCATCTGAATGGGAACACTTAGTTTTCCTGTATTTTACCCAATTTATATCAGCATTAAACTAAAAGAGCGACCTTTTTTGATAAAAACCAACCTTGGTCAAAATATAAAGTGCAACTCGTTGCAGAGGTCGGCCTAAAATCTCCTCATGATTTGCAGGAACATTTTCAATATCACTAAGCCACACCGTGATTCCAGCAATCGTGATCCCAACATTATTTTCTTTCGTAAGCAATTCTGGTACAGGGTAATTCATCCTCATACAATACCTGAAGACAAGTAATACAAAAGATGTAACGATAAACTTTGCTATATCTATCCTTCACTGAAACATCTTTTACACTAATAGTTGCTTAAGTGAATTGTTTTGGCGATGACAAATTGAAAATGGTACTAGAGAACTGATTCAGGTATTTAAATTTATTAGACTAGAGCACTCCAACTATTAATTTAAGTTGATGGAATATTGAATCACCTTATCATTCCCACATTATTCTGAATTCATACAGAGACGTAATATTTAACTTGCCGTTTTAATATGTTAAGAGGTGTGAGCTGATCACGCCAAACAAGTGGTCCTCTTACTGTATACTGTTGCGATAAGCCAACAGTAGCTCGAAACTGTGTCAAAAGACGATTTTCCAAATCAATCACCGTATGTCCGATTTCATTGTCTACAACAAATTTGAAAAAAAAAAATCTCTTCTTGTTTTTTCTTTCTAAATTGCTCAAATTTTCCTTAAATTTGAACTTTTCCCAATTTCTTGGGACAGTTTTGATTAATGTTTCTTAGTCCTCCAACATTCACAAAATGGATGATTGTGAAACCTTTGAGAAGTTTAAATAGAATGAACGAGAATAAAATGAATTCTATGCAACAAGTATTCGTATACCAGAAAAAATACGATGACGATCCATGATAGACACTACAAGATTTTTATCCATTGGTATCTCTACTTCCATTTCAATCATTTGTCCGAACAATGGATTCAGTGAATCTGTTCGGAAATCCTTTCGTAAATTTTTTTTCTTCTTTGTTCCACATCTATATTTTTTTAAAACTATTTTATCTAATCACTTCATATTTCATAAAGATTGCAATAGTCATTTTCAAAAAACTTTTAGCTACTCATCAAATCTGAGATCAATTAGTCTAACAATTCAAAGCTGATCCTTAAATATTTCATTCAAAGAGATTTATTATAATTGTTGATTCTTACTGACTTCTTTTTGTGAAGAAGCTGAATTTTCCGTTATTTTTATGCCCAGAGTTGAAGAAAGATATGAAAAGAAAATTCACTTCACACTAACGTAAGCATCACAGCTGCCATCCTTTCGCCTGCTAACTAAATCGAAAGCTCTCACGATGTATACGCGAACAGTGCATTTGGTAACTCCAGCAAATTCGACGATAGGCAAGAGAAAACAGTCTAAAAAAGAATATTCATTAATTAAAGGACGAGATTTCTAAACTATGAATAACGCAGAAAAATGAAAATAAAACCGTTTGACACTTTATCCTGCCTTCGGATGAAAATTCGAGCTTTGAGTTCACCACGTGGTATCCTTAGCTCTGGTGTTTCGGTGTTTTCTTTGATCATTTTCCGAAAAATAAAAGTGTCCAGAAAGTCAGAAAACCCACAAAACTCACGAACATCTTCAAGAGGACCCATAAACACCCGTAATGTTTCAATACCAGAACTGAAAAGAAGGTATGTAGCATGAAAAAATGCAACAAATAATCTTCTTATTAAAGCTATCATCAAAAATAAACTTTAGTAATTTCAACGATTTCAAACTATAAACTACTCAGCATATCCTGGCGCTTTTTCACTTTCACCAATTGAACTATAGTATTTGCTCCACCAGTCGATTGTGCATTTGCCAAAAAAATATTCTTCGGAATCTATCATTGTCACTCTTTTTTCATATGCTTCTTCGAAAGACATCATCTCATCATACTTCTGCCAATCGTAAATATCTCGTTTCGTAATCTGAAATATTTTGAAAATTTCAAGTTTTCGGCTATACATAAAATTCATGGCAATCATAAAGATTATTGGTGATATTTCTGTATGTTTAGCATTAAAAACAGCGATAATTGTTTACAATTATGCGAATTTCTCTTCTACAGTTTTTGAAAAATAGAAGAATCGTTTATTGAGTATTATAAAGTATAAAGAGTGTTTAAGTCGAACCTCTGGTAACTTATTGATATATTTGGTAAAATCATGAACAACGCAAATTCCGATATGAGGTTCACGTCCAAACGAACGCTTGTCATACAAATTGAAGATTAGTGGTGGTGCATAATAAAAATGAACAGGTAGTTGAACTTCATTCAAAATTATTAATGGTCGTTTGAAGTTTGGATTAAGTTTCGCATCTTCGATCACATCGCTTCGTGCTATTTTATCACCAATTCGAATTTCAACAAATGGATTACGCATAGATGTCAGCTGCAAAACTGGTAAGTAACGAATAAATCTTGTCTGCTTTTCCGCAGTTCAAAAACTTAGTGTCTGCTAACTATTCTGTTTGAAAGGATAAATAAATTGTCCGAATCGACAATCGAATATAAAGCAGTTCGAACGGTACAGATGCTATATAATTCTAGTTGTTAGTTGGAGTTCTATGAAATTAATAATCAACCTAATCATGTTTTGCTTCTATCAGCTAAAAAGTGTTTCAAAAGCAATTTAGCAATGTATACTTTAAGATTTGAAATAAACTGCCGTTCTTTTACAATCCTTAACCTACCTGATATCGAGGTAAATCTCGAACACCCCAGCACAAAATCTGCACTGTATAATGCTTGATAATGGGACAAATGCCTCGTGCAACTGAATAACGAGAACTTTGTTTTTTATGTGGTGGCTTCAACGGCGCAAAGTATTTGGCCTGACCTTCATATAAGAATAGTTCAAATAATGCTAACAAGGCGCCTCTGAAAATTTAAGTTGCCTGAGATCCTTTGACTAAATTAAATCTGAAAATTATGATTGATCGGAAATTAATATTCCTGTCTAACATACTTTTGCTCGTTCTTGCGAAATGATAACGGAAACCAATTAGGCATCCCATGATGATCCGTTGCAAGTGATATTACTGAGGGCGTTGTCATAAAACGTCCAAGAAATATTTCAGAGGAATTGAAATCTTCCGCACATACTTCCACTATTACTGCTGGTGGATCTTTACGGACAGACGCCATCCCACCGCACATTATTACCTAGAGAGAAAAGATGATTAGTATAAAAAACCTTCTTGGTTTTAGCTACTTACTATGACAGATTATGAAGAAGGCATGACAACGCAGTACTCATATATACTTTCAAGTAATCATTTTCAAGGATACTGCCAAAGACTTGTCAGTAAGATTTCTTTTTTCAATGGAAAAACATACTCGCTTGAAAATAAGCGTCTCATTCCAAATCGGATCGACGGTATTTTCAACTATTGCCGTTTCTTGACATCGGTTTAGAAATACAATTCGAACAAATGCTCGTGATCCACGGTGATTTGTCGGTAGTAAATCTCTGGCCCACAAAATTGAGGCACGCATTTGCCAAAGTGTTACATGATCATAAACCTTAAGGATTTCATTAAATTATAACATGGTGGAGAAGCACCGCTTTTTTGACAAAATCCTAACTTTTGCAATTTTTAAAATCTTACTTCATAAATTCGAGGTGAAACTGAAACATGTTCAGCCAAATAAAGAGCTAGTCTTCTCCTGAAAACTCATTGAATATTATGTAAAGCAGGATCAATAATCCTCTACTTATCATCTGAAGCAACGTAAAATAATCTTTTCAAACAATAATAAACTTAAACCTTTGGCTAAGATTAGCCGAGAAAACTATTTCACGAACATATCGCCGACGCCGATACTTATCACCAGGCATCTTTTGAACATGTACCGGTTCACGAAAGTCACTAGCATACTGTAAAGAAATGTCGTCAGTGATGTACAGTGATGTATATCTGATGAAAAGAAACTCTTTTTACAAAAAAGGCATAACCTCCCAAAGCTCAGGATCAATGCTTCTTCGTAAAGCATCGATATTTTCAAAAACATCTTTTGTGCCTGTTCCAAGCGTTCTCACACGCCGCCAACGCCGACGTCGAAATTTGTGTCCTTCACTGAAGGAGTTCATTTACAAAGTTAATCCGCTGACGATTGACATTCAATCTGACACTCAGATTACAAGTGGACAGATAAAAGTTTGATAAATTATTTCTTTAAGTTATGATAATCAATTTATTTAATATGCTCAAATCAAATCATTAACCGTTCTCTGTAATCAATAACGGCATCATCATAAGCAAAATTAACTGCATTCGAAGAATATGACCATCCTTCAGCATCGCCTGCGCAAAACAGGTCGATCGTCCAATCACTAACCCACCGCCAACCTCTAATTATATTCAGTTTTTTCTTACTTCTTAATTTTTTTCACATTTTAGATATTGACTTTAAATATGAGATTTTTTCCATTCTGTCGCTTCACATATCAAATTTTCGATAAATAGATAAATGCGAGCCAAATTTTTGTCTCAATTTTATCAAATTAAGTACGACGATGTATCAAGACGAAATTTCTTTGCAAAGCGTATATTTGCTTCACATGATAAAATTGTTACCTGGCGGAGCATCTCGATCACGAGCATTATCAATGGGGTAACCGGATGCATCAGTATAGCATAAATCAGTCCAAACATCATCTTGCTTCTCCTGCAGTTCAAAAATTTCATCTTCGTATTGTGAATGACCAGCATCGGGTCCAACCCACATATCATGGCAAAACATTATTTTCCAGGCTCCCTTAAATTATAAGGAACTGTCATTATTACGTTCTCATCAACCTGTAAAAATATTCAGTTTGATAAGATTTTCAGAATTTAACTTTGTAAGACCATCCGTGAGACACTTTAATATCATCTTCGGACATTCGAATAATTCCCGTTTCATCCGATCGAGCATAGGGTTCACCACTGAAATCATTCTTTTAAAGAACTATTCTTTTCATATTATTGGCAGTTGTATGCAGCTTTCAATAAACTTTGATAAACCGAACTTTTTCCCATCAGTTTCCATCCACTGACCACCCATATGCCTTCGTTGATTTTCAAAAACTTCTGCAAAATATTGAACCACGCCAGGCCTGATTGCTTTATCCCAATTGCTACGATCCGATACATTTCCAAACCAAAGGCGAAGATGAACAACGGCTGGTATTTGTTCCGTCTTTTCGCGTTTCTCATCATGGCTTGGCCAGTTCAATGTTATTGCTCGCAGACGTCCACAAAACATTCCCCGGTAATAGTCCTTATTGTGATAATAAATCTAAACACAGATTCACTCTACATTTCATTGGGTAATCGCATCAAAAATATTTGTCATTGTTATAAATGAAACATAAAGAAACAGTCAGTGGCTACTGCAAAATGGAATAATTTTAAAACGAAATGAAATTCCCAATTCTTCTTTTTTCCTTTTGGTTAGTTTTACCGTAATATGAATACAAACACAGTTCCAATGAACTGAACATCTGCTTAGGGTCTATGGATGAGATAGTTTCATTTTCAATAGGATCAAAACTACTTCATTCACAGGAATTCGTGCGAATGCAAGTAAGTCGTCACCATCGCACATCGAAAGCACTGCATCCGGTATTGACATCTCTGGTTCATTTGAAATTTTCATTAACAGTTCAGCGGTTTGTTGCATATGATTCAAAGCAATCTAGTAAATTAAATAAAGTGGAATAATATTCAAAATTTGTTCAATTAAGACAGATAATATAGTGAAAATTAGCAATACAATACAGAAATCAATTTAAAATAACCCAGACTTCAATTTAAACATGAAGGTGCATTTTTCAATGAATGTATACTGACTTCATTAACTTGAAATACATTTTTTTTATCGTATTTCAGTGCAGCAAAATCCTCGACCGTTTTAACAATGGTTGAAATAATGACAATGCGACGTTTTCGATCAAGTGATGATGACATCGGTGACTCCCAGTCTTGTTCAATGCTACAAACAGAAACCATACTTATTAATTTCAATAACAAATCAAATAGAGAGAAACTGTTCAATGTTTTGTCTGAAGAAACAAACCATTCGCTCAATTTAGCAAAATAATCGCAGGTCTGTTCAATAGCATCGATAATAATTGAAGATGCTTCTGATTTATCATCAAATTTCAATTTTGCCAAACCGGAAGAGCGCAGTAGCATCTTCGCTATCTAAATATTTATGAATCTATCAATGTTGAAGTTAGAGACGGTAACAAAGTAAGAACAAAGTGCCATACCTTCTGCAAAACATTGGAGTGTCTCATCCGAAATGAAACATTTTCCCATGCACAAGGAATTTCGCAGACGGGTTTATGATTTCCCCATGGCATTGTATAGTATTTCCCGGCAAAAGCTGGCATAACCTCAACAGATAATAAGCTTCAATCTAATACACCTTATTTTAGCAATATTTCAATCCAAATATTTTCTTTAGCATAAAAATATTCACAGGATGACTGGAAATCTTCCTTATGATACAACAATATAAACTTAGAGGAAAAAAGATTACTGAAAGTGTTCGTGCCGTACATTTTGGTACTTTTCCGTAGCCTCGATTGCCATATTCTCCTATGCTCAACGAGAAACGCACATTTTTGGATCTATTGAAGTGGAAATCAAAATTTTCACATTCAATGTAAACAAATTCGCATAGGATAAAATTAAGAAAAGAATTCATCGAACAACCTACTTAAGTTTAGGATGAATCATATTCACAGCAAAAAATGTGGACAGTAATACATATTCTGTCATACGCGATTGCGGCTTCAGCGATAGTACAATATCAGGCGTTATGGTATCACGACAACTGCGCCTACAATCTCTCTCCAAACACATCACCTCGACAAGAGCACGAGCAACAAAACTGCAATTCGTTATTGCATTTTGTGTTACATGCAAACAAGGAATTAATATGAAGTAATACCAATCGCCTGATCGTCTTCCTCGTATTGCTTTGTCTACTTTTTTCTTCAATCCATGATCACTTGATGCATAAAAGCTTATATATGACGGACCAAATACTGGCAGGAAACTGTAAAATTCGTTGTGAAGAATTACCATTTAACTTCTCAGTTTAATCATTATTTTTTAGAGTGAAAATAAACCCTGGATTATCAGAGCTGGACAGACCATTTCCCATTGCATTCATATATCCTGACTGACAAATATCAGAAAAATTCAAGTGTGCAGTAGCCAGTATTTTTTCCATCTTTTTTTTACGAATTTTTGTCTGATAAACAAGAATAATACGAAATGATACCTAAAATAAACATTTATATTGTGACTAAGCAAAGATTTACAACTGTTCCATACATGATTATTTATAACACATTTGCACTTCTCAGTTTTTCAAAGTTTTTTACAGCAGCAAAGTGATATTTTACTTTTGATACTTTCTGCAAGCATTTGATTTTAAAAAAAACATAACGGACATATTTAACGACGGTTGGCCAAATTACAGGAAGCATGATCTCCTCGTTGAAATCAACCACTTCATATGGGGCTGGCAGAATATGGGTCATTTCAAGTTCTTTTCCTACCTAAAAAATTTGATTCATTTTGAAATACGCGCTACATTTTCGAAAATTAAACTCTGTGTACCTGCACTTGAACAGCAAGATTCGAAACATCATCGTTTTGCATTCGTAAATGATCAGCTATTTGACATAACTGGAAGATCCTTACCTAAAAATGAATTGCTATAATTTCTAGTTATTAAAAAGCTCATAAAGTATGAAATTATTTACAGATATACTATTTATGCTCAAAAACATTTTTACACTATTAAGTTGCACAGTTCCCTACGTTTTCCATAATTTGTATCAGCATAACCTACTAGCATGGTGTATTGCATTAGTGAACCAGAGAATAAAATATCCTCGTCGTCATGTGTCACCGTACCACGTAATGATGGCGCCGGTAGTGGATCAAGATTTCGACGTACATTCATTGAAACCTTTAAAAAAAAAATGCAGTGACACTGAGAAAATACTAAAAGTAATGAAAAGGATTTAAGTAGAATAAATTATTGATATTTATTCTTTAATGATAATATGTTTATAATTTTTTTTTTTTTTTTTTTTTTTAAAACGCAATTGAATTAAATGTTTGCCAGGAAATTCACAACAGAAGCTGCTAATACAGATATAAAATGACATGCTTTTTTTCTATATCGATTTCTGCAGTATATTTTCATAACGAATACTTGACAATAATTTTTGAACCTTCAAGAAACCACGTATGTCAGAAGGAGCAATCCGATCAGTTTCCCCAGTAGCTGCAACTTCTTGATAGTCGGCTCTAAGAACAAGCCATTTTTCTCGTAACAAGTGTCGTTCTGATTTGTAGATGAATCCTAGTTCGCATTGAAATCCTCCGATCAGTGTGTCATTTGCAGTTTGTTGAATATTGTATATCTGTTTCAGATTTTTGTATTAATAATCTGATGAATTTAATTGCAGAAAGATTTGAGAAACTGTCGTACAGACGAAGTTTTTTGAAAACATACTGGCTTAACTTAACAAAATAGCCACCTGCATTTGGACTGAAAATTCTACAAGTTCGTGCAAAAAAATACAACGCTTAAATAGTTAGTTATAATGTCTTCTTTTTTTTGCTTAATTTAATTAGGATAAACTATGTTATGTATTATTCACAATTTCTTTTTTTATCAAATCTTGAAAACACAAAAGCTCCGGGATACAGAAAAGAAAAAACTAATACAAACCTGGAACTCCAAACATGTCCGTATCATATCCTGGAGTGACTTTCGGACCGTAAAAGATAAAGATTTATCCCAACGTGGTGAATTTGTATTATGCTGCGAGAGATTCGAACGGCAACGTCCATCTAATATCACACGTAGCAAAGGATTTAAACTAATTCCATAGAGTTCACGGGCCTCAAATATATGTAGTCGTACCTAAAAATAAAACATCTTCATCTTCCTCGAAGTTACTAGCATTTCTTTTTCGAGAAAAATTACTTCTCTGGAAAAGTCAGCCAGTTCTGAAAAACTAGACGAATTAAAAAGACAATCAATTTAGTAAAGGCTGAAACTTACAATAAAGGACTGCAACATCTCAAAATCTTCATCTTCATCCTCATCCCGCAGTTTAATCTTGCGACCAGCTATTCGTTGTCTGCGTATAACATTATCGTTAAGAGAACTATCCGTTGAAGCGGTTATTTCAGAATCCTATAAAAAAAAATAGAAGAATATAGAAGCAAACATGTTGTAAGCGCCAAAAGGTAAAATTTCATGACATTTAATCAATATTTGTGCTTATCAAATGTTTTTCAATCTATCGTTAACAAATATAATTGTGTGGATCATTTAATTTGTCAGAAAAAGTTTAGCACTAGCTTGAAATGCTAAAGAAATAAAACTTTACGCATTTAGCTAGAGACCGATATAACATGAAATCATTCACTATCGCGAAATTACAATAAAGGATACAGGAAGACTAACCGGCTCTTGATCCGATGAGACTGCATCGGTAGTTTGCACCGGTGTTTCAGTGAATTCACTTTCAGCTAATTCAGTTTTAATATTTGCCGATTTGTTTTCTTCATCGGTCTCAAGATCATGTTCACTTGATTGTAACCGGTCATGTCGAACACGAGACTTCATCCGTTGCCCAGCATTCCGAATTTTTGATAATTTCCTTCTATGCCGTTCTTTTTTCTTTCCCATTTTTTTCTGATCCCTCAAGTTTGCATCTCTGTCCTCTTCGCTACTGACATTTTGCTCTTCACGCAACTGCACAGAATACATATTTATTATCAATCATTTTCATTTTAAAAATCAATCATGGTTAGCGTGAGATGAATATTTCTAAAGCGTAAATTAAATTGGAAAAAGAGTGGAAGCGTAATTCGGTACGAAGCGATGAGCTATTTATTGTAGAGAAATGTAAAGTGTATGAAAAGAGAATATTACTAGAGAAGTGGATGAGACCACTCTTCCAAGTTCACTTTCTTCCAGGACATTCTTTGCCAGCTTCTTCATTTGTTTACGGTAAAATCGTTCCGTTGTTTTTTAGAGTTGTCTAAAACTAGTATCATTAATAAACCTCGTCAGTGAAAATGAATTTGCAAGTTGTTTATTGGTTATGAGAGAGATAAATGAGTTAAGGTTTCACACTTACTTGAACTGACTGCAAATAAAAACAACTAAACTTTCATAAAATAGAAATAGACTTCCAAATTTTCAATTCGTTGGACAAACACATTTCAAATAAAATTGAACTTCTAAAAATTTTGAAAATAAAATACAAAAGTTGGAGCTGATAGTGAACGTTATATATTACGACTATTTATGTTTGAATAGTAGATGAAGAAAATGCTTATATAAAATAAATTTAACAATTAGAATGGACATGTCATCGGAATCGATCAAAAAAAACTTTCGAACGGGCAAACTTGCCAGAAAAGAAGATTTAGAACAAACCGACTGAAATAGGAAACAAAACAACCGTCTACTGATTCACATCGATTTTGTTGTCAAAAAATTTTCATATTCAAATTATTTACGATTTTATGTAAGACCTGAAAATTTCTTATAATTCTTTTCATCTTTCAAACAATTTTCAATAGCAACAATTTTCCTGATGAAAAATATGACTGAAACAAACAATTGTTTGGGAAAACATGATTTTAATCTGCGATGAATCTTCGCACAGAATCGATGTCATTGAAAAAAACTTCATTTTAATTAAAATTCATAAGGAACATCGAATGTCACATCGGTGATTACTCATAATTCTTACAGCTATGAAAACTATCCTCATCGTTTTCCATTAAAAAATGAGTCCTAGACTCGGTAAATGTTCGAGAAAATGCAAATCCTAAGAGTAAAAATTAAGCTAGATTTTCCGTATTATAGTATCAGCATGAGTTTCAGACTGTTAAATTAGAAGAATAAGGAACCCCAAGCCGAAATTGCATTGTTGAAGAATATTAAGAACTGTATAAGCCGAACAATAAAAATTATAAACTACCGAAATATTTATATTTGTAAAAGGCAATAAAAAAGATTGAGGCTTTAGTGATATAGGATATATTAGACTGTTCGATTTCGGATTTAAATTCATCCGAAAATATGTTTGTTTGGAACCAAAGTTGTTGAGATCTTACTGTCGACAGCTGCGTATCAATTACTGATTAGTTAAATGTTCGTCTATTTGCAAACCATTTTTAAGTTTTGGAATTTATATTTTTGCGATGTGTTTTTGAAACTGTAAAAATTTTCTGTGAATATTCAAAATAACTTTTGGTTTATCGATTGAAATGAAGAAGTAGTATTCTATAATGATGTAAGGATTTATTAAGATTTAGGTTCATTTAATCAATTTGAAAATTTCTGCATCCATAATTCTCATGAAAGGACAGGTCATACATTTAAAATTCTAATCAAATATATTATTCCCCGAAGAATAATTATTAACAATAGCGTAGATGTAAAAAAATTAAGTTAATCAAGTATTGCGAAACATCAAATTCCATTTCAAATTGCACTACTGTAAAAATTACATGCATAGAGCAGAACTGCGGAACATGAGAATGAGTGGCGAAATCTGGAAATTAAGGAGAACCAAAAAATCTTTACAACAAAAATTTTTCTGTCCGGCTAGCATTTCAGATGATTCTCCAACATAAAAAAAAAAGATTTGAACAATGTTGAGTACCAAATTCGGGATATTACGTATTCTTGATTACAGATTCAACTTTTTGTTAGTAAATTAGACTAGAAATGGAAAAGTTGAAATGAATGAATATAAAACAAAATAAAGAGGTTTTTTGTCAGAATGTTCAAACTCTCTTCTATCGATTTTACTACTACTTATAAACTTGCTAGCACTGATCGTATTACATAGTTTTCTCAAAAAATTTCTTTTGTTCACTACTGATAGAAAACATATACAGAAGGGACAATGTGATTAAGTTGTTAAAGGAACAGGTCATCCTGAAATAAATCGCAAAAAGGATGCTGCATTTCTCTAATACGAAATTTTTCTAAAATAAAAATAACTATCGAGAACTATAACAACTGAGCAATGAGTTAATTAAATTCGTTTCATCTGAGTCATCCAATAAAGATCTTCAGCAGTGACTGGAAACAACAAAGTTCAAGAGCCAGTCAGTAGCAGCTGTAGAATTTAAACATTTATAGTATCATGAAACAATTGCTGAAAAAAGAGGTACTGTTAAATCAAAAATGAGTAGATGATTTTATGCCCATTGGACAATCATTTAACATTGAAATGTTGCTTCATTAACTTGTTGGCTTTAGCTACTTTATTAATTGAATGATTAGAATATCGATACATGTTATGATGACGTCGTAGCAATGGCAGAATTTGTTAAGACGACCTGATTTGTTATTACATAATGCAAACTTTGACCTGGCGACTTTGCAAAGAATTCGTTCATTTTTCAGTTCTTGACAACCAAAAAGGACACTGAAGTAAAAATTTCATATAATGTTTGAATTTTCTTTCTTTAAAAATATTAAAAATTTATCAGTTGTGGAGATGAATGAAGAAGAAGCAAGATGCCTTAAAGAATGTTTGAAATCGATTGTGAAGTTCGAAAGATCCTTCACTTTCTAGTTTGGAAATTTCGAAAAGATTTACTCTGCTTAACGAATGCTCTTTTGCCAAGTGCGAATGATGGACTGATTAGAAAATTAAATTATTTAGTTTGAACCATGGTAGAGTTCAAATCAGAATTTAAATTTGCATTTTACAAAAATTTTTTGTTGCAAATTTGAAAAAATTTCCGAGGATTACTGAAATTATAAATTCAGTTAATTTTAATATTATATTCAACTCGATGCTTTCCAAATATGTAAAAAACCTGAATCGGGATATTTTGCACCAAAAACGTAGTCCTGTTGATCAACACCGATTTTATCATTATACAGCTTTATCGCATCGACTTTTTTGAAGGTAGCTTTAATTCAAAATAGAACCTGAACCTGAATTTTTGTCATCATTACCTACTTCGTCCAATTTAAGAAATTTTGATTTCTTAGAAGCCACTCAGATCTTTTCAATAGTTAGTCTTGACTTATAACTTTCGAAAGAATCATTGGAAACAGTTTTTGCATTTCAATTTTATTTTCAGCCCGCAGTTGGAAACTTTTCACTGTAATGAAAAATATCATGAATTATTCAGATCTGATCAAATAAAATTTTAAAATATTTTAGTTTGAAACCACACGTTGAGTTTAAGTTTTTTAAAATTGTTTTGATCCTTCTATATTATAGAGTTTGAAAATCAACTTGATTGCTTGAAAAAAGCATCGCCAGGTGTCGACAGAAGTAAGTTTAGCACTTTTTATTTTGATGGTATGCTGATTACTTATTACTCAATTGAAGCAGTAGTTTGAATAAAATAATTCTCAGTATAATCACTTCAATACAAATTTATTCCCATAATTTCTCAAAATGAGAAGAAGGGAAATATAAAATTTAAAATCATAGGAATCTGAAAAATATTTCAGCAAATTCATAATCCTATCGTTCTTCTATAGCACTGCCCAAGAAAATATAAACAAGACGGAAATTTGATTGACAATCACACATCACATCATCATTTCAATAAACGATGTGTGTTCAACAATGACAAAGCGGGAAACAATGAAAATCAAATCAAAATTCATTGCATGCTGGAAGTTGATCTTTCTTTATATTTCACCGTTTTATTCTTTTTTGTGCTTATAAAGTTGGAACAAACAAATCAATGCAATCGACTGTAATATTCGGTAGATCGGGGCGGACAAGGGCAGTAGGCGGCGTCATTTCCAGAGAGACCTTGTTTACCAGCTGGTCCTGGAAGTCCATTTGTGCCCAATCGGCCCGGCATACCAGTGCGTCCTGGTGGTCCTACTGGTCCTGGTATTCCATCACTTCCCTTTTGTCCATCTGGCCCAGGTTCTCCAACAGGTCCTGGTATGCCTGGTTTTCCTTTTGGTCCCGGGCTTCCTTTACCACTCAACCCATCTTGGCCTGGTGGACCAGGCATTCCAACAGTACCAGCTGGTCCTGGTAGACCAGCATCACCACTCGGTCCTGGTCGTCCTGGGAGTCCAATTTTGCCCACAGGTCCTGGTTGTCCCGGAATTCCATCTGGACCTTTACAGCCTTGCGGTCCATCTGGTCCAGGTAAACCAAAAGGGCCAGCCGGACATTTGATGCAAGATATATCTTGCGGCGGACAAGTAACTAGTGGATAAGTCACCCTGTTGTCTTCGCCGGGTATTCCAGGTGAACCCGGCTCTGAAAAAGTGATTGCTGAACCGGATATGATAAAAAAATCACTTTGTTTCTTTTTGATAAATCCAAGGTATTTCCTGAAGAATAGTGAAGAAAAACATAAACATACGTCCTGGCTGACCCGGTGGACCAGGAATTCCTGGAGGTCCGACGGGACAAACTATTTCCGGTACTTCACATAAACAATAAGCTGGTAAGTTGGAAAACTGTTGACGTCTTCGTCGAATTATACTGCTGAATGGATTATCGTGTGGTCGGCTCGGACTGAGGCTGATCCGTATATCCATCATTTCGGACCAAGCTGAATCGATTTCGACTCGGAAAATCTGCATATTAAAAGAATTATCAGAATTTTTTGTAATAGTGAGAGTTCAGGCATAAGCATAATATTAAATGTCATCCAAATATTTTGCTATTTTTAAAAATGAAGTCTTTAATTAAAAGTAATTAATGATCAAAGTGTTGTGTCATAATGTTTACATTTCTATTTACTTGCATGAAAAAATAGTGTTGTAGGGAAAAACTATTCATAATAAGAAAATTCCACTGCAATGTAATTAAAACAAGCAATATTTGTTAGTTCGAGAAATGAGTTCTAAAATTCAAAAAATCAGAACTGAATAGCAAAAATAGTAATTCTATTATCATTACAGCTGAGAATCAAATAAGTTATATCAAAAATGCCGTGAAATAATGATGAAATTGACTCTAAAGAAAGTTATCATATGTCTATGAAGTTAATCTGTTAAACTAAACATACCTCTCAATGTCATTAATGATTAGATCTCTGCATAAAAATGTATGAGACAATCATCAAATTACAGTTTGATAAACTTACTTCTTTCATCAAAGCAAATAAAAAAGAAGATGCCAATCAGTTATCTCAGCAAAATTTCCTTCTCTTATTTTATGATTTCCTGTTAATTTGTTAAACTTTTTGAGATTCAGAAAAATATTTTTTGAAATGGCTGTAAGCATTATTGCTTGGAAAACAATTAATAGGGACTTTTTAAAGAGGATTTCAAAGAGCTGGGAAAGCGTCAAATTTGAAAAGCAATTTATGAGAAAACAAAGAAAATGAAAATTTAGTTAGAAAAAAGGAATAAAGCAAGGAAATAAGCCATCAGAACGAAGTTTTCAAAAAAACATCTAAAGGCATTTTTTGACACAAAAAGTGAACAATAGTTTTTTATTATTTTTTTGAATAGAAGAATCAGTTTTCTAAAATAAAAAATAACTCGTCTAGTATTAAGACCCCGAAAAGTTGAAAAGTAATTCTTTCAGGATTAAAAGCCAGAAAAGTCGTTTTGATTACCATATCAGTCATCTATTTGACTCCCATTAATGCTAAATTAGGAAACTCAGCAACTTCAATGGTAATGGTACCTTCAATTAATCAACAAGCCTACAAGAGGCAAAATGGAACAAAAGTATTTAATAAACATTATCACTGAACAATTTGCAGTCATAAACTGGTTTTAAAAACAAAAGGTGAAATACTTTAAATTCTAGAATTTATAAGATTTCTTTGTATGCCTTATCAATTAGCATTTCATTATCAGATTTCGTAGACTTCAATTAACTCTCATAGATTGCCTTATCTCTCCCTCAACATCAATGCCATCTATTCCACAACGTCCAAGTGTAGGATTAGTGCCTCAAATTCTTCATGCTCATAAGTGTTTAATCTTTCAATATTGAGTTTATCCCTTAGACATTCGGGAAAATCGTGATTGTACACATACCTGCACTTCATTCAACACTTCATCGTTGATTTCCTTTATCACTCTGTATGCAGAAGGAATCACAACCAAATATGCAATGATTGTAAGTGCACTACAGCCAGATGCAATTACTATCACAATTTTTGTTTCTTGCATTTTGCAAAATGAAAAGGATTATAGGAAATGTTCTGGTCAGTATTTATACGCTCATTCGTTTTCATCTCAAAACGGGTCAGATTTCATTTTCCGCAACAGCCCTTGTAACTGCAACATTTTCAATAATAACAACACACAGAACTTTCCGTCACTGATGGCAAAGAGTCTCCGTAACTGAGATTTTAATTAATTAGACAATGGATCGTAGAACTAGTTTTCATTTCAGGAGTAGAAGAATCTACGCTACAGATAACACATTGCTCTCTCTCTGTCTCTCATTCCTTAATCAAAATTGAGATTCCATCAGCGAAAATTTAATGAACCACTTTTGGCACTTCACTTCACCAGCATCAAATATTAAAGATCTGAATTCTATATATAAAAATAAACAATTTTATCAACCGGGATTTGATGACATGTACACGACATAAACTCACTATGTACTAAACGTTCTAATCAGTGAATGACTTCGATTTGCCATAAAACAGTACATGCTAAGTGCTAACTAAATTGCAAAACACCATGTGAAAATTGATGTTCAGTGTGATGAAACTTTTAATTTAGATTATTTGAAAGGAGAAACCTTCAGTATTTTCGTGAACCTTCAATATTTTCGTGAACCTTCATTATTTTCGTGAACCTTCATTATTTTCGTGAACCTTCAATATTTTCGTGAACCTTCACTATTTTCATGAGCTAACCATCTTATACAGTGTTCCCAACCCTATTTTTTTTTATCTCTTCCCCCATAAATTTTATTTATCACCAAGCGGTGGAATGTTTGGAATATGTAAGAATGTTATGGAATGGATTTATGAAATTTCTTCTGCAAAATTAAAAATATGCTAATGCTGAGAATTTGTGATAACAAAACTTGCTTATTGAGAAGAAATTTTTGTATAAAATTATCACGAAGTTCATTAGAAAAAGTTTTCAACATATTATAAATTTACGGCGAAGATATAATTCTTTCAAAAAATTATGCTTGCTTGATCTCAATCTTCACATAGCTGCAAAATGATATGAGGATATGTAAATTCTTAAAATTTCAAACTCTTGGAAAATAGCAAAAGTAATCATTAGATTACTGTAGCCAGTCAGAACTGGACATAATCTTCATCTATCTAAAAATGTTTGATAATTTTTATCATTTTCACACTTCTCGGACATTGTAGAAGTTTTAAAAACTCTATCAGTTAATCTCATTTATGAAAATCACATCAAAAGAAGCTACGTATAATTGCCAATAGCATAGATTCTATTCTACCAGTTGTAATGAATTTTTTCCTGCGGTAAAAAGTTTGACAAAAAAGTACGAGAAAATAATGCTGACCTATTAACTAACCTACTACATATTCATATTAATGCCAAATTAAGTACAAATTTTGGCAAGAAGAAATTGTTGGAACAATGTTTGTGCATATTAACCTGAGAATATAGGTGAAGCAACTAATGATCTTCATGTAAAGACTCAATTCTTTCATGCATACAAGTTACAATCAAACAAAGGTTATCGTCTTTGCATAAGAAACCAGGTTACACGTACACACTGATAACTTACAACATATAAAAACCAGGTTACACGTACACACTGATAACTTGCAACATATAAAAACCAGGTTACACGTACACACTGATAACTTGCAACATATATCGTTGAAAGGGGCATTTTCTGGTAAAAAGTAACAGGAATGAAGCATGAAATACTATTATAAATTATCAGTTCACAATAAATTCATTTATCAACTCATTAAATTATATATATGTCAGAGAATATAAGCAAGAATGATTTAAATTTTGAATCTCTTTTTCGACAAAATCTCTTTTCCTCTATTTACATTACTCTCATCATTATTCACCATCATCCTTCCGTCTCTTCAAACACATACTCTCTCATATCCTGAATAAAATTAATTCAGTGGTTTATTGTTGGTTCGAAATTAACGTTGCAATCATATCAATCTTTTATCTGGATTATTTTAAATAAATAAAAAAAGAAATTTTTTTAATAAAAAATAGGAACTATTCGTCACTTTCGTAATAATCTTTTAATCATAGTACGTGGGAAAATGAAGGCTTGCAAGACTATCAGGTTGCAAAGTACCATTCGAGCCCTGTCTAAAGCTCGTATCCAAATGTATAAATTTGAGATCAAATGTTTCGAAGGATATGGCCTCAACAGTTGTTGCTATGTAGAAAAGCGTTACCTCTAATAATATATCCTGGTGCAAGTTCTCTTCCAAATATCACCGTTACTTTTTCAGCAGCACGATTTTTGAACTTAAATCGGTAAATATTTTAGAGCTAATTTTTCAAATTTATTTACTTAAGATTAATAAATCTTCCCGTTAGATTTTAAATATTGTAAAAAATTGATAATTTATATATTTTGTAGCATTATGATAGCTTAGCAATTGAATCATAATGATATATTTATAAATGAAAATTTCACAAATTTTATAAGGAAATTTCCTTTACATTTATCAAATGTATCGTATGGAAAGGGCATCAGATTTCAATTTAAAATACTCCATTTGTTATTTTTAGAAGTAATAGAATCCGCACTTCTCAATATGTTGCAAAGGTAGAAGCAAAATTGGATAAGGATCAAAATGAACCTGAAGACAAAATTGCAACTATACCAAATGCATTATGCTTATTCAGGTTTCTTTGTTTGATTTATCAACTTATCTCATTTACTATCAGTTTATTTGAACATTAAAAGTGATTATTTATCTTTTTGAAGCACTGTAAATTAATTTAGTAGTTTCCTACATTCACTTTTATCATAATAATTGTTATTAAAGGCAACTAATTTTTTGAATTAAAGCAAGCTGTATGGAATTATAGAAATTAGTTGGTTTATCAGATTTTCAATGAGTAATTTCAGGATTGGATTAGCACCGATAGTTGGATATTTAATTGTAAAAGAATCATATATGACTGCATTAGCCTTATTTACTGTTACTGGAATAACAGACTGGGTTCGTTTTTAACTATCATTTACTCTTTTAATTCACTTCTATTTGATGAAAACATGCACTGTAACTTTGAACAAATTAACGAATTCTCGGATCTTGTAATCTGATTCACTACTAGCAAAAAAAAAAAAAAAAATGGCACTGAAATGAGTAGCAATGAGTGATATTAAGAAAGCTAATATTAAGAAAAATTCCTATTTTGATCTCCAGTTGTTATTTGTAATGTAATTTGTCAGTCCTTAGGTGTTTCGTTTAGAGAATTAAGAATTTGTAGTGAAGATCAAAATATATGCTAGTTTTTTATAACAATCGTTGATTGTATATTCCATTTTAGTTGGATGGCTATATTGCTCGAAACATTCGGAATCAAAGTTCAAGGATTGGTAGTGTAATTGACCCCGTGGCTGATAAATTACTCGTTACGACAGTTTTTGTTACTCTTTCTTACGTTAAACTTATACCGTGTAATTTTTTTCTTTACTTAGTTTTAGTGACGTTAGCTCTTTTCTTAGTTTTTGTATTTCTCATTTTTAAACTATTACATTATAACATATCTTAAATTTAGTGGCTCTTACTATTCTGGTTGTTCTACGTGATGTTAGCCTAATTATTGGTGGAGCTGTGATTAGATACAAAACAATGGCAAAACCGATAACATTGGCCCGGTATTTCAATCCATCTGTTTCACCACTTCAGGTTACACCAACAGCTGTTAGTAAAGTTTGTATTTCTCCTTTTTTTTTTTTGTTTGAAGAAAAATTAAGTGAAAGTCATATAGATTAATTTTTTCTAATGTAGATTCTCTGTCAACTGTAGATTCTATTTTTCCTTTTTGCATTAAAATTTTCTATTTCGGACTTTCACTATTACTATCTCCTTTCTTTTTTTCATTCGAACTTTCCTATTTTTAAGATAACTGATTACTTTTAACGATTGAGAATTTACCGAATGAGAATTTAAATCTCAGTGTTTTATTTTAATTGGATAAGTTTGATTTTAAACTCCTTTCGCGTTCTGATCCAAATTTGCGAAGTATTGTTGATTTATTATGATTATTTAAGCCTGACATTACATTTACTTTTTAGCAGCAGTCTACATTTATTTTTCCAATTTCCATTATAACTTTTGTGAAAATGATTTTTAAATATGGATTTTCAATCTTTAAATTTGAACAAATTTAGGTGAATACGGCACTTCAAATGTGTGCAATCGCTGGAAGTCTAGCTGCTGTATCAGGCTTTATGAGTCATCCTTTTCTGACCTATATCTAGTGAGTTGGATTTGTCATTTAATAATGAATATTTTAAAAAAAAATTTGCTCAAGGCAAAATTTTTGTACTTTTGTCATTTACCAGTCACTTCCTTCAGATGACAAAACATTTTTAGTTTCGCTACCGCCACAGCAACAATCTACTCTGGATTGCAGTATGCACAACTAACCAGAATGAAGTGTATAAAGAAAGAATAATAGCTGAATTTATGGGTATTTTTAGTTTTTAGCTTTTCTTTTCAAGCTTTTAGTTAGTACTAAAGTTTGGACAGCAAACACTGCTTGATAAATAAATTAATTTCGACCAAACGAAATATTAGCCATATAAAATGTGAAGGAATGAGGCAGTTGTTTGTTCTTGTTAACATACAGATATTGTTTTAGTTTGTTATGAGATTTTATTGCATATTTTTTTTCGCCTAGATTTGATAACTGGCAGTAAACTACAAGTTGTAGTCTGTGACATATTTCTCTGTTAGGTTGTTCAGTGCACGTTTCTTATTATTATCAACTTTTTTTGAATTTACAGAGTTGATTGTATGAATTATCATTTAAGGTTTAATTTTCGCTGTAGAATTATTTCGTTTCAGGATTTTCGTAAGGATAAAAATTTAAAGAGAGCTAATTTTTATATAATATGTTATTATTTTTTAAATATCTATTGGTTCTGAAATGGTTTTTAATTAAGTCTTATTTTTATTTGATAGAATCATCTTTGTGTTTATGTTTTAAAATCAATTATTCTTTGCCACAGTATGTCACTTTAAGATTTTACTGCACTTTGACATGATATAGAGTTGACGGTGCAGATATTTTGTTATACATTTTAAGGTGGATCATTGTATATATGTTACTGATTTTTCTGACAGTTCATGGAATATTGCAACTATTTTTCAAAGAAATTTTTGGTGTTAATGAAGAAATAACATTCGTAAAGGAAATGAGATTAATGTTTGATTATCAGAACAATCAAAAGAAATAATAAAATAATAGTAAAAAAAGCATATTAAAAAGCCTCTAAACTTGAGGCTTTTAAAAAGAATTTTTGTGATAACGCCGGGAATATGGAAGTTAGAGGTGACCGCTGAAATTCAAATTTTCATCTAATTGTCGTTTATTTAATTTTTCGTTTGTATTATTTCCTTTTAATGAAAGGAAATAATACAAACGAAAGCAACATTTTGTATATTTTATAGTTCAGAAATTGCTGAATTTGATTCTTCTAGATTGCTGAGTTTTCTCGTGGAGAAAGCTTTTAAACATTTTACTGTTGTTTAAATTGAAAAAAAACCATAGCCTCAGGAATATTTGTTTTTGCTGCGACGGAGATCGAGATATCAGGGCCATAGTGTTTTATGGTTTATTATCCTTGTGTTGCTGGGTAATTTATAGTTACCGTGCTTTTTTATTAATGTCCAACTTATGGGAAGTTTTCAGGAAAATGACTCGTAATTATTGAAAATAACGATTAACTGATTCACAATTGTTGAATAATTGTCATCCGTGTGTGTGTGTGTGTGTTAATTATTTTCAGTACTCCTGAACTTTTATTTATACCAAAGGAAATATTTTTAGAAATCAGAAAGCGAAGTATTTTTAATTCACGAAGTGTTAGCTGATAATAATGAACAGATTTTCCTTTATTTTATTCCTTGGCTTGCTTTGTGCAAATTAGAAAACGAGATGGGATCTTATCACATAAAAATTTTTACAATTGAGCTGAAAATATTTCAAGCCAATAACAGTAATATTGAATGCTATGCTATTTTAATATTATTTTTAACTTTTTTCAGCATTATTAAGGATATTTGGCATTCTGTTAATGACTACTAACTTTTTTTTTACTAGGTTCAATGTTTTTCTTTTTCATTTGAAAGATTATATGTTAAATAATACTATCAATTTTTATATGTTGAACAATACTATCGAACAAGTGATTAAAACGTTAAACAACAAAGATTTTTAGTTTATATGAAATGCAATCTGCAGCAATACAAAAATCTTCCAGCTAAAGCTCTTTAATGAAATGGAACAAAGAATAATTGATGGTAATAATGAGAATCTTAAAGTAATTATTGTCCCACTGAGATCGAAACGTGTTCTGTAATCCAGTTCTGTTGTTAATCCTTCTCCTATATGTAATTTAGTTCTATTTCTTAACCTTGATTTTATTTCGAGCTTAGTCATATAAATAATTTTTAAAAAATTAAAAGTTCCCTTTTCTAATAAAAAATCATCGTTTGTTAAGCACTTATTATCATGTTAATTTCCAGATCATTTTTTTTATCATTTTCACAAATTGCCATTCTATCAATTCATAATTATATACTTCAGTTTGGTAAAATTAACCATTGCTAGCTTGATATGATAATCTAGGAGAAGAATTGGCAAGTTTTTAAAGTAAATTATGAAATAAAAGAACTTGAACTTGATATGTATTAATTAAGCATATTGATAAGTGAGTGTGATCCATACACCACTTTGCATAGCTTTCGTCTTTATCTTTACAATATTCAAGAGTAAAGTCTTCACTTCAAATAGATACTTCCATGTAATTGAATGAAAAAAGATCTGCGAGCGTTTTGCTGGATTTCTTAAATACCATATTTGAAAAAGAGCGAAGGAGAGTGTTGCTAATTATGCGAATTCAGTGTCAGTCGACCGCCGACGTTTCTCACAATCACATTGTTGCATAAATTACTACCAAATGCCCCACAAATGAAGCTGCGTTGAATATGAAAACTTGTTGTGCAGTTACTTCATTGTTTATCTGTTCATTTCTTTCACTTCTTTTTATTTTTACTTTTCCATCGCATTAGATAGCATGTTTTATTAGTTATTAATTTTATTATGGTGGAATATCATTGAAAGTTTTGTAATGGCTTATACGCCTTATATATTTATTTACTCACATATCTTTGAGTTATTAGCTAGCTACTGTTGAACAGATTTATACTGCTGCGTAAGCAGGTGTAACGTAGGTATGTTCTTCGAAAGTATTTACATTGATAGTTTAAAGCAATATCGTCCTAGCTGGCAGCAATTGTTTGTGTTAATAGGACACGTCTGTTGCAGTAAATATAGAATTGTCCTATACATTTATACTTTTAGTTGTGTTTATCAACTTCATTAATGAATGAAAAAGAGTTCTTTTGATAATATGGATAGCGATTTAAACTTACTACAAACTTTCTTCAACTCAAACATTGGCTAGTTTATTTCAAAAATGAACATTTTTAAATAATTGAACGTCTACAACTGGATCTGCTGTTCCAAACTCCCATTTCAATAAATCATTAAGCTGTTGTAGAAAATGTTGGGTAGTTCTTCAAGCTAGCAGAAATTCTACAAGCCACAGCAGTTTATAGAACAATTAATGATGAAAGAGTTAATATTGCAGCATCAAAACTCGGAAAATATGTCCAAATTCATCCAGAGATTTTGAATATTGATTATTGAGTCATTCATTTCGTCTCCAACAATCTATTTGGAAATCATAAGCTTAGTTCACCATAATATTGATAACACGTTGCTAGATGAATGTATATCATTTTAAAATAATTAATTTTCAATCCAAATTTTATCTTTCAAACATATATGAATCCGATAAAAGATTTCAGTCATTGATCGTATCATCTGCATACAGGATGGTTGAAATAGGAAAATTTTCCTTTACATTACGAATGTAAGTATCAGGAAAGATTTCTTGTTTGAACAAGAAAAGATAATGATCTAACTTATCCGGTAGGATTAACTGAGTAAGTATAGCTGCAGTCCTTTCTGCGACAGCAAAACCCATCAGCGCATCTTTTATAGTTTATAAATTGCTGATTGTACTTGAAGGATGAGAAAAATATAGCATGAATAAAACGATTGTTGATTATAACTGCCTACTGATGCATATGAGCGATATCAAAGTTTGAACCATAGGAAAATTTTCTATTTATCGACACAGATGACATTTAACATGAGGTTAAAGGAAATTCTGGCTGTTTGTCAAAAAAGGAAGGCATCCGAAGTGATAGGAAAATGGCGAAGACGAAAAGGCAGCCGAGAAAATTAGGGTACCGAAGTGATGGTGCTGTTGTTGTAAATCCGGGACTACTGGAATAATGTGATTTTATAGACAACAAAAGACAACAAGGTGATCTACTTACTAGTAATTTCTTTTTGAATTTCAGCAAAAAATAAGATTTCGTAAGGGACCTTTCATTTTTCATATATATTAAAATATATTTTCTTTTTCTAAATTCAATTTTGTTGTGTTTAGAAAAAATTAGTTGTTTTTATCGCTGTAAATGATCTATTTATGATGCTATGCATTTCACCTTCTCAGAAAAATTTCAAAAAAAAGTCTAATTCGCGCATTTCACATTGATCTATTCTTCCACCGACCACTATTGTTTAAATGTTTTCTGCTTCACATGCTTTAATTCCATGATTCTCCTTGTCTTTTCCCATGTACGACAGCTTTGAAACTTATGCTGCTCTTCTAATGATCCTAAATAAAACATGGTTCATGAGAAAACTAAAAATAATTAGTCAATGGCAAATAATTGAATTGTTGTCTTTAGTTTCCGTTTCAAAATCTTTTATTTACCATTATTAATCTTCATCCAATAATTAGCGCTCAACGTGATGTTTGATGAACATGATTTATTATAGTCTAATTACAAAATAAGCGCTACAACATAATGCTTTTATTGATCTGCTGTTGGTAAAATGCATCCTGTCACATTGTAAAAATTTAATTTTCTAAAATTCAGATTAAGAATATAAGTGATATCATCTGATGATACAAATGAATAACGCGTTCATTTTTTCACAATTATGGCTTATTATTGCTACTCAAAACACAAATGAATATGATCAGAAAGGCCTGGCAATAATTCCAGAGATAAATTTTCTCTCAGTGCGTCGAACATCGCCGCCCTCCGCGCAACATTTACATAAAAAACACAGCGAACGTCGTTTACCAAAGAATCAGAATCATAGATTTGATCATTACCAGCAAGGAAAAGGTTTACTTTACTCTTATAATTGTTGCTATGAGAATACAATCTAAAAAAATTGTGATAAATTTTGAGATTTTTATCAATTATAGTTTGCAACTTATTCATTCAGGAATTTTTAGATCTTTGATCGTAGTAACATTTATTGAAAATAATCATCTCTTTGAAAAAATTATTTTAATCAATCGTCCAATGGAAAACTGAATAAATTTCTGAATCAATGGGAGAAAAGTGACAAATTCATATTATCGTTAGGATACTGCAAGTAAATAAGCGGGATTTAGAAGAAAATTTACAGATCAAAATCAACCTAAAATTCATAAAACGAATTTTAGTTTATTATTGTATTTTTCATCACTTATTCAGTTGTAGAAACATGGTTGGGCAAACAGTCAGGTGTCACTAATGTCACAGATATCAAATTCCCGATTGTGACATTTGTTCAGATGTATGCTAGCAACGACACGCAGTTGGTTCCACTGATGAATAGTACCACCCTCCAAGGCATCGCATTTTCTGTTTTGCCGAAGAACGGTACTTTTTATCACTTTATCGCTGCATTACTGCTTTATGACTATTATTCAACTTACACCATCTCATAATCACCATTAAAAATATTTTTATCTATGCGATTTGATGCATTGAAACATTATTTTAGTTTTTTTCATCATTTCTATTCCTATCACTGAACCAATAATTTGCTTGAGAATACCTAATCAACAAGTAAATGTAATCTTTTGTGTACAAATTTTAAAGTTTTAAAACTCATTTTCTACCTATTTCCGAGATATTTTCTGAAAGTTATTCTAGAAGAGCAGCGAAATAGAAAGAGAATATTGCCGAATAATACGGGAATACCTGAAGAAAATAAGGATGGCAATAAGAAAGATGAAGTTGACAATGGGTTGAACGATAATGCAATTGATATAGGAGTGGAAATTCGAAGAAAAATGGAGCGTACTACAATAGAAGTTCGCAATTATCCCCCCGTCACAGAAGTTACGCCATCCCCTGTCACTGCAAATAGTGTATCAATAGATCCTAAACATGACACAGGTTTAACCATGCCAGCGATCTCTTTACCTTCTACAACTGATTATCCACGTTCGGACAATCATGATTTCAGAGTTCCTACAACAGTTTCATATACAAACTTTAATTCATCTCTGTCTTCAAATCAACAGCACACTTGGGAAGTGATTCATCAAGTTAACGTGAAAAAATTGTCTGCAATTCCTTCATTCATAACTGCTTCAGCACCGATTGCATTGCCGTTACCACTAGACAAGGCTGAGATATCACCTAATCTTCCTAACACTCAATTACGAAGTTCTGGAACTAGTGCTTCCATTGATGACATTTACTTCCGGAATTCAGGTAGCACAAATGCAAGAAATAAAAATAGTGTATTTGAGCAATATCAATTACTAAGAGTGGATGATATATTAGGTTGTACATGGGACATTGTTACTAATAGTTGCAAAGATTTGTTTTTTTTAAAACTCTGTTCACATTGCCATGACTTCGGGAACATTTTTTTACACAACTGCAAATGCCTTGCGAAGACAACATTTTGAGTATGGTACGGTTATAGCTCAGTACCACTTGTCATCCCATAATCAGAACCGGAAAATGGTTGATGATTAAAAAAAGCTGATTATCACAAAAGAATGGGATCCAAAAATTTACACATTTTTGCTTTATAAGAAATTTCACTGCAAAAACTGATCGATGATTGTTAAAACTCTTTGCTATACATTCTCCAAGCAAATTTCTGGCTTAGATGAGTGAACATAAAGCTTTTATCCAGTATCAACCTGTTTCCGAGATTTGTTTTTGACCGCAATTTTTCCTTTTTCATTATTTTGTTAATATCTTACTTTATAAAATAATGATTGATATTTAATTGCAAGTTATAAACCAATGAATTTGAGATTTAAATATTTCTATGCTTTAGTTATATTTTTCTTTTGTAAAAAACTAATATTGTTCTCTGAATCAGCTCACTTTTTAAATCATTCCTGAATAAAATGATAATAAGAAAATTGAAACAGAAAATATTTCAAATATTCTCTCCTTAAGCATTTAGCTCTAAGAGCAAATTGGACTTTTTCAATGACCAACAATGATTGATGAGAAAGTTTCAGAGCACTTTAGAGCTTACTTTTCATACTTCCTAACTAATCTCAAAAGTTTCGCGAGAATGCAAAGAAGAGAAGGAATCTGAAAGATTTTCCGCATCCCTCAAATGTAGTTGTCTAGCAAAAAATGATCGTTGCAGCTCTTTTTTCAATTTTCACCATTTTGATTTTCTCGGCCATAAATAAGTTATAATTTTCTTATATTAGAAGATAAACTTCATTTTTACTTTCCGACGACTAGCTTAATTAATTATTGATTTATTAATTCGAAGTGCTTTTATTTTGTAACAAGTAAGTCATTCTATTTTATAACCTCGGAATGAAAATAAGCATGAAATCATTTTATTCAAAATTATACAGAATGCAGCAGATTGTAACTTCGACCAAAGGCTTTAAGATACAGATTTATTAAAATAAATGTTTTACTGGAAAAAATTTATTTGGCTTCTACGATAAAAGCGTATCTGCAGCATTGTAAGGGCAACGTTCGTTGAAACTGTAATGCTTTTCGCAGTCCTTTTTTTGTAAACTTTCTTTGTATTCTATTAAGTTCTTCAATTTCATTCTTTTTCTAGGCTTTAAAACGTGTGAATATTGCCACTCATAAATATGACATACTTCAAATGTTTCATATGAGCACTGGTCAAGCCACTGATTCAGAATGCAAGGGCTCATCTGCTGTAACTTCAAAAATTGAATATTGTAATGTATTTTCCAGAAACAAGAAATAAAACATGATAAGTACTCTTTTTTGCATATTAATCCATTTCACACTGTTCTCTGAACTTTTTTTTTTTAAAAAAGAAACATATTTGATCGGATCAATGTGCTTTGCTAAATTTCTGTTCTTGTATCTTGCAGTCCTTTTACTTCATACATTTAACTACTAGTTTAATCGATCTAATTGAAAGAGATCATATAAAAAAGTTTATATTTCTGTTTTTTCATCAAATTTTAATCTATTGAGTTTTTGTTTCATTTCAGTTAGACAAAAGCACTCGGTCTATTCGATTCAGAGATAAAAACACATGAAAGCTGATTGATATTCTGGAAACAAAATTTACCTTGATTCTTTTTATTTCTTAATGCTACTATTTTTTTTGACATAACAAGGTTCCTTCATGCAGTTCCAGCAAGTGTCAAAAGACAGGTAATCTTTGGGAGATTAATCTCAGCTGATAATCAAGTGAAATATGCAAAATGGCATAATGAGATAAATATTGGTGAAGGAAAAATTGAAATTATTGAAAATAAAGTGAAATTAATTTTCTAGTGTCGTATTATTGAAAACGATCTTTGGTTCTAAAGAATTATCTCTGATCAAAGATGTCACGACTACTGTTTTTCTGAAAATGAATTTATATGAAACACTTTTTATCGAAAAGTTATCATTTGCTTGAAATCATATCAGTTAAAAATGAAAATGTTATGACATTTGTATGACATATATGAAATGTTCTTTCTTATAAACTTATGCAAAAGACTTTTTATTTCGTCGACATTAATATTTTCATTGTATTTGCTATTTTTCAATTTTTTCTAACAGTCTATCTATAATTCAAATTAATAAACCTGTTCGCAGCGCAAGCAATAGTGAAATATTGGTTCCCAATCAATAGTGAAATATTGGTTCAGTGAATGAATATTAATATTGAAATATTGAAATTCCGATCTCTTGCATAGATTTCAATTATTTAATCAAATCTTACTAATTTAAAACTTTTCTCTAATTTTAGCAGAAATTTGATTTCTCACCATTTTAGCGGAGAGTCATTGGATTTAATAATTATCGTTCATCAAATTTTTCTTGTCATTTACTGGTAAAAGAAAGTGGAAATAATTTTTTCTGCAAAAGTGACACATATTTAAAATTTTGTAATTCCAATTTAAAGAATTCCAAAAATTTTGTAATGCTTCAGAGCAGCGAAGTACCAATGAGAAGTGTGAAAAACAAAGTTAATTTTTGCTGTATATGGTCGATTGAATAATGTGAAATATGAGCCGGAGCTATCCATTTTACCTAATGCCTTAAAGTTATTTCGCTAAATATTCTAGGGTTTTTTTTTAGATTTCTTATTCTTATTATTGTATTTAGAATGAATTGAAGAAAGGCTGAACGTGTTCAGAACACTTAAGTTATCATGTACGAATCATTTGGTTTTAATTAATTAGTCTCGATACTTCTTTGTTTTGTTTTTTGAGTATCACAAAAAAAGTAATGTACAAAATTCATTCATTAAGTTGCACGATAAAAAACTCGATGTTTTAAAGATATAAAGGAGAATATGTGAATATTCATATATTCTTCGTCAAATTGAAATTCTAAATTTAGTTGCAGGGAAAAATGAAATTCAACGTTTTTAAACATTAATTATATTTTGTAGGTGAAGATTATCAGCCATGAATAGTACAATAATAGTTCATGCCTTTCATCTCACTCATTTGAAACTTGAATTTTATTTTTTTTTATCCCATTACTTAGTAAGCAAATGAAATATAAAGTAATTGATTGAAATCTAACGGTTGTTTTCTGACTGGCAGTAAGGAAATGACCAAGTACCCTTGGACCTCATGAAATTTGCATTTGTTTTTTTTCACATAACAGTTTTTCAAAGCACAACTATAGCACAACCACAACTATAGTGCAATACTGAGAAATTCCGGTACAACTGGAAAAGGTTATTTGAATCTAACAGAACTAAAGTTCAAATTGCATGCAATGTACGGTTATCTTTTCTAAGCCGCAAGAAATATGTAATTCACTCAATTAATTTTGAAATTTGAATCATCATCCAGTACTTACACTTAATGTGGATTCATTGTTAAGCATTGCAGCTAGACTTTCTTCCCAAAATTGATTCGACTTCAGTAAGCATGTTTTATTTACCCTTTTATCTGCATGTTCGGACACTCATAAGCAACTTATCAAACATTTTTCACAAAAGCAATTTTGTATTTAAATAATGGATTAGATGAGCATCAATTATCAGAAAGCTAACAGAAGTTACATTTGTATCATGGCAACAAGCAACTTGCAAAGTCATAAATTTATGCGTGCATAAAATGTAATTAATTTTCATTTCTTTTATTTTTTGTTCCTTTCACTAAAAGATTACTCTTTATGCAATTATCTGTATTACAAAAAGTTTCCTTTTCTATTTCTAACTTAAGCTATAAGTAAATGTAACTTACTCTTTCTTCTTTCTTTTCTGAAATTCAGCAATGATAGGAATATTAGTAAGAATTGGCAAACTTTTTTACTTATCTATTAGTGCATTAATTTCATCCAAAAAGGATTTCAGCGCCTTATCATTTAGCACGGCCTTATCATTTAGCATTAATCGCATTAAATTTCAGCGCCTTATCATTTAGCATTAATCGCACCTGATTTGATTTGTTTTGATTAAATTCCGTTGAATCAACTTTATTGGTCAGCGTTTTTTTGTTACATGCCATTCAACTTCATCTAGACTTATGCTTATTGAAAATTAAAGCGGCTGAAGTGATCACTTATTCAGAATACATTTTCTAACGATAACTGCAACGGTGTCGCCTCCAGCAATAAATTTCTCAACCGCTTTGATGTAAGTATGCGAAGTTCTTTTTTATCAGAGGGAGAACAGAAAGTGTCGAGAAGAGAACAAAAGGCTCAGTATAAAAAAATTATAAATTTTTTATGCTTTTTTATGCTTTTTTTATGTTGTTGTAAACGCTGTTATTTTGATGTTTCGTTTATTTTGAAGGAGACTCAGTATAAAAAAATTATAAATTTTTTATGCTTTTTTTATGTTGTTGTAAACGTTGTTATTTTGATGTTTCGTTTATTTTGAAGGAGAAAAAAATATTTTGCTATTAAAGCAATAGGAAGACCGGAATGACTTGCAGTGGGGAGACCGGAACGAGTTAAGGTTTTAGTGTATAACTGCTTTTATCAATCATTCGAAATGACACGTATTTAAACTTTAAAATGACAGGGAGTGAATAAATCATATGTGGTCATACGATTTATTGTTTTTATTTTAATCGTTCAAAGTATCGATGCTCAGATATTTAGAATCTACATAAAGATTTCTTGTGATTTCCTTAAAGGTACAGTTAGAAATGGCTGAAGAAACCAGAAAAATTAAAGCACGATATTTTCAAAAAGGAAAAAATCAGATATCTGGGATTTGTTATTTCTCTTGATTATTTTAAAAATCATTAACAAATTCAATTCAACATTAACAATGTGGCGACTCTCTTATTTTGAATAGTAGGAACAAATATTAATACTTCCAGGTTGAATTTATATTATAATATCAGTTGAGCATCTGTCATCGTCATTTGATTAGTCGTCCAATGTTTTTTCTTCGAAATAGAGAGATTTTGCCAATAATCCTAATAAACATTTCAAGAATTTCTTCAAAATTGCAACAAAAATGAAAGTGAAATGCGCCTCCCACGCTCAGGAATATTCTTTTATTTTTTTCTCAGTTTTTCATTTTAGATATTTGTTTTGCATAAATAATTTGTCGCTCGTTTGTTATATTATTCCTCAACATTTTTCAGAATGAAGTTTTTTATTCATTCTCAGTTGCTCAATTTAAGACATAACTTTGAATTCTATTCAAAAAGTCTCCTATAACTCGTTGCATCTTTTTGGCCATTTTCCAAAGATAAATTTAATAGGAATAAAACACTCCCATGAAAAAATTTTGAAGTGTTTTAGTCGTCGTTCTATACGATATGAATATTCTTTTTTTCTCAATAATAAAATTATTTATTCAAAAACTTTTTACGAACATTTACTTCTGAACACCAGTTTTTATTATGCCAACTTCAAACTTCTTAAACTTGGAAAAAATACTGATCAGTGATCTTCAATTTACGAGCACTGCTGAGAACAAAATAAAAGATTCCAGATAATCTCTGTTTAACCTCACCAAAATTTTTGACATTGTGAGCGGAAATGGCTTATAGAACAATTATCATTTTCCTCCCAAATTCCTCAAAATGATCATCCTGTTACATGAGAACAGCGCGGTTAAGTCAGACATGTCAATACACTCTCTAAGCCTTTCTCAATAATCAATGATGTGAAACAAGGTTGTGCTCTCGCATCAACTATTTTATTCAGTCACGACAGGCCTCGATAAAAAAATAGTATCTATATGCGCTACCGTTTCGGCAGCAACTTATTCAATCTAAAATGACTGAAGGCGCACACTAAGAGCTTAAATCGCCTTGTCCGTGAGTTGCTATTTGCTGACGATGCTGTCCTTGTTGCTTACACCGAAACCATTCTACGGAGCTTAAATCCTGCTTTGCGGAAGCCACCGAGCTCTTTGGACTGGAAATTAGCATAAAGAAGACAGAAATTCTCCATTAACTTTCATCACAAGCTGAATGATGCTCTCCACACATTACTTAGGAAATTCAGAGCTTAAGGCTATCCACCATTCCAATTACCTGAAAGGTATTATTTCCTCAGACGCCACAATCGACAAAAAAATAAACAGCAGAATAACGAAGTTACACAGGGCCTTCGGCAAGCTCCTAAAAGAGTCTGGTACAATAAACATCTGAAATGCAGTATCCAAATTGCTGTTTGTAGAGCAACGGTACTGTCTAACTATTGTATGAATCTGAATCACCATGGGTTCTACCGCCATTACTGCGTCTTCTCGAACGCTTTCGTCAGCGCTGCCTGCGCTCAATTCTCAACATTCACTGCACTGATCATGTAACATCACTGAAGCAATTCTACTGAGGATGCAGTTGCGCCCGACAGAGCACTTTTCCAGAAGGATAATGATCGCATCCTTAAGATTTTACTGTACAGTAAATTCACGACGTGCTCCTAAAAAACGATATAAACACTCTCTAAAGCAGTATCTTAACTTCAGTTGTACTGAAGATCTACTGATCTACTCTAGCATCAGATGATCTCTAGCATCCATGGGAGAGATTTGGAGACACACAATTCAGAATGCTTTGTAGAATTAACGACGAGGAAAGATGTCGCAGAAAAATCGTGCATCACTTATACCGCCTAAGTAGACTTTGCACTTATCATATACAAGCATATTTGCCTGTTCTGTATTGCTTTTCTTAATCACAAACGAACCTTCGTCAAACGTGGGAAAACCCAGATGACAATGTCTTCAACATTTTCTTACGAATAGTTTGCACTAAACAAAGTTGAATTTAAGTTTCATTGAAGACGATCCATAAATCAAAATGCAATTATACTTCATATTTTCATTTAAGACAAATCATTTCATTTTATTAATTCTGTTTTTTAGTTTAATAAAATCGAAATATAAATATATTAATACATCAAAATCCAAGAGTGAGTGCGCAATTGCAGCATACCTATTCTTCTTTCTACAGAACAATTACTCTATTTATTCTATTTTTTCTGCTTTTATAATCAGCAGTTCCATTTCTATTCACTTGTTTAGCCCAAAAAATCAAGATTCTTAACTTATCACTGACTCAGCAATTGTGATTTCAATTCTTGTCACACAAAAAAGTAAGACAAAACAAGAATATTGGAATAGAACATGACATAGGCGTTTCTTACTGCATAAGAACGATAAGATACATTGATGTTCTTCATTTACTTGGTTACAATTCTTCCTGAAAATGTGCAACTGCATTAATGTTTGCAATTAATGAATATGATTGTTCTCTCTTTCGTCCCATTTTTTGTCGTTTATTATGTAAGCAACAGTCCAACATTAATCAAATTTTTTTTCCTGGAAATCACATTCATTTTAAAACCAATTGTCAGTTTAATCTATCTGTCTTTCTCTTGTTTCAAGCAATACTTTTACGCCTTTCTTCCTAGCTTCCCACAAATCATCTTGGCATTTTCGAAACTTTGAAACACTTCGTGATGAAGAATTTAATTTTAAAATTGTTACAAGAGTATTGCGTAATATCTTTTATTTTTCATAATAAAGCTTTGGGAGAGCTACATTTGAATTATTGATTAGCATAACCAAAACTTATGTTATTTACTGTTCGTTCGATTAGATCAAAATATATAGACTTTATTAAGATGCAATGTTAGTTACTGTTGCTCATATAATGTTATTTTTAATTTGATTGTGCATTCTTTTTTTTTTTTTTTTTGAACTTCTCTTCTTTATATTTTCAAGCAAAACTTATTTACGTAATCGCTTGTAGATGAGACGTTTGCTTCCTAATCAAGTTCAAGAATGATTTAAAATAAGCACCCACTGCAATGATCATCCCTTTTACTGTCGATGTACTCTTGCTCAAGATTGTTATAGATATGAAGTGCTGTGGAAGCGATACTCCGTAATTGTTTATTGATCTGACATAACAATCAGTACTGACAAATAATGAAGACGGAATCGTTCACCTGGATCATCGGTAATTCATTAGCTTGGTAAAATTCGAAGAGATAAAAGTCGGGGAGCTGAAGATGATGATGAATTCGAAATTGACAGACCGTGATTGATTCCGTTTCTAATTATAATGGGTGGTATTCATATTTGCTAGGTTGCGAAAAATTTGTAGCATAAAGTTCTAGAGGATTTACATAGAGGATTTACATTGTAGTGATAGATAATTGGTAGATGTTGGACAAAGAATTAGATATTGGTAGATGCATAAACAAAAGATACATCATTATAATAGTGCTTTGTTTTTGTCTGTTACCGTAGTCACGGTGTTTTAGAGATAATAAACAGTGAACGTCAATCGTTTACAACAAACAGAGAACATTACAAAGTAACAACATCAAAAGGTGTTGGAAATAACAATTAATATTATTCTTTTCAATATAACTCAAAGTAAAATGTTTTTTTCCGACATCAAGTAGGGAAATTTTTAACTTCGTTGCAGATTAAATATTTTTGATTAAATTACCAAAATCATTAACTTATGTTGTTCTAAAAGCATAATTGTTTTCCACATAATTTTATTTTTTTCTCAATGGCAATGAAATTCAAAAGTTCCTTTACATGAGAGATAGACATCACCACTGCTATAGTTAGCAACTTCATCATTTCGAGGTTACTAAAGTCCTTTGAGATATCTCATATTTGAATCACATTTAAGCTGTCCTTATGTCAAAAGGTCGAAAGGTTATCTAAAGTAGAACAAATGTCTCATTCCGAATGAAATATTCTGACATAAAACATTTAGGTGATAATCAAATATTATCCCTAACTAGAATAAGTTTGCCGTAATTTAACATTTTTATTGTTTCAAAAGAACGATTGATTTGCTCCAATATATTTTGCTAATATTAGGCGAATAATTTATCTCAGATAAATTTACATATATGTAAATTTCGTTAACGCAGATAACACAGCCAATAATGCAATGTGCTCATAATTATTTGTTAGAAGTGATAGTGTACTAAGAATTATTGTCTAAAACAGTTAAAGTTAATGTATTTTATTTGTAGGTGTGTTATTGGTCAGGTTAGTTAAGTTCAACAGAACAAATGGACAGATATGAAGGTGCGGAATTTCGATTACCGCCACTTGAAGGTTTATGGGAACCAGCCTTTCGAATATCTTTCATTTCTTACTTTCTTTTATTTCAAATTGCTGGTTATTGTATTCGAACATATGCATGGAAGAACTACAACGGTTTCAAGTTTGTCAATCTTTTATTCGAAGAGTTTAATCTATGAAATCATTTAACGCTATTTTATTCGCAAATGAAAAACTTTGAATGATCTTGATTCTTTCGATGTTTACATTACATTCTAATTCAAATAGTGAAAATGACCATTAGCGACTACTCTTAGCTATATTGTAAATAGAAAGTCAGCTCATTTATTTTTTATCACATTAGACTTTGAATTATTTGTTAAAATGCGAGAAGAAGTTTGCGTCATAATAAAATAAGTATTTTTGCAGGCAATATCGATTGCGCAATTTAACGCTATGTGTAATCCATTCAAGCATTAGTGGCCTATGGTCATTCCTATTTTCCATAACCCATCAGAAAGTTATGCTAGAGGAAACAATACATTGGTATAGACCGTGGGCCGTACAACTTCCAATTCTATCCATAGGTGCCGACAGCTCCTTATGACCATTAATTTGTTCAAGAATTAAATAGATTGTTGAGTCCATTTACTACAGCTCACATTATTTACTGATAACAATGTCACCGTACTCAATGAAAATTGTAAAGTGGAAATTGATCAAAAATAATATGTTACGATTATACTTTTAATTTGTGATGTTAGGCTGCCAAATAATTGAGGATTTAACTTTAAAAAATAAGAAATAAAATAAAATAAAAAACTGCATCATTTTTGTTTTTTTCATTTTATTATCGCCATTCTTTAAATTAAAGAATATATATTGCAGCATACTTTATCTGTGATTCGATAGATATGCTAAGGCATGAAATCTCAAAATGGACGATCGAGTTATTATTTCACCATGCTGCAAGCATAATTGTTTTCGCTTCGGCTATCCTTCCTCGTAAATTCATCCCCTATGCCTACTGGGCTCTATTAATGGAAATTAATAGGTGAAAATTATCATATTAAAAATTTTCCGTTCAATATAATAATTAATGAAAGAAACTGAAAAATATTTATTTGAAATTTGCTAGAAAATTTATTTAATTTATATAAATTAATTTATAATTTATCAAATTAATTTATGAAAAGTTTCAATAAATTTCAGCATCTTTTTACATCTCCGTTCACTAATGCAAATCACTGGCTATAACGTTTTGAAGCAAAGCCTTTTCCGAGTAATTCAATTTACAAACATTATTACGTAAGCCTATGAAATTATCAAGCCAAATTGTATTTTCAAATTGCTCAGACTCAAACAAACTTTTATCTCAGAACTTGAACAATTTAATTGAGTTTGAACTTATTATAAATAATTTTCCCAATAGTCGCATTTCTGAATGAATCGATTTATGCTGGCTATGGCTATGCTATTAGCTTAAATGACAAGCAAAAATACTTGCAGATTTGTTATATTTCGATTTTCTGTGCAAATATGGCAGATTAATTGGGCATGGATAAATCGTCGTCGTTTCCATATCTTTTATTCAGGAATTGCATTTATTGGTGGTGCATTTTTCCTAATCATTAATTTGATTTTATTTCTGCGAGTTTTGGCATCTGATGGATACTTGGGAGAATTTGGAAGGCAGCATACAGCCATTAACCGGTTCATTTTTTTTTCTTCTTTTTTAAAAAACATTAATCGAAGTCTATTATAATTGCCAATGAATTGTAACTTGATCCTATATTTCATTGTCATGAAAACACAATTTATAAATTTTGTTATGACGGATTGATAATGATGAAGATGAGTGCTCTTTGTTGACAGCGGGATGAAAAAGATCATACTTATTTTGAACTGTAATCCATCAACTTACGAGTTACAACTATATCATGATTTGTTTGTTTATAATAATCGGATTAAAATCGTTTTTCAATAAGAAATATGTTTTGCAGGGATTCTCAAAAATCAGTTCGCTATATAGAGGATAGAAGAATAGCTGACTGAATCACTTTTCCATTGCTTGCTTCACTTCCGTTCCACTATATTGGTTCTTCCCAGCAAATCTTCAATTTCAATTTTAATTAAGAAAAAAGTCATATATTTGACAATAAGCCTATTTATTTTGTTGTCATAGTCAGTTTCTTCATGTGTTCAAATTCAAACGATTTTTGGAATTGCATTTTGAAACCTCAGTTTCAATAATGGCGATAAAATTTGCTTTAGAGGAAAGAAATATCTTTACATGACAGCGAAGTTATGGAAAGAAGTAACGGGTGTGATATGGGATAAAGAAGTTAAGGAGAAGAGGATGAAGATGATTCATTCAGAACAATCAATTTAAAGTTAGCATTCTCTCGGATGCAGAAGAAAGAATTATTGCTTTCTTTTTTTCGGCGATTTTTTCAGATAGAAAGCTTTAAATTCAAAAAAAAAAATTCAGTGTAGCAAAGGAAATCTGACATTGAAAGATGTATTAAGTGCGGAAAAATTCAAATGTTTGTTAGGAGATAAAATGAGAGATATTCGTGTATTTTGTGAAAATTTTCTGCTGACAATTTCAATAAATCCAAAACTCAGATCGATTGGATCAATATTAAGCACTATCAGTTGCAAAACTTGGCAGTGTCGCAAGTCACTCAGATAACATTGGTGCTGCTGTCTAATCTTGTTAATTACACATCCAACAGTTCTGCAAGAAATGCGATACATTGGTAAAGTCGAGTAATTATTCAATTAAATTTATTTATTTCTCAATGGTCAAGCTTAAAAATTTGTTGCAAAGAACTTGCCAAGTTAAAAATTTTGATCTGCAAAAAAGTATTTTTCTTTTTAAAGAACAAATCTTTTTTTTCAATTTAGATTTACAAGGTGTGGAAATTTCACTTAATAATTTGAATACTGGTGAAAACTGTGAACTGTAACTGCAATTATAATTTATTAAAATTCTAATTTATTAAAATATAAGCATTGCGCGATATCGCAAACTTATCACTCTGTTTCAGCTATTTATAATATGCAGTCTCAAAATATCATATGTTTATTGAAGTGCTGTTAGCTTTTTCACGAAAAGTTTGATAGAAAATTTATTGTCAACAAATTAATTTAAATCTATGATTTGTCTTTTTTTATCGAAATATTTGATATGCTAATACTGTCAACTTTCAGCGTTTATATTCCCTCAAAAGCAAAGCAATAGTGTTTATAGCCTAAAGTGAATGAATAAGTGTATTTCCAACAGTGTTGAAAACTTTTGAAACTGTAGAGAATTTATTGCTCAATAAAATCTTGATATGAACTACATATTTATGATATAATATTACGTAGCATCATGTCAGCAACTTAGAAAAGCACCAGAAAAGATGAGCAGTCAAAAAA
Organism: Mansonella perstans; assembly: GCA_037074765.1. NCBI lineage: Eukaryota > Metazoa > Nematoda > Chromadorea > Rhabditida > Onchocercidae > Mansonella > Mansonella perstans. The sequence goes on from JBAMDO010000019.1 coordinate 142,199, forward strand.
GAAACAAGTGATTACAAGTATATGAAATGGCAAGTAAAATAAATTTGAAGTAACGTTTAAAAAAATGTTATTAAACGAAAAAAAAAACAGCAACAAGCCACTGATTCTTAATGTTTGTTTATTACTGCCATGCATTTTCCAACGGACAGGTCCGCATCGTGACAGTGGCGATTACTCGCTAACTCAATATCAGATTTACATTTTTATTTCCTGTCTTCAAAAGTTTATTTTTTTCAAAAATTTGTTTTTTCTAATTTCAGTTTTTTAGTTCTAAATTAGAAAAAGTATGCTTGAATGATTTATCATTTAGTAGCAACTTGTCAACTAAAAAATGCAACAAGTCAGCAAATTTTGCAAGCCAAAAGACCAACATTGTTAAATAATTTCAAGACAACATAATCTAGCAGTCGGATTGGTGGAATGGTTTAAGGCTTAAAACAAAAAGGATTGTTATTCAGAAAGACATGTGAATTAAATTCGAAATTTTGCGCAATACAGGAAAATGTACTGCACTGGATCTTAGATAACCGCTTTGAAAAGATGTCGTTCTCCGGACATATTAAGTGTTCAGTCGATTAAAATCGATAAATAAGTACAAACTGAGCTATATCACTCCGTTTGAAATTATTTAATTATTTCAGGAATTGAGCTTATTTGATGATCGTGATATATCATCTCACTGCCGCTTAAGTCGAAGAAGTTTCAATCATCAAAACTAAAATTGATATAAGCTTAGAAATAGCACTTGGAAACATGAATGGAACTTTTGACCTAAAGAATTTTATTCGGAATACTACCATATAAATACTGTTATATAAAGCACAAGAGAAAGAACGATACGTTCTGAATCTGATCAATGGATTTCGACTTGTACACATCATCATTTCGATCGAAGTTGTGTAAAAGAATTTCTGCATTAATATTCTTTTCCTATTCTCACTTAAACCTTAAAAAGATGAAAAGTCCTTTTAAAAAGATGAAAAGTCCTTTTTCCCTTTTTTTTTTTCATTACGAGAATAAGATAAAATAGTCACGATTGCGCAAGATATATAGGAAAAGATGGATACAGTGTGCTACTACAGGAAAACTGCAGATCGCAACTTACAATAAGTCTGTGCAAGACCATTTATTTTCACCGATTTGGTTTTTTCTTCAAGTAAATTCAGAAGATGCAGTCTGCTGAATATGCCATGTTTATGTAATCCATATCTTGAATGTCATTAGCAGTGTCGATCTGATCGCGATTGTGATCTAATCAAATCTAATCCAGTCTAATTTTACCTAATTTAACATTATAATTGTAAATATAAGTATGCAGTAATAGACGCAATTTTTCTAACCGCACAGCTACTATTGTCTACATTTCCTTCATTGTATTAAATATGTAACTGTAAATGTAGAATTTCAAATCACATATAATTTATGTGTCAAATGTAAACGGAATGTCTCTAGAATTTCGAAAACAAATATCTGTAAAACAATTTATCAAATCCTGTTCACGTAAGCTGTTGAAAATTTTTGTTCTCATAAGAATTCGTAAGACTGAAATTTTCATTTCTGATATTTTTACGACGACGACGATATAATTGGACTGAACTACTAATGCTTCCATTCTAAAACTGCGGGCGCTTTTAGTTATCTTGCGATGATTTACCGGTTTATCATAATAAATCGATTTGTGTGAAACATGCAAGCATAATAGAAAATAATATAGCAACTGCTTTAGAAGTAAATTATAAGCCTAATAATTCAATGTTCAGATTCAGCAAATTTTAGCAACACTAAAGCATTCTGTTATGTGCAGAAATTTAATACAAGTCTCATGCATTGAAAAAGAAGCGCTCAACTTTATTGAAGAATTTTAATTAAAATTAAATTTTATGATTGCCATCGCTGCATATATTAATCAGCTGCAGCAAACAAACGTGTGTCCATCTTTTTGTAATTCTATGGTTATTTCCAGTCTCAGATACTACAAAGTTGAATTTGAGAAATCTTTTATTATTTTATTTTTATGAGTCGTACCATTTCACTGAGCACTATTTTTTGAGTCTCTTCTTTGATTCTCTATTTGACTGTGATACTTTCATTAGATTTTTCAACGATCTCTGTGCATGTAATTTTTTTAAAAGCATAAGGATGGCACACTGGAAAAGAGCTTAGTCAACTGCTCGTAGCAGTTAATAAGGCGAGTTACAAGAAATGCGAAATTAGTTCTTAAAGTTACCGTGAGTGTAGGATCAAAGCAGTATAGTTCAAAAACTCCGCCTCAAGATTTCTGGAGCCCGGAGTTTTTAACAATTAGGATTGGCCTTCCATTTATTTCTCTGATTTTTAAATCTTAAACTTCAAAAAAGGATTTGTATTTCAAGTCATTTCTAGTCCACTGAAATATTTTTATACTAATGAAGGAAATAAAAGAACATCCATTATGCATTCGATTCAGTGCAGGAAACATACATGAAATAATCCCTAATAAACTCTCTATGTTAATTAATTAGTATAGGTAAGTTTGTTAATCAAACTTCTCTAATGACCACTGGTGAGGTTCAAAATTTTTGCAATGCCCTTACGTTCTTGTATTAATATTTACATCTGATTTACCCGTTTCGGTTATTATTTACAGATTGTGACCTGCTTAAACTGGAATGTATAAATCTGAGATACCACGTAATACCACAGCAACATCATCCGTAATAGTGATTCAAGAGAGGGTAATTTCTTTTCTAATAACTATTTCGCTGGCTTGAATATCACTGTATGGTGTCACTTTTAAGCTATCATTATATCCTTTTCAGGACTCTCAAAAAAAGCTAATTCTTCTGATGCGAACTAAGCCTGTGAACAAGTTGCAGACTGATAAAAAAACGGTCGTCTGTAGTCGATACATTTCACATACATCAGGTTTTTTCTAATACCCTCAACAATAGTATTTGTTAAATAGAATTTCTAAATCTCTGATTACATCGATTTCCAATGCTTGGTTTCATTTATTTTTCCCCAGTGCGATTTTGTAGATCGAATTTTATACTCAACAGATGGAGTCGAAAAAAGACATTTTTTGAAAGAAATGAATAATTTCTCTGTTTATGAAAACAATGAACATATAGTACTGCCAAAGAGAAAGCAAAAATCAAAATTACCATTGCGATGCTTTTATTGTGGTGAATGGTTCGACATAAATAAAAACACTTCTGGTTCCTGCAAGTAATATATTTCTTTGAATTCTAACATATTCGTTAATGTCCAATATGCCATTGAACGACAGATGAGAAAGTTTTCGATTATAATTTGTTCAAGATGTTCATCCGGAAATGATATATCTTGTATTTGCAGAGAAGCTCCCGATCCCGTTGAGCGTATCATTCGTTTTCTGACATGCTATCCAATAGCGGAGGCTGCTATATATCATTGTTGTAGAAGTGACGACGGTATGCCTGCCAACATTAGTCGCTTTGGACAGGGCTACGTCAGTTTTTGAAGAAAGGAAATGATTTTAATTTTCAAATGAAATTAAATATGAGTTGATGTAAAACTTCTAAAAGAACTTTAGCTTCGGAAATTTCTTAAAATTATTTTCAAATGTGAAAAAATTATGTTGGAGGAACTTTTCAATTTATATATTTGTCAGTAAACATTATTCATTTCAGTGATTATTGTAGTAATCCCCTGACCCCTGACTGGACAACATCAAAACAAGATTGTTCCATATTAATTTCAACACTATTGCAGAATGTCTTTTCGTTTGGACCAGGAAAGATTTCGCCATTAAAACGTGTGAAGCGATGGCTATTCCTGACGCTTATGTCACTGATAGCACCATGTCTATGTTGTTATTTCCCAGCTCATATGATAAACAAATGTTTCGGCGGTGGAAAACGAGGGCGTCATAAGTCATATCATTCCTCAGCTACTTTCAAAAATTAACAGTCCCATGATTTTAATTTCCATATAAAATTAAACATGAGGATTATCAGAATATCTACAGAACAGAAAGTGTCATTAACAAATGCTGTAAAGTGTAAAGTGATCGTTGAAGCAGAAGTAAAGTGTGATACTGCAAAATTTTACTAATAATATCTTGAACTAAAAAACCTTGAAATATTTATTTTTAATTGTCTTAAGTGTTGAGTAATTTATAAAGTGGTGTAATCAATGCTTTATCAGAATGATAATGTTGATATTTAACTGCGGTTAAGTGGACAGGTAGTGGGAATCAACAAAAGACAAGAGTATAAAGCATAGCAATAATGAGCAACACTGAAAACATTTTAAAACCGGCAGCACGGTTTGGAACGCTGCCCTAAAGGTTATTTCATTAGCATTAGCATTTTCTATATCAGTATTTCGTGGATCTGATCATTATTGCCTTGCAATAGAGTTTAAAATAAAATTTTGTTTAATGCAAAAGTAGGCTTTGCATAAAGTGCGACAACGACAGCTTTTTTTGAAATGGAGTTTATATACACAGTCGGGAGCTATATGTGAAATATTATAAGTGTTTTAGCTGAAAATTCGAAAAAAATTTAAATCTCTTTAATATAAACTGGTCAAATAATGAATCAGTTCTTAATCAATCAGTTCAAATCAGTTTTTTTTTTTTTTTTTTAAACGAGATTATACCTTAATGAGAAAGTTCATCCTTATTACATTGATGCTCCCGTCCTTCACAGCCATAATAAGGAAAGAGAAGGCCCGAGATAAATGAATCATTGCTACGCTTCTGACATTACTATGATTTAGTGACAAATGATTGGATGCCAATTGTGGGGAAGCGGAATGAAAAATCAACTGCAAAGAATCGGAAATGGAATTAAAATGCAGAAAATATACATATACACGCTAGCAGATATACGCATACATATACACATGCACACAATTATTAACTCAAATTTCGAGCTATGCTAATACTTTCGTTGGTTTTTAACTGCAAAAATTATAAAATTTATTTCAGATGGTGATATGCATGGTGACAATGATGTAGATTTATCCCTAATATAGTTCAGATCTTTATTTGCAGCAACGAGTTCAAACAATGACTGACTTTCTTCCTTTATGAAGTGATTACTTTCACTATTTCGTCTACACTAAAATACCTTATGCAGGGTTATTAGTTCGGGAATGAAAATGAAATAGCAAGATTTCAAAATGAGTTTAAAATATTTTGTGATTGCATAAAATAATGATACGCTTAGTAAGAGCAATGATGTACAGTACAAAGCAATGCCGTTATTAAGGAAACAGTATAAAATGGAATATCTAGCTGAAATTTTACTGAAAATAATGAAATTTTACAGTGCCTTATTTTCTATCTCTTTAAAGCAAAACGTCTTCAATGCTCATATTTTGAAACGATTACATTGCTTTACTCTTTGCATTTATTAAAAACAACTGAGGGCTCAATTTGTGGCCATTTTCTTGGCCCAAAAGAAAAGAGTAGACTGATAAAAACACATTGATTCAAATATATATTATTTCCATTAAGAATCTATGCATATAGATATTTATACTGCGAAATGCAAACTGAGAGTAATAGCATTGAGTATTACTTGGTCATTTGAAATCTTTTTTATAATTTCATCAATCATTAGTACAGCTAATGAAGAAAATAGAAAGAACACCTCAACTCCATTAGTGCTACATATTGTTTGTTTATTTAACTGGCTTCTGACATAATCCAATTTTGGAAACTTTATTACATGAAGTTTTGCATTTATTAACTGGCCTAACCGATTCAACCAACTTTTTAGTTGGCAAAAAAGCAAGTAAAAGAGCCGAAATAAAACTCTTCAGAATCTCGAAGTTCTAATTAAGGTGAGAAGCTCCGATAATAAATGCAAAGATCAAAAAAAAATAAGGAGTCAGGTGGAACAAAGCATCTATAAAGTTAAAAACATCATTGTTGTCATTAAAGTGGCAATACAATAAAGTGCTAAAATGATAAGAGTGATGGTTACGCTCTCTTCTCATTCAATTAGCAAGAATTTGAGAGAAGAGAAGGGTCAAAAAAAATGTTTTGAAATTTCGTAAATCGATGCTTCATTAGCAAACACATTTTTTAAAGCAGGGATAGAATTCCTTGCTTAAAAGGGGTCGAAATAATTCACTTATCCCTTTCATTTATCCCTTTCCAAAAGTCTCGAGGCTAAAAATTCACAAACTTTTTTGCTTGCGTTTTTTGAAAATCGATACAAAACAATGAAAAAAAGAAAGAAGAAAGAGTTTATGAAATATTTTAATTGGGGCATGTTTGACTAAAATTTTATGTTCATTTTAAAAAAGAAAGCAATTTTACAAAACATTTTTAACAAAGCAACTTCTTCTCATATCTGATTATATTATATAACTCCAGATATCATTGTAATTGGTAAGCTTCATTTAAAATAGCATTTGCTGTTCAAATTGTTAACATTTAGTAACATATGTAAAATATTCAATGGAAATAGAATGATGTCCGTAATTAAAAATTTATTGCATCAAAAACTAAACGTGCAATATATCTTTACTTTTTTCATCTATTCAAAACATTATATTGTCACTAACTACATTGAAATTTGTTTGAAAATTTCCAACAGATCCTAAAAACATATCAAGTGAAATATTTTATGTATGTCAGTACAGTTGAACTGTTTACTGTCGAAATTATTCTGAATAATATTAAATGGACAAGAAGTGAAAGATTATTGGAGTAAACATTTCTAACTTTTATTCATTAATTAATTTGTGAATTAAAAAAAAAAAAAAATGACCAGTACGATAAAGGTAAATAGCCTTACATTTCACTGTTATCTTTTATTATTACTAACATTTAACTTCACTTTAAGCAATGCAATATTTGCTAAATATCAGCGAATAGTTTTTTGCAATTGATCATGAGGATGTTGAGAGAGACGATGATCTTTTGTAATTTAGTATTTAATTAAAATGAAAATTAATCTTTTAGTACTAGACATTATCAAAATCTATGCTATTTTCTCGTAGTATGTGCTGTAGCAATTTTATGCCTTTTCTTCAAAACACTAAATTTCAATTAATTCAAATGATACTATAATTAACCATAGCAATTGAACTGCTATTTTCATAGCGACACTATTTGTTAATAGAAACTCTGTAATTTCTATAATGAAGGAGATTGAAAAGTCGAAAGAAGTGGAAGTGGAAGTTGAAAGTTGGAAGTGGGAGTTTGGAAGTTGAAATTTGTCTTAACATAGGTTAAAGGTCATTTCTTGTTGGTTGTTACTTAGATTATCAGTAATTCGTTGTTGTATTCTAACTATTTTCACTCATTATTTGCTTTTCTCAATAAAGCTTTGAAAAGAAAGAGAGAAAAGTTGAGACAGTTAAGATAGGAGTGTAAAGTCAATCATCCATTTATCTTCTTTCGTTTTACTAATAGATATTCAGAATCTCTCAAAACTATTCGATCATATTCATCCTTTTTTTTTTCTTTCATTCCAAATTACTTTCCTACTCGAAAGAGCTAATTTTAATTTTATAATAACTAATACAATCAATTATAACTAAAGAATAAATATATTGGTGAATTAAAAGAAGTTAATATAGTAATTACGACTTAGCATCATACTCGTGCAGCTTTTACAGAAGTTGAAAGTTTATCCTCAGTAGCTTAAGCATTTCCGATTCGAATGAGTAATGAAAGAAATGTCGTAAAATTAAAGGAATTTGTTATGCCTGTTGATTGATTGCTTTATATTTCCAATAATAATTTAAAGTAGACTGGAAGTTTTTAGTGACGAAAAAAAAAACTAATAAAAAATTACGGTATTTTTAATGCTGTTATAATGATATATATATATTTATTTATTTATTTACTTATTTATTTGTTAATATACATTTATTTATATATAAATTGTTGATCTGTTATTCTCATCTATTAGCGGCAAAAGGATCATTTTTTAATGTCACCTACAGAAATTATGATATAAACAGAAAGGCGAAATATTATATGTATTGTTTTGCTTATATCATTTATAATATATGCCATTTCTTCTAAGTAAGATTGTAATTTCAACAGAATTTTAAAACTCAAACAATTTTTTTTTATAGGAGAAATCATGAATACGAGGAAATCGTTTTTGGCGAGAAAATGGAAACGTTATTCATTTTATGGTCTTATTGGTTTTGCAGGTAAAAATTTTATTTTCTACACCAATTTTTTTTTTGTTTATCAACACATTCATTCGTTGGAATCTAATTGTGAGAAATGAAACTTACTTTCGTCCGTTATTATTGCTACCATGCTGTTTTGACTTTTTTGAAGAAATTCTACCAAGTAAATATTATATGTTTTAGTTTGGCATTATTTCTACTACACAATCGAGTTCAATGAAAATGTCAGGAAGCCGGAAGAGCGACGAGATATGGCATATATTCACTGGTTAAAGAAGCAATTCCCGGCATTGAGACAATATGGTATTCCGTATAAGGAAAGCTTAGTGGACAGAAAATAATTGTTAAAATTTAGTGGCTGTTAAAGTATCGGGATGAGATCAACAAATTGTATAAAAAAAACTTTGCAGGTTCATATGTAATTAGAATTACTCATTGCATTTTTGTTATGGTTTTTATCATGTAATGAAATTACAAGTTTTAACTTATATTACATGTAGAACGCAGTACCTACGAAACATGTTAATATGGTGAAAATATAATAGCGATTAGCATGACATAATTCTGCTGTTGGAAATTTCAGTAACCGATGGATGTTGATTAAATTTCCGTGGATTAACATACAACTGATGGAAATTATAACTGACATAGGGTGAGAAAAAACAAAGATGACAGTATAGTTTTAGCCTAATTCCTTCAAATCTGCAAATTATTAAAAACGAATTTAGCTTCGGACGTCTTTTTGACATTGTGAAATTGATCAGCAAACAATCTTTTCAGTGAGAGCAGAGTGCTGCATTAGTCTAGTCAGTTATGAATTTAACTTTTTATAAACCAACATACTTGCATTTAGATGCATTTGAGAATGCAATTTCACGTTTTGTGAAGTGCAGCATAAAAAAATTTCTGAACTTATAGTCTTTGCTTACCAGTTTTCGGAAACACGTTTTTTATACTTACTGAGTTACCGAAGCTTTTCCAATCTCAATTATTTCGATTAGTACTTTATGCTTAAAAAGTTAAACTGGATGAAGTTTGAGGTCACTTGGAGATTTGATTTCGTTTTGAAAATCAAATATTTTTCAAGAATAAGTGAAATTTTCAAATGCAATGCATTTCAAGGAAAAGGATTTGGATATCTTCACACCATTGATTTTTGATGCGACTTTGCGGACTTCTGAATATTCTGTCGTTGCTTACAAACAATTTGTAGCGATTATAACCTAGTATAGAAATGCCAAAACAAATATAGTTGTCAACTAAACAGCATATGAAGAAGAAGTACCACTAAACCATTACTATAGTATGATTGTCGTAATAAGATAAGAAAGAAACAGAATACTAAAATTAAAATTCAGCGAATAAAAACCAATAGAAGCGGATCACATATTTCAAAAAGTAATGGTTGGAAAGAATAGGGAAGTGTTAAAAGGAATTTTTCAAATATGGCAAGTTGAAATATTTTATTTCCGGAATTTATAAGAAGTAGTCTCAAAAAACTCTTCAAGCATGTTCTATGGATGACCCGTATTCACCTAAATAACAGCTTGAAGTAAAAAAGTAAACAATGAATGGGAGCATGAGATAAAGCTATTTATTGTGCATTCTTCTCAAAAGCATAATTAAGATGGTGATGCTGATAGAAATCGTTACTATCAATGAGCCTGATAGAAATAAACAGAAAATTTTTGAGTAACAAAGCGATTGAGACTATATTTTCAAATAATTTTAATAAGTACAAAAAATTAGCTGAAAGAAATATAAATTAGCAGTTAAAAAATCAGTGAATATAAAATTTAATTGATATTTGTATTTGAAAATCTCATAGCATCTACATTTCAAGCAATAATATGAACTTGTTTTGCATATGCACTTACCAAATAAAGCATTGTATAATGAGATTCCAGTTTAAAAAAACATAAAAAATTTGTATGCAAAGGGGGACTTTAGTAATTTCTAATACCTAATCAATTTAGAGCATGCAAAGTCGTCTCGTTTTCTTTTTTATTTGAAATTGGAAAAAAAAAAACAAGCGTTTAAACGATTAATCAAATTTCACCTAAATCATTTCAGCTGCATTTCAATAGCAGGAACTGATATTAGATTTCTCGTTTTTTATTACTGCTATATTACTACTTGACGATTATCCATATTATTCGAAGGAATTTTACTTTCAAAATTATTTGGGAAATTTGAACAAAAAACTTAACCTTCACATTGTATAACACTGTCATCTGTTGATTCGTTAAAAAAGTTGTTTTCCACTGTAAATCAACAAATACTCCATGCTTGACATCGTCATTAACATATTCTACCCATTCGTAGCTATCTATCATTCATTTCGATTGTTTTTTGACATGTCGAAAAATTTTAATTATTTATCATAATATGCTGAATAGCTAGAAATAATATTCAACATACTTCATCCTACTTGATTCAACAGATGTAGAGTACTGTCTATCGTAGATAACAATGCAAGGTGTAACAGATCGTGTAAATACTGGATTACTATCATTACTGCAATCGTATTAGTTGGCTGCTTGTAAATGTTTGAAATCAACAGGCGGAATACTTGCACGTATAAAATTTCAAAAAAATTTCCGAAACAATAAGGACACTAAAACAGTAGTCTTGTAATTTGTAACCCGTGAGAAAACGCGAGACGACTTGCATACTCTAAACTGATTAGATATTGAAAATTATTGAATTCCCTCTTATGTGCAAATTTTGCATATTTTTTTTTTTTTAAACTGAAATCTCATGGAGAAAATTCGAATATGGAAATTAGCAGGATCATTAGTTGGGATTGTTATTTATCGTCTACCATTCGCAAAATATCAACTAGAATTGGTTTCCAACATATTTTCAATTAACAATTTGAAACGCTTTCTTACTCGCATAAATATTACAGGAAAAAATATAGATTCTATAAGCGAATATATTGCGTTAATTGACCTTCTCGTCACTAAAAATATTGATGCCGAAAACATTTTTTTTTAGCGAATCAACAAATGACAGTGTTATACAGTATGAAGGTTTCGTTTTTGTTCAAATTTCCCCAAATAATTTTAAAAGTAAAATTCCTTTGAATAAGACAGATATGACTCAACATCTATTTTCTCTGAAAACTCACTATAATAAATTTGCAAAATGTAGAACTGGAAAATCAGCACTATATTGTATGGCAGTGCAATGAAAAAAAAAGAAAATTTAGCTGTTCAGCAACAATCATCAGAGAAATGAAAAATCTTGCTAAATGTACAAATTGATTAACTAAAAAAAAAAGTGATCAATGATTAGTCAGACCTGCAAAAACTTGGCTATGATATGTGCTACGAAGTAATTTTCTTTTTAATTATAAATTCTCTGAATCTTTGGTGCAGAACTCTCTAAATTATTCCATCATGGACAGAACATACAGTCATATATAAAAGATACAAATTACTTTCTAGAGGTTGCAAATAGTTCTATTTCTTCTCATCAACATTAATCAGTGAGATAATTTGAAGTCGTTCTCATTTGACATCAACTAAAAAACTAGAAATTACATCATCTAAAAGAAAATGAATATTTTCATTGATAAAAAATGCTAAAATGTACTTCAATTTTCTTTTTAAATTTCCTGAACAACATCCATAGCGAAAAGAAGAGTACTTTGGACAAGTACAAAATTAGAAGTGAACATACCAGAAAGTTACAAAATGCAAATACACCATATTGTTGTAGATTTGTTATGAAAACCGGGATTTAAGAAAGAAGTGAAACACACTAATCTTTACACTTAAGCTGACTACAGTTAATTCCTACTTTTGTTGTCATAGTATCATTAAACATGTGTTTTGTTGAGCACGAATCAGTAAAACACGTATTACTAAATTTGCTGCTTCTGAGAAGTAATCTAAAACGTAACAATAACTCCCAACGGCCTTCCTAATTCGAATCGGGGAAGGAAGGAAAAACACAGAAATAAACTGCTCCTGTTATGCAACATTTTAGAATTCGGAAAAAATATTTGGACTTTAAATTAATTGCGAACAGTCAGGGATTCTTCTACTTTTATTTGTTATAAAATTTCAATATGAATAGTTTCCGTCCAGGTAAGTTAGAGAAATATATTCAATTTTAATCTTAATATAAGGAAGGTCTTTTTGATAAAGAGATGGAACCAATTCACTTTTCAAAAGATAATACTTAAAGCAGAAATCTTATCTACATACTCCTACTTGCAAAAAAATGCACCTTCTGGTAAGCAGCGAATTTAATGCTAAAATAAAAAGGTGATTCTAAAAATTGAATCAGAGACATTAAAAAATCCATAAATGCGGTAACATTGATGAAAAGTATAAAGATAACTGGTACAAAAACTACAAGACTAAAGGAATTAGTAAAACAAGGTTGTATACATAAGTAAGGAACGCGACTGTATTCAAAAAAAAAAATGATCGAAATAGTGATAAATGTACAGATTTCAAAAATATTTCATGACATTTGTGAAAAACATGAAATGATCAAACTTAACGCCCGCCAGAGATACTACGATTTGCTGTAACACGTCTTGTGCGGTATGGCCGATTTTTTGCATTTCCTATAAGACAAAAACAAAGAGTAAACGAAATATAAAGGTATACCAGATCTTTACGATTCCAAAAATTAAATCATACACATAAAAAAATCCACAAATGCGGTAACATTAATGAAAAGTGCAAAGACAAATGGTAAAAGAACTACAAGACTAAGGAATTAGTGAAACAAGGAAATATACATAAGTAAGGAACGCAATTGTATCCAAAAAAAATGATCAAAATAGCGATAAATGTACAGATTTCAAAAATATTTCATGACATTTGTGAAAAACATGAAATGATCAAACTTAACGCCCACCAGAGATACTACGATTTGCTGTAACACGTCTTATGCGGTTTGGCCGATTTTTTGCATTTCCTGTAAAACAAAAACAAAGAGTAAACGAAATATAAAGGTATATCAGATCTTTACAATACGATAAAGAAATCGAACATTAACATGAAAAACAAAGTTAGTTCTAAATACTGCAATGATTATAATTTTTTGGATCCTTTGAAGTTTATAAAAAGAAATAGAATTTGGAGATAAACATCAACAAATGCAATAATAACATACAAAGAAAGAATGCAAAAGTAAGAATACCTTCTGCCCTCCTATTCCTATTTGATCGCTTTCGTCCTCTCTTAACGATGATAGCATCAGAATGTGACATTGTTTTCAAGCGACTTGTTGCTGAAAGATATGATTATTTCCAAATCATTACAAAATAGCAATTCATGTTTTCTCAGTTGAGTCTGCAAAAAAAAAAAAACTAAAAAAAAAAACTAAAAAAAAACTTACTGGCTGAAGGCATACTACTTTCACTTTCTTCCATCTCTCTTTTAACATCTGTTCCTTCATCTAGTCGGATAATATCCTCTTCTCCTTGTTCTTCTACTGCTGTAAATAAGCATAGAGAAGATTAAACGTGAATGAAAAATCATTCATGATGATGACTGTTTTTTATATCGATCCTAATAAAAATAAGGCACATTTAGAAAAAAATGTGCTTCGTCGAAGAATTATTTGAAAAACAACAATACCATGTACTAACCGACTGTTATTGGAGCGTACCGACCGCTGCGAGAAGGCTGAAGAATAGCCGAACTATCTGTAGTTGCAAGTGACAATAATCCGACACGCGCTCTGTAAAAATCATTGATTTTTCCTTCAAAGCATCATGAAATTATATTTCAGGTGTTACCAATGAAAACAATTATTAAATATTGACTTATGGAGTGCTCCATTTCCTAATCTTGAGATTAGCCGATGCACGGAACGTCCCATGCTATCTAGCATCTCATCGATATCCTGTTCATATGTTGTTAGCAGCGGAGCGATTATCTAAAAAAGGAATGGAAGTAAAGACATCCTAAGATAATTCGTAGTATAAGTTTGGACAAAGAGATTTGGTAGGAAAGGGAGGAAAAAATTAGGAGAAAATACATGCGTATTATGTATTTATGTATTGTATCTTTCGTTCTCTTCACTACCGAATTTTTTTGTTGAAATTTCTTTTCTGAGAATTACTATCATTGAAATTTTGAGATAATGTTTTTCTGAACTACTTTGCATTGAGGATATAAATATAAATATTTCTCTTTAGAATATCATAATTCACTTTACTTTTTGATGAATAATTGTTGCACCATCAGTCCACGGTGATACTGCCCAAAGCAGGAAGCTAAACTTCATCAGCACGTAACCCGGTATAATATACGGCAAAAGAAGTATATTACCAATGGTATCGGCAGCTAGGAAACCTGCGAAAACCGTCCAGTATTTTAAACATCGTTTCTGAAACCAAATGCCTTTATAAGACAATTAATCTAATAAGCAAAGATGAAAAATACTCGAATTATAACCATTTTTAAATAATCGTCCTCACGGATAACTTTGAAAGTTTCGAAAGCGGGATAAAGTGCTCCAATTACAATGGAAGCTGCGTGTGAAAGTAATTGAAGAACCATCTGAAAGAAAAATCCCTTGATATCACCAGGTGACACGTTAGATGATGAGATTCAAATAATGCACAATCAATTAGTCATTCTTGCACATTATGTACAATTAATATCATCGGAAAAATTACAAGCCGGTTCAGTAAATGAAAGAGAAAACAGAGTCCGAAAGATGATTCTAATGAAGAGATAACCTGTATATTTGAAAGTTTCAAGTGATAAGCTCAGCAGATTATATTAATTTGATTTGATCGCACAGAACTTCATGCTTCATCCTTTAACAGAACCGATAGTAACCTGAAAATTTTAGCTTATTTTAATGTTAATATCAATATTAAAATAGATAATTATGCTGTTCAATGACCTATTCTCTAAAATCAACTATTCATAGGAAATTTGTTGCTGTTCAGTGGTCTATTCACTAAAACCAACCGTTCATACTAAATTTATTGCTGTTCAATGACCTATTCACTAAAATCAATCGTTCATACGTTCATACTAAATTTGTTGATGTTCAATGATCTATTCACTAAAATTAACCATTCATACTAAATTTGTTGCTGTTCAATGACCTATTCACTAACACTAACCATTCATACTAAGTTTGTCTGTACTTATACTAAACAACTGGAATTATTAATTATTAAATTTATTAAAAATTTTTAAATGAAAATTATTAAATTATCCCTCCCACATCAAATGACAAATGCTCACTGCTCGTCTACGTGCCTCCTGAAATCGCAACAAAACTTCACACTTATAAAAGGATTGTACGGTTTAAGCTCATTTTGCGAAAAGATAATTGAGAGAGAAGTGTTGTTTCGAATGATTGTGTGAATTTGCTATTTAGATGCGACGGTGAGGTGTGGTGATCTTTTAAATTAAAAATTTTTTAAATTACTATTAAAAAATTTAAAAAGTTACAGGAAAGACAAAAATGATTGGTAGCGTACAGCCACGATATTTTACAGGTGAAAATGTCGATATGGGGGTAAGATATAATTCTGTTGTATCGTTTCATTTCATTCTATCTTATATATCAAATATTTTTACTCTAATTCATTCTATTTAAATACTAAAATTTCCATTTAAATTAATTGGAGTAATCCTCTAATATGGTACTTTGATTATCGTATTCAAAAGATCTGTCATTTATTACTGTTGGAAAAGCAGCAAAAAATGCTTTTTCATTTTTCTGACTATAATTATATCAAATTAGTATCATTTTAATTTTCTATAAAAATTTGTTTTTTTTTTGTGAAAAAAATTTTCTGTGAAATATTACAAATGAATATTTTTTTTTTCAGACAACTCTCATTGCAATGGAATTCGATGGTGGAGTTGTGGTTGGAACAGATTCGAGAACAAGTTCAGGGTATATATTTTGGTCCAAAATTTCATTTATTTAATCAGGGCACTATTATATTAAGTACGTGCATTAAGAAAGACTGTATTTTTTAATAACGCGATTGTATCATGATTTAAGAACTGCTAAAAATAAATGTCTGTAAACTAAGAATGTGAAAATCATATAAATTGAAAAAAAAGAAGGGAGAAAAGAAGCGGAGCGAAGGTATATTATAAAATTCACAGTTCTATCAGCGATCTGTCAGCCTATTTCCACTTCTTTATTTTTTATTCCTTAACTTTTAATATCATTTAATTTCGAAAATCTATTATTTTATTGTATTTTAAACATTTCGAGAATTATCTTTCTTATAATATAATTCACATCTTCTTATGAACTTTTTCAGTGCGTGTTTGTTTTTTGCGGTTTTTAAATGGTCTGCAAATAATGCACTGATTTTTTATTTGACATGATTACAAGCTAAAACTGCTTTAAATTAACCTACACTGTTATAATTTTATTTTAGCATTATTCGTTGTGTGCAGCATTTTCAAAGTAATGAATGTACTGCTTTCAGGAGTTATATAGCATCACGGGCTACAGACAAAATTACGCCCATCACGGATCGGATGGTTGTTTGTCGCTCAGGCTCTGCTGCGGATACACAAGCTATTTCTGATATTGTGAAGTACTACATTGAAGTTTATTCGTAAGTTTCCGCTCTGGTTTTAATAAGGAATTGCTTTGTTCCTGTTCCACGTTTGTGTTTGTGTGGACTTACTTTTCTTTTTTTTAACAGAATGATGGAAGAAGAAGACGTTACTGTTGGGCGTTCTGCTCAGATCTTTCGGAATTTCCTGTACAAATATCGTGATTCTCTATCTGCATCGGTTTTGGTTGCTGGATATGATGATGTTGAAGGTGGACAGGTCAATTACCATTTAAATTTACCATTTAAAATTACTATTTAAAGAAGCTTATTTTCTCATATCTCCATTTTCAATATCTTTTAGCGGAATTAATTATGTAGCAGCAGTTTATTCTAAATTGGTTTAGTTATATGCGATCCCACTAGGTGGTTACGTAACTCGACAGCGCTGCGCAGCAAGTGGTAGTGGCAGTACATTTGTGCAAGGCTTTCTGGACAGTCAGTGGAAGGTGAATTTGTAATACTTTTCTCTGAAGAAAATAAATATTTGAAGAGCTATATTTTTTGTTCCTTTACTTATTTGCTGATCTTAATATTCAGAAACGTTGCCAAGAAAAATGTGTGAAAAAAAAATACAAATTCATTGCAAAATATTTGCAGCGGGGAATGACTGTTGAAAAATGCAAAGAAGTAGTACTTAATGCAGTAGCTCTTGCAACAATGCGTGATGGTTCTTCGGGCGGTGTTATTAGACTAGCTGTTATCGACAAAACGGGCACTCAAAAAATAGTTAGTTATTTGATTTTTGAAATTTTACTACGAATATACCGGGATATCGTTCTTGTCTTCTAATTTTCCCGTTCAGTTTAATTTCATTTAATCAACTTGTAATTTTGGGTTAAAGTTCGAAAATTGATTTCCCTAAGTCCTTTCATTGGTGGGAATGCGCTGATCTTAATTGCGTTTTTTCTTTCACTGACATAATTGTCTGCTGATGTGAAATTTGCTGTATAATCCTTTTTAATTACAATTCCAGCTTATTCGGCCGGATGGGAATCAATTCCCGAAGTTTGTTGATATTCCAGCACATTTAGCCTATCCAAAACACATTATTCAGTGATTGAATTCTTTCTTGGGATTGCATTTGTTCAGATGGAAATGCGTTAGACAAGTAGTGAATGTTTTTAACTGTTCCGCAGTATTGTTAAATTATGGAAACTATGAAATTTTAATATACTTTCTCGCATGAATAATTTATGAAAAAGGGCATTTCTATTGTGATTTAATGATTGTCGTTTTGGTCAATTTCCTGTAACATTGTTGATTTCAAATAAAGATAACCCTATGAATTTCTGTTATTTAAAATTTTGATTTAAAATCGAAAATAGCAGTTGTGTCGTTATCCAACACGTTTTAGCAATTTTGAATATTCATTTCATTTGCATAGCCTTAGCTGTCTAGAAACTTTTTCTTCGAAATCACTTTTATCTGAAAGTGAGGTTGTTCAGCGAGTGGAAATGATATACATTTTGGCGATTATTTTTCTCATTATTTGTGGAGCAGAAAGTTCTGTGAGTTCTGGTATTATTTTGAGCTGATGAAAATGCAGATTTATAATATTAAGCTTTGGAACAATTAAAGTACGATTATTTTACCGATTTTATTAGTTATTGTTCCGTGTTTTTAAATTTATGAGGACTGCAGCTCAATGAAGAGAATATGATACCAGATTTGGCACCTCATATCGATAATCCAATGGAGTTTGAATTCATTGAAGATATCCATAGGAGGCAATATTTGAAGTCATTGTTTACAGAGTCCTTCTATGAACCGAAATGTGATGACAAACCCAATGTTACGGTAAATTGTTGAATGATTTCATGAAAAATTGAAAGTTGTGAAATTCTTTTCTAATAGAAATGATTTTCAACATTTCGGCGCAAGGAAATCTCTGTGGTTACTGCGATTATTTTACCGATTGTTACGCTTTTTTTGAATCAGTAATTTTTTGAATTAGTTTTGTAATTATTGGTTCTGCAATTAATTGCTATAATTAGCTGCAGTAGAAATCGTTCATATTGTAAGATACCAATCTCCGATACATGCTATAAGCTGCTGATTTATCTAGATCAAACCGATTTACTTTTGGCCTGGTCAGCGTATTGATCTTCGATGTGTAATGTGTCGTCGAGCTTTTACTTTTAATGGATTAATGAAACACTGGTGGTTTATGGCGGCAAAGGACGTTGAGAATGAATTGGACGATATGAAAGTTTGGTTTTTTTTTATTAAGAAGCAGGCTTAAATGATAGTTTAACTAAGTAGTTCTCATTTTTTAAAACAACTTACTCAATATTAGTAATTTTACGAAATGCGAAATGATGGGCAATTTGTTAGACTGTTATGAGATGCATCTTATTTGCTAAAACGTAGATATTCTTTTTTTTTCTATCTTCTTTTTCATATTTACTTTCATTTGTGTATCGGCGACGTCGCCAATCGTACAAGAATTTGAAATGTCTTACAGCATTAAGGTGGTGTTTAGTAAAATAGAAAGTATCATTCATCAAATCGCTCCATCAACTGAATTGTCAGATCAATTCATATTTGAAATTTAAAACTGTAAATAGTGAATGCTATATTAGTATTCCATTTCAGAATCTCAAAAATTCACCTAGATGGAATCAGCATTTGTTGACATTAAGTGCCGATTATGGGGATAACAGGTGGCGTGATTTTGGTGCAATGCCCAGTGACTCTGGCGTTGTGACAAACCCGCGATCACAGACTGTATTCATACAGAGAAGAGGGATGCTAATCTTGTTGCAGGTGCTATTTGCTATTCCGTTTCTCAAAAAATACATTTTAAAGAGTATTGTTTAACTAAGAAGTTTTCAGCTATATAGTCAACTTGTAGCATTAATGTTATAGTTGAGAAAATGAATTGTATTTATGGATAGTATTGCATTAGTTGCATATCATCTCATAGGATTTTATTTAGTTACGCTAAATAGTTATATTGTTGTTGTCGATCAGTTAGTTTTTTATAAAACCCAATTTTCTCTCCATTATTGAGTAAACCTGGCTTTATCTCATGAGAATTTCAACTTTCTAGGGATTAAATGAAATTTTGATAAATGCAGTTCATTTCAGTTTTTTATTTATTAGGGTAATATTTGCCTGTTTAAATCGAACATTTTTGATTTGGTTTCAATTTTTATCTTGAATGACCCTCTGTAGCAGCATATCAGTTGACATTTTGTCTTTTAACTGGTTTTTAATCCGTATTGCATTAGCTATGTACTCGTGAGGAAGTGTGACACTTCTAATATTCCCAACAGTTTGAACTTTTTCAGTATTTGCTTCTCTGACAATAATATATTAAATTTGAAGGACATTTTAAATTTTACATGGAATTTAAAAAGAGATTTCCAGCCATCCTCTGAGAATGAAGGCCTATATCGTTGCTTAGATATAGCTTCCAGAAATGTTTTACATTTCATTTATTATTTAATTGCTATGCAACCTCTTTTCATTTACCTCAAGTAAGTAATTTGTTTCATAAAAACTTGAAGGTCTTAATTTTTTTTCATAAAAAAAAACTTGAACATTTCTAACGAAATTTATGCATCCAAATTACTAATAACATGTACTGAATGTAGATTAAAAATAATTTAAGCGCTATCAATGTGAACATGTTTCTTATTATTTTTGTTTGTCTATTTACTTTCTTTAATTACAACATGCTCTTTTGACTGGGTTGCTCTTTTACCTTACTCTCATAGTTTAAAAAACATTTCTTTCTAATTTTATATTAGAATAAATTGAAAAATGAACTTTGTCATGATGTCATAATTACTATTGTCTTACTTCATCAAAATATTTTCATTCTAATTGATTAACTTAGTTAATTTAATTTTGATTTCTAAGGCCTGGTCAAGAGCAGATTTCTCAAATTGGTATGTCCATTCTATTTGTCCAGTAAATTATAGATACATGGGTGTATATCAAAATAATAACATAAACTGTTTTTCAATGAGAGCTAAATAATTACTCGAAATTTAAGCATTTTAAATAACGGATGATGAACCAAAAATAATGTAGAAGGAAATTTCTTCTATATTATATATTCATATGTTGAGGTGTTTTTGGATTTCTTTAAACAATTTTCTATTCCTCATAACGTTATTAATACAAATAATTTAATCTAAAAGCATTAAAATTATAAGATAAAGGGAAATATTGACTAATCAACTTATCATGATTAACGATATAGCAAGAAATTTGATACAATTTCAATTTAATTTTTAATTTGATGCAGTTTCAATTTAATTTATTTCAATCTAGTTTGTATGTTGGTACGTCACATTACACGACAAATTTTTCCGGTAGAACATGAATGTCCGGAGTCGCAAGGTTTTCCCGATTCAAATTGGAAATTCCGTAACATACCTCCCACCTATATACGTGATGCATTTTCGATGTGCGCTATGAATTGGACATCGTGTCTTGATTGGGTATTCTGCATTTGCTTGATTCTTTGCTAATATACAAGAATTCACATGTCCTCGAAGAAATGATCAAGTTGTATTGAAACTAATAAGAGAGGAAATGGCAAGTTAGTTGGATATCAAACAAAAGTGGCCATTTCAATCGCCAACTAATTTGACAATCGAGTGGATCAATAATTCTTTCACTTGACGACATAGTAGTTGCTTATATATTCAATTAGTTTCTAAATTCGCGAATAATTCTGAAATTTAACTGATGAATATTTTTGAAGAACGGAAGTTTATATGATTTTGTTCGAATTTCAGGTAGTAAGTGATAAGAATATCAATGAAAAAACTAGCTGGAATCTGCACGGATATTCAAGAGATGCCAAACTGGCAGAAAAATTTGTGAATTTGAAAATTCAGTTACAGTGGAGTGAATGGTCATCATGCGAGCAAGGAACTACAGTGAGGACTAGGGAAGGTATTTCTTTTTCAATTCTTGGACTATAACAAAAATAGCTGTGGGTTCTCAGAAATTTTCCAAATTTTCAGGTCATTGTTATTTGAGCAAGATTGATCCCAGTAAAGATATCGGTCAACTAGTAGAGGGTATGTTTTCTGACTATGATCTCTTCAACTGGGTGACGAGGCTGAAGAATCATATGTCAGAAATTCCCGAATTCAATATTACTGGTATACGTCTTTACAGGTAATTTGTAGAAACTCTTTATTTTTTCGTTCTTCCCATTGAGTAAAATCAATTTAAATTCCAAATTTATTGTAAAAAAAGCTCATCAATGCTAATATTTTTCTATTTCAGTGGGCTAATATCGAAATTGATTCATGAAGGGGCATTTGGTGGTGACAAAACGTATGATGATTGTTACAGTGTTGGTGCTAATATTACAGCCTTTTTTTTTCACTATTGTTAAATTTCAATTCATATACATTTTTCTCAGTATCAGTCTTAAAAAACTTTAAAAATAGTGCAATGAGTTAAAAATATGAACAGAATTTTTTTGCAGATATCAGAACTGTTCTTTAAGAAGCCAAGAGCGACGAAACGCTGGCTCGCTGCAATCTTCGCAGCATTTGGAATTGAGAATGTCGAATCATTGTTGAAAACGAGTAATCGATTATGCCTGTATTATTATAACAAGCCAACCATACGAAGAGATAATGCACCAGCTATCGTCTACGTTGGTACCCATCTCGTAGACACACAACGCTGTCCATTTCATTAAATCTTGGAAACTTATATTCACTAGAATCCATTCGTTAATTTTGTTATTAGAGTTGGAATTACTGCTGTTTCATTTTTGAGATAAAAATTGAACTTTTTGAAGTCTTTCACATTTCAATTCTATTTTATGTTTATTTATTATCATATTCGATTTCTTCGGCGGTTTTGTTAGTATGCCTTATATTGCTTGACTGTTTTCCTCTTGACTTTGGAGTTTCCCTTTTCTTTTTTGTTTTAAACAAAATTGAATGTTATTTAATTATTTCATTTTTGCTTAAATCATTTCTGGCTACAAATCGCTTCATAATTTTGTTTTAAACAGAGCAGTGTCTTAGTCTTTAACCTTAACAAGCGATAACTTATCTTGACACGGTTAATTTATTCTGTTCTGAATGAAGCAAAAATGTTTAAATTCACAGTAACATAACTAATCTGCATTTTACCGGTTATTTGTTATCAATTTTAACAAGCAGCATCGCATAAAAAGAAGCACTATTAGACGAAAAAAAAATTTAAGGATAACAGAGAAAGCCATCCTGGTATAAGTGGACTTAATGCATAATTAACTAATTTGATGTTCATACATTTGTACTTATAAATATTTGAAAACTATTATCGATATTAAAAAATTGATATTAATTAAAATGTCCTATCTAATTAAAAGATATTAGCCTTCTTGAAACTCTAAAGCATGAAACTTGCGGCACTGAACTGAATGATATGGCTCTGGTTTGATTTATTATCCTGTTACCATTTTTCATATCGTTCATTATTGCTGATTGTTTTTTGTAATTTTCTAGGATCCAATTAATATTGGAATGACGAGAATTCTAGATCATCATGAGCAAGAAACCTTTCAATCCTGTACTGGCTAAGTCAAAAGCTGTCAATAAACGGAACGTTTCGAATTGGAACTCAAGTACAGATTGATTTGAATTTAAAAATGATTTAAGTCACTATTTTTAGCTAACTAGTTGTATTTTCGTATAGCTAATTATGACTTGGTTGGATCTCTTGAAATAATTTGTGGGAAGTGTGGTACATGTCAGCTCTTTCTCACCTAAAAGTTTCTCAATTTTTGATTTGATCAATTTATGAAGGAAGAAAAGGGTTAGAAAAAGGACAATGACGTCAAACGTCGCTTTTCTTTGTTTTGTTTAGAAATTTAATGTAAATTCGAGATTGATTTAAAAAATTTAACTTGAAATGAACCAACAATGACAACTTTATTTTGGTGCTCATTTGTTTCTTAGCCGTGCAGCGTAAGAAGGATTAGACTGTGCCTGACTCTAAGATTGGTCATTTAGTTTCTTGCACTGCTAAGCTCTTGGTGAAACATTGATAAAAAAAAATCTGTAATACAGATTTT
Source organism: Mansonella perstans (assembly GCA_037074765.1). Classification (NCBI taxonomy): domain Eukaryota; kingdom Metazoa; phylum Nematoda; class Chromadorea; order Rhabditida; family Onchocercidae; genus Mansonella; species Mansonella perstans. The sequence goes on from JBAMDO010000019.1 coordinate 165,955, forward strand.
TTAAACAAATAAGGAAATTTGTCGCAAGAAATATCCTGTATTGAATGTTTCCGTTCTTTACAACAAATAACAGGAAACTGAAAAACAGATTAGTAAAAAAGTTTTTCATATGTTATTGTGGTGACAATAGTGGCGATTGTGGTGATGGAGCGGTGGTAGGGTTGTGACAACGATGACGATAGAAGCGATAGAACAAGTAGTATAGATCATCGCCTGAATTTTTGGGTAATGAATAGTGTGCAACCCGAAGTGACCCCTCCTCACCCATTTCTCTGTAGCATGTAATTCATCGCACAAACAAAAATTGCTCCTTTTTTCAAATTTAATTGATTTACTAATTCTTTATTGAAATTTAATTTTCAGAAATAAACTGTCATTTACATGGAAGACACATTTATGATCTCAGTGTCTCTTTTCGATGATTTTTGCCAACTCCATTCAGCACATCAGTTTTAACTCTTCCATATTTTTTTCAGTTCTGCAACGCTCGTGGGCAATAGCTTCCAATTCATAGAAATCATTCATTATTTCCTTGACCGAAAATTTTGGATTATTTAAATTCGGTATTATTTCATCTTATGCTATGAATTCATTGCTAAAAACTTCTTTCAGACTTTTTAGTGTTGCTTTATTCTGAATTTCACCAATGATGAAGTTCATATCAGACGTGTGAAGTGCAGACTGATAAATCTACCACATTTCACAAATCCATGTTTGTTCTAAGAAGATATGAATCGGGAGAAGAGGATTAAAATTCTTTTGAGATCGAGTATAGATAGTCTCGAAATTGAAGGACAAGGCTTTCAGAAAGAAACTAAATCTTTAAGATAGATCTTCACAACGAATAATCTTTCTGTTAGCAGTGTTTCCCTTGCGTAACTTCAAAATATTTGAAGCTTTTATTTTGAAAATATTTTCCATAAAAATATTCCAAATAAAATATGGAGATGAAGTTTCAGTGTCAGCTTTGCTGGATTATCATTTAATTGAAAATTTGATGAAAACTAGTATTCGAGGACAGCAAACATCAATAGCCAACAATAAACGATTATAGTTGAGCTTTATTGCTCTTCTATATTGTATTTACATCAAATTTCCGTGCTAAAAGTTTATTCCTTTTAAAGACCTATTTATATTAAGCCAAAATATTTCATTCTATCACTTCTTTTAGTCCAAATTATCTCAATATAATTTTATTGAATTCATGTTTGCCTATAATTTAATAATCTATAATTTAATTAAAACTTAAAATAAGATAATAAATTACAAATGTATGAGAATAGCATATTCAAAATCTTTCATTGCAAATCATATTTGACTAATAGTCTTTCAAAGTATTTGTAATGTCAGTTGTTTTGATTTGCTTCACTAAATGTTGTTTAATAATCAGTGATTCACTTGCTTTACCTACATATGACTCATCCATTTCAATTTTTTTTAGAAAGATGCTTTCAGGGAGTTTAATAGGCTTCGCCTTGGTTATAACTGGTAATCAATAAGTACATACCGATGTAGCTTATTCACCTAATTTCTTATTTTATGTTATTTGAATGTTATGTGTAATATAATTTGGAAAATGGTTGTTTAACTAGTATTTCTTGATAGACCAATCCTCTCATTCTTTTTCCTTCTTCTATTTCTACCGTACACCAATTTTCTTTTAAAATGATGATTAAAATTAAAGCCAATTTGCATATTTTGATCGTAGAATATTTTGTGATAGCATCTGTAGAGATTTATAAAAAAGAAAGAAAAAAAAGACGGAAAACCAATACTATTTCTCATCAACAATTTGTACAGAATTCATGTTAGTTCTCAGCGGTAGGGCACGATAAAAGTTAATTGAGCTTGCAGAGCCGTTCGTTGGACAAGTGTGGGTTTCAAAACGAAACTGGTTTCTGAATGTTATAAACGTTGTTCTTCTAGTTTTCAAAGAGATGATCTTCCTGAAGCATTGCGGCAAACTTTTGCGATATTTCGTTATTGTGATAGATGAAATGGGTGACTAATTCTAGTTTTAGCAATTAAATTACTGGAAAATAGAATTGACATTTTTACGATACATTAAGATTTGATTTTTCTTTCATGTTTCTTTTCTATTGTAGAGTTCGAAGATTGGAAAAAATTAACCGAAGAAATTGGTTTATCTACCGTAACTGAAAGCATAATGCAAGTTTCTACTGTTTTTTTCTATCATTTTCGTCTCCGCCAATTCTCAGTGCTTGTACACTTTTACTTGTTAAATTCCTACCCTTTTCTGCATTTTTTTGTTTATATTCTTATCATTTTCATTTCCAGTTTTTGTAGTATTCAAATCCTTATGTAATTGATATTTAACAAAAAAGAAAAGAAGCTTTTGATACAAGTTTGTAAAGTTCATTGCAACAGCAGCAACAACATCTTAATATAAAAGATCTGATGGCAACATTGATGTCTCTTTGAAGTATTCTGTTATGTTTATTTCAGCTTTGAATTCTAAACAATCAGAAAACAATGACAGATATAAGTGCCATTATCATTGACTTGCGATTCATATATTTGCTCTCATAATTATTTCTTTTATTATAATTCAATTGATGTTAAGCAAATTCTAAAAAAACTATCGTTATTTGTCAATTATGATCTTATTGATCGCAATTACTGAAATAGTGCAGTAATTGTTTTAAAAAATGAGATGATTAATATCTAAGTAGTAGAAAGGTTTGCGGAACAGCAATTTGCCCGTGCGCAGTGTAATAGAAACGGATGGGTTGAATTGTGAACATGATATAGATGAGATAGAAAGGAAAGGAAAGAAAAGGACGGTACAAGTCTTACCATTCTCAGGTGATTTCTTTTCTCAAATAACTTGTTTCGATTTTTCAATGCATGAGCACAGAATTCTCAATTTGCTGAGAACTTTTCACGATTGATGTTGTCCTAATAGTCTAGTTAAAATGACATTTTTTGAGATGAACAAAGAAGGAAAAATTTACTGGAAATGACTCTCTGATAGGCATTGTTTGAATCAAATTAACAAGCCTATTATTAAATGTCGCACTCCCACAAAAAGTTTTATAAAAAATTAAAACGTAGCTAATTTACAGTACATCCCTTGTGCAACTTATATTTACAGGAAAATTCAAATTAGACTGTGAAGCTTCAAAATAAAAGCAGCAATAACTTGATTAAATAGAATCACGTATACCAGAAAATTGTTTATGTCCTAAACATAATAATATTTTAATTTTAAGCGGGTTTTACACTTTTTAATCCACTTATGAATATACAATTGCTGTGATCACATTCCACTAAGCATTGAATTAATAATCACATATGGATATCGATGATTTTTATACTAGGCTGGATCCTATGTCGAAGCAACGATTTTGAAACAATTATCAAACAGATTAATATTTGGTTTTTTAATATAATTAAAATGTTGAACACTTTCAAGGCTCATTTGTGATTATTTCGTGTATTGATTTATTGAAATGATGATTTCGGAAATCACAAAAGTCTTATAGACATCTTATTCTACTATTTCTGTGGTTTGTGCTTTTGGCTTTGGTTTTTTATCACCACAAATGTTTGTTTTACCATCCACTCTTCAAAAAATTTGATTTATTTCATGGTTTTCAAAATTAAAATAAAATGGAATTAACTCCAGAATCAACACCGACAAGTTAATGAGTGTTTGACGAGCTGTAAGGTTTAATAAGAATGAAGTATTGAAGAATACTTTGGGCAGATAAATAAATGGAGAAGATAGAGACTTGTTACAAATCGAAAAATCTAACATTGCACCTCAGTGAGAAAAATTCGTAGATTTCAACTTAACATTTCATTTTTGTGATTTTTTTTCCTTTTCCTTAAGTTTATTCAAAACTAGATTGAAATTGCTTTCGAATTTCTGTATTTATTCGTTCCATATTTAGTACAAATAGATGCTTGTTGAATTCTTAAATACGAACAACCGTAATTGTCACTTCTTAAATTGCTGATGGCATTCGAGAAATTGGTTTTATTAAAATGAACAAAACTTTGCAGTGCAGGTCAATTATTTGGCCTTTTTCAAGTTTATAATATCGCAATACGTATTTGCGGTCTGATTTTACTTTGTTGGTAAACTTCTAACGAGAAAAATAGGGGAAAGTGAATAAAAGACACTCGCAGAGGAATATTTTTTCATTTTCCCTGTTTTTTTTTCCGCTTTCTTCATTTCAATAAAACTAATTTCTGGTATGCCATCAGCAATTTAAGAAGTGACAATTACGGTTGCTTTTATTAATTCCACAGCAATATCTTGCATTTTTATTTTCTTGTATACCATCTTTTCCCGACATTTCCAGTTTATAAATTAAGCAAATAACAAATTTTTTTTTCAATACAGTCGTATCTGTATTGAGAATGCATAAGCTAACTATTTACGTCGATTGTTTCTCTCTTCTCAGTAAATATCATTATATTTTTTAATGGATATTATTGAAAAAATGAAATAAAACTAATTTAGAGTTGAAAAACGAATAAAGAAAAGTTTTTATTAAAAAAATCCCATATCCCGAAGCATATGTTTAAAAAATTAGTTTTTCAGTAGAAGTTCGTAAATAAAATTATATTCAAAAATTTATGTAAACAAAAAATTATTAATCACAGATCAAGAATCTTCATGAAAAATTTCTAACTTGCAGTGAATAGCTTCATTTTTAGTGATTTCTGATTAGATTTCTCTGTTAACCTTCCTTTTTTAATTTTTATGACGCCTTTTCAGCCAAATATAGTATTCCGTTTTTTTTTTTGACTTTTAGGATCAACGGACTTTCCTTTTCTTCATGCCTAATTCCATTCCATCACTTCACCTGCCCTTACTACTTTATATACTAACCCCATCTAAGAGTTGGAATACTTTCTTCAAAGATAGTGGAAGAAGTATTAAAGCTAAACAGAAAGATGATACTGAAAGTTTTTTAGCCCTTCAGAAAGCTTACAGATCAAATGAAATGACTATTAGGAATGAGAGTGTTATGCGACATGTAAAAGAATTGTCCCTACGTTTCATTATTCCAGTTCAAATGCTTTGACTAATCTACTTATTGATCTTAACAAATCGTCGCCGAAAGCAATGATGTATATCTTTCATAGTTTTCAGTTCAGATTTCCTTCTAATTTTGTCGGTACGAAGGTAAGATATATTTTCGAGTGCTTAATCCTCTTACACTCTTGCATTATTTTCAACAAAGTGTCATTCTTCAAAATTCGGATTAACATTCTGACATTTATCCTATTTAAAAGCTTTTGCACAAGCTCCTGTAAAGAACCGCGCAATTATTCCATCTATCTCAATAGATTGTGGAGCTTATAACAGATTCGATTTACAGTTTACCATGCATACATACATAAAAATGCATATTCTCGATTTGTTGAAGTTTGAGTAATGATGCCCACGTGCGATTACAGTGTGAAAAATTTTCAATATTTCAAATTTAAAAAATAACATCATAATTCTGGAAAATTTCTGGAATTTCATAAAATATTTTGTTTACTAATATATCCATTAGTTCCGATTGCATTCTGCACTTGAGTGTTTCAAATGTTTTAACTGTTTCACCATCAATTAACTCATTTATTTGCTCACTTATTTGCAATGTTTTCAAAAATTTCAATTAGCGTAACATCAAGAATTTTGTTACAAATATCAAGACTGCAACAATTATACGTTATGATTGCTATGCTACATAAGTAATGCGCAATCTTAATTTTCCTAGATCTTATGGCATTTGTTCCATTTCTCTAAATGTAAACTTTAAATTGTGTCTAAATCCTTTTTTTATTTGTCCTTATTTTCTTCCTTTTCCAACATTTTTTTCTGTCATAACACCCTTTCCACTTTAAAAATTTTTGATGAATCACTGCATTGATCCTGAATATTGATAATTTTTATAGGATTTGGAAGTGTAGAAAGTTAGAAAAGCAGCAAACTGGAGGACGTAGACCTCAACGATCATCATGGCCTAATTACGATGGCAGAGGCTAACAACAAAGTTGCTGTAAGTTCAAAAGTGTTTTTTTCCTTCGCTTAGAAATTTTTAATTTTTTGGTTAGCACTCTTGATTAATTTTCATTATAATAGAAATTGACTTCAGTTCAGACTTATGTTAATTAATTATCAATAGCATTTTTCTATGATTATTTGCAAAATACTTATCTTTAATTATTATCTACGAAAACTAATTAAGTAAGGATCCAAATGACAAATTAATCACATTGTATCTTCTCTTTTACCTTCTCTTTCTTAATAAAAGGCCAATTGTGTTTAAAAGAAGTTGAATGAAGTGTTTTTACAATATTTGATTGTCTGATAAAAGCCTCGAACAAAAAAGACTCACATTTAGCCTGAAGTCTCATGCTTACTCTGTAGAAATGTTAAATAAACACGAAACTTGTTGACATGGTTCATTTAAGCCAGTGTTATATTATTGTCAAGTAGGGAAACCTTTTTTTAGAAAAAACAAGAAGTTTAATTCTTTGTTCAGGTGAGAAATTTGGAAATTTTTCGAAGGAAAATATTTAGGATTCTAATCCTGCTGTGCCGATGGAAAAGAAAGAACCAATGAAGAAAGCGAAGAATGTCACCTGTACAACGACGACAGCATATTTTTTGTTTATGATTGCGGTTGCTTCAGTAGTGTTATCATCATTTATAACTTACTGGATAACAAAAGAAACGTATGATCGATCGCTTGCAATAAGGCCTTCTGCTAATGCCCAACAAATGATGTGAGTACCATTTAATCTCTTGTCGAAATCTTGGATTGGATTGAAACAGCAAGGAATTGGAAACTAATTGATTGAAACTTTTGGATTTGTATCTCAACCACAGTTTTGGAATTGTGATTTTTAAACAAGTATAATCGATACAAAATAATACTTCAAGTCGAACTTTGTTTTTAAACTTGTCTGTTTTTCAAATATCATTTCCTTTCAAGACAAAAGTTTTTTCACAGTAAAAAGGAAACTGAGCATTTTATATTAGCGTAAAGTCTGTCTTTTGATGAAAAAAATCCACCATTTTTTTTGTTTTTAATAAAATATGATCGTCTTCAGCGCAAATATGTCAATGAATGAATCGTCAATAGAAGAAGAGCTCAGTGGCCCAAGTGCAGCTGAACTACGTATACCCAAAAACATTGTGCCAATATGGTTTGTATTTTTCAAATAAAATAATTTTTTGTAAAGGCATTAATTCAATGAACCTAACTGTAACAAAAGCCAGATCAGGGTGAGAAGTAAAGAAGTTGAAGTTTTTATCAGAGAAGCGTCATTTTTCTTGATTCCTTGCTGTTTTGATTTCATGGAAATGAAACAGCATTTGATGTTACAGAATAATTTTTTACATAATTTATTTGTTGATTACTGTGAGACAAAACAGCGGTATAGGGTAAGTGGGACTTTTATCTTTTATCTACAGTTGAATCAATTTCTATCATAATTAAAGTTTGTGAAATATGATTTTATAGTTTTGCAGGTATAATTTGACAATTAAAATTTATCTGCCTGGTTATGTGGAGATTCCAGCGAATAAGAATAGGACGTTTGATGCTGCGCTGATTATCAAATTTTGGGTTGATGAAATGACCAATAAAATTGTCCTCAATTCCTTAAAGTTGAATTTTACTGATAACCTGGAGGAAATCAAGATTTTGCAGGATAAAGTTACCGAAACAGAGCAGGTTCCTTACTTATATCTTCTGGACGCTTTTTAATCATTCATGATTAAATTTTTCAATCCCGATTTTTACTTTTAAAAACAGTTATTTCCCAGCGCAGTAAATTTGCAAAACAGTCTGCTTCACCATATACTTTATCTCGATTTATTGCAATCCCGAGGTTTTTATTCTTCCATTGGTGGGCTTTTACACTTTGTGACAGGCGTCTAAATCGTTACTTTTTGTTAGTGATAGAACCGTTCCGTCCACTTACTCTCTTTTTAGTTCCATTTCAAGAATTCTACTTTTAATTTTACTCCTTTTTTTTTGCTCTTCAAGCAGAAGACAGATAAAATTAACAACAATAAAATTTCAGTTCTCGAGAGCGCGGCGAAATTTGGAAAAGAGAGGTTCAGAGGAATACACCACTACCGTACGTACCTTGTTAAACAGTTTTGTGTACTTCTGTTGAAGCATAATGTCTTGTTTCCATTGCATGTTTTTCCATGAAAAAATAGTTTGAAGAAATGAAGGTTAGAATAAACTATTGCTCACTTCATCGTTTCAGGCCAGAATAACTGAAGTGGGGGAAGTGGGAACTTCAATGGGAACAACAGAGGATGAGATAGAAAGTACCACACTTACGTCAGATATAAATCATTTGGAACCGGAAAGCACAACTGCAGAGCAAAAATCCATTGAGAAAGTTGCTGCTGGTGTTCAGGTTTTGAGTTACAATTGTTCTTATTTGAAGCCTTACTTTTTTTTCAAAATTTGAGGTATAATTTTAACATATAATTAAATATAAATTTGAAGTCCTCATTTGAGAGATACTGTATTCAGGTGAAAGAAATTATTATAAACGAAACGTTGGAAATGGTAACCCTGTTGCTAGATGGAGAGCTGAGCAAGGGCCAAAAGTATTATTTGCAGGTATCATTCAGAAACCTTTAAATTCTTTTTTTCTAAATGTTTGTCTTTTTCACAAAAATATACAATTTTAGATCGCCTATTCAGGCCCAGTTCATATGAAACTTGCTGGTTTGTATTTGAGTCGATATCAGAATGATCAGGATCTGACAAGGTTGAACTTCACGATTTGAATGCATAATTTACAGAGAAGTTACAAATTTTTTCTCCTAACTTCAGGTTCATAGCAGTAACACAAATGGAACCAACAGATGCTCGCCGAATGGTTCCATGTTTTGATGAACCAGAATTTAAAGCAGTTTGGAAGATTAAAATCATACATCCGATAGGAACTTCTGCTATATCCAATGGGATCGAAATCAAAAATGCTGAAAAAACGTGTTTTTTTCTTTTGTCTTGTTCTAAATATAAGTCTATTGGAAATGTACAAAAGAGTATTTGAGGAAAAATTGATTGGAAGAGATTTCCTGGTTGCTTCAATGGACTGACTGGATCATCTTCCCGCTTTAGTTTTTCTGATTGCTTGACTGCTTAGATCGAGGAGAAAAACCACACAAAGATTGAATCCGAGAATGAGACTCTCGAAATTTAAGATTCTAAGTTTGTCTCGATGACGGTTTTGGAAGCGGCTAATTAGGAATACCAATTATTTTGTTTATACTTTTAGTTCTGGTACGCCGTAGAATTTTTTTCATTTCTTTTTTTGAGTAAAGTAGGAGTTTTTTTATTAGTTACTTGTGGTTGAAAGAGTGGTAAGTAAAATAGACAAATTAAGTCGTGATTTTCAATTTCTCAGTTGCAAAATCACTAGATTTTTTATTTTTATTAATCACGACAAATTTCAAATATTTATTATTGTTAATAATATAAAAAGCATATTTTTAAGAGACAATCCAGATTGGGTAGTTACGTCATTCATCGAGTCACCACCTATGTCATCCTATCTGCTAGCGTTGGCTGTTACTGATTTTAACTACGTCGAAGGGACTACGAACATGGGAACAAGAGTAAATGATATATCTTAATTTATGTTGCTGATAAAACCGTAATTTACTGCCTTTCAGCAATGCCAGGATCAATTTTGGCTGTTGTGCATATCTAAAACTTGGTTTTTCTATTTAAGCTTAAAATGCTTTTATTCCATTGTTCAAAACAGAATTAAAATATCTTAGCATTTGATACTTCATCTTGCTTCTTAATATTGAATATTAATGATCAGTATTTTTTAGTTTCGAATTTGGTCGCGTGAAGAAGCTCTTAATCAAACATTTTATGCTCTTACAGCAGGAATTTCAGCTCTAGAATTTTACGAAGATTATTATAATGTTTCTTTCCCACTTAAAAAGCAGGGTAATTTATTTCATTGTAAAACGTTTTTTCATTCCATTATCAGTAAAAATTCTCAATTCAACCTGAATGACACATGTTGCATATTCTTCTTTTGGCATTTTTGCTGTTTCAATAAGCGTTTTATAAATTAAATTAGAATGATTCAAAATATCTATGACCAGATTTAAAAACTTTGAAATCCCCTTTCTTCTACACAAAGCACTGTCACAGTATATCTATGTAGTTGAAGTTAATATAGAAGCAGAATTTCAGCTTTAGAATTTATAGATATGATAGCTCTGCCAGATTTTGCTGCTGGAGCAATGGAAAATTGGGGCTTAATAACTTATCGTGAAAAGTATCTACTTTATGATGAAAAACTTTATACTCCATCTCAGAAAGTTGGTGTCGCTTTAGTTGTTGCTCATGAATTAGCTCATCAGGTCTGTTTTAAAAAATGATCAATCAAATTAATAATTTATTAGCTCTAGCATTCCTACAATAGATGAAGAGGATGGATAGATTCATTATTATTGTTGGTTAGTTAGATAAATAAAAATGTTAAAATACGACACATGAACAATCATAAAACAGAAATGAATTAAAAGCTGAGATTTGCAAAGTATTTAAATGGCTTAGTTTTTCTTCGGCACTTTTGATTAAGCTCGGTAAATTTTCTTTTTTTGACATAGCGAAGTGTTCTATTAATGATTTTTTACAACATCACATTTTACTCTTTTAAGTGGTTTGGTAATTTGGTAACGATGAAGTGGTGGAATGATTTATGGTTAAACGAAGGCTTTGCAACCTTTATGCAATATCTGGGCGCCGATTCAATCAGTAAAGGCAATTTTCGCATGGTTTGCAAATTTTATGCTCTTTTTTTGAGAGTTCAACTGCTTTATTATTTTTTTATCTTTCTTTGTTGGAACTTTCTTACAAAAAAAAAAAAACTTTCTTTTATTCTGTTTAAATAAAAAAATCATCCGCTTAACATTCATTTACTAATATTCCGTACTAAGCATTATTTATATTTATCACGTAGCGCCAAAACATCACTGCTTTTCAGATGTTCATTCAACAAATTTGTCATATTTAAGGATGACTATTTTTTGCAAGATGCTATGAATATAGCATATCGGCGCGATGGACAGGCTACTTCTCATCCTTTATTATTCCCGATCGATAAGGCTGAAGATGTGCATGAGGCATTCGACGCAATCACATATGATAAGGTTGTACATTGCACGCCTACAGAAGATTTTAAACAATTTTGAAACTATTATTAAGTTCTGAAATTGCATATTACACAAAAATTAATTTCAGGGTTCCGCAGTAATATTTATGATTCAGCATGTGATGGGATCTGAAAACTTCAAAAAAGGGTTACATGTCAGTTACCTGATTTTTCTAATGAAATTAGCATTCTATCGTTGTTCACTTTAAACCAAGAAAATGTAAAATTGATTTGCGGTCCAGTTCTTGGCACGCTATAGCTTTTTTTTGGTAGTCTCCAAAGTTTTCCGAAGATAATCCAAGCATATTGTTGACATCTAAATATTTGTGTGTTGTGATATTGATAAACTTTGACTTTTCTTTTCTCTTAATGTTTTTTTGATATTCGTTTTTGTATCCCGAAAGTTGGACGAAGAGAATTTTCATTATTGAGTTTCAGAACTACTTAGAGAGTTACAAGTACCACAATGCAGATCATGATGATTTATGGAGTGCTCTCAGCGAAGCGGTCCCGGACACGCTACTATCATGGGAGGGCGACAAGCTCGACATACGGGACTTTGCATCAAAATGGACTCAACAAGTATTTGTGATTGCTGTAAATTAACTAAAACGAATGAGATAAGTATTAACTGATGCAGATAAATGTGCTAACATTTTTATATACAGATGGGTTATCCAGTGGTTGAAGTGCGCCGGATTGATGACAAGAAGGTCGAACTTCGTCAAAAACGTTTTAAATGGGATCAGAATGCGATTGAACGTGAAAAATTCCGTAATGCTAGATTTTGGTTAGTCATTTAAAAAAAAAAAAAAAAAAAAGATTGAAAATTTTTTTCAAAAGAAATCAAAAATATAAGTGATTTTTCCTGGCTATTAATTATATAGATTATTTCAAGGTGTGATGTAAAATTCATATATTTTCCAGGTATAAATATGACATACCAATATGGTATGCAGTAAATGGAGAAGAAATGCCAATGACTTGGTTGCATGAATGTAAAATATTTTTTTTCCACTAGAATTATGTTGATTTAGATATGATTTCTTAAATGAGTTTTACCGAGATTATCGTACTTATTGAGATGCACATTTTGCTGCTGAAGTGCAAACCAATCAAGGCTTATCATTAAACTTTCTTAATAATCCTGTTCAATTTATGCAATAGTTCAGCTGTTTGTGGTTTCTCTCCGATATCAACTGCTTTCCTTTAGTAGCCGCCATTGAATTACCAGTTTTTGGGCTTGTTTAAATTCTTAAGCGCAATGCTTTGAATATGTTCGCAGTTATTTTTACTCCTAAATCATATAGTCGCTCAATTTGGATATTAATTACAAATTATGCAAGAAACTTATAGCTCGAAAAATAGATTGGAATTCGGACTTAATTTATATCTAAAATCAGGGAACATTATTTAATAACATCTTTATGAGTTTAAATTTTTTTTTAATTTACATGCTAGCTTCTACTTTTTTTTAAATTTATTAAATTTAGCTCAAGGTTTGGATGTGGGCGAAGAAGACCTTCTTGTTTTAAATTCTGGTTCGAAAGGTTTTTACCGTGTCAACTATAATCTGGAGTTATGGCTAAAAATATCTGATCAGCTCCTAACGGATCATACGGTAATATTTCTACAATCTTAGGAGGAGACTAGAAATTTATCAGGTAATAGATCAAAAAAAGAGGCGCATCAGTCAAAAATTCCCCTAGGCATCTTCATTAGTATGATCGCTTTTTTCAGCAGATAAGTTCATAGCATTATAAATGCAATCGTATTAATTAAAAATAAAATAATTGCACTTAAAGATGCTGGTACTTTCAGCGACAGCTAATTTAAGATGTTTCATCATATGAGATTCTGATTCCGAGAATAATTATTTGAGTTTCAGAAAATTGATGTACGCACTCGTGCTCGGATTTTAGATGATGCTTTTGCTCTTGCGGAAGCCAATTATATTTCTTACGAGGTTCCATTAAATCTAACACAGTATTTGCCAATGGAAAGGGAATTCCTTCCATGGAGAATGGCTTTAAATGGCATTGGTACTATTCTAAAAAATTTTAAAGATGAACCTGAGATCCGGTATATCAGAGTGAGTCATTTCAATAACATACATTAAAGAAAATTGATGCTTATTTAATTGCCTTTAGGAAGCGCTTCCTTCGAGCTTTTTTAGTCTTTTGAAGCTTAGTTAAATTTTTTCAATTAAGGATTACTTGGAGCCGCTGCTTGTTCCATTATACAATCTCGTGGATTGGGCAACCTTGGAAACATCTTATCTTGATGATGATCTTTTCTTTGAAAAGTATTTTTTTTAATTTTCTTTGATCGTTTTATTTTTTGTTTTCTGAGCTACTAGAAGATTTTAATCAGTTTAACTGATAAAATTATTCCGAAAATTTAATTTCTAAATGACATTTCGGTCCATTCCAGTGAGCTCCAATACGCAATCATTCGGCAATTGTATTATCAGCGATATATAAATTGTACAGAAAAGTTATATGACTTGTTTTTCAAAAACTTTTTGGATCAGTGTCGAGATGAAAAAGCTCTAAGCAGTGAATGCAGCAAGTTTGTTTATTGTATTTTTACCAAAGCATTTTTATTGATGATATTCCATCAAAAAAACTCTAATCAACTTGTAGACGGCGCTTTAGTTGCGCACTAGGGCCGCGAGTTCACCATTTTATTTCCCTTATTCGTCTCATCTTTTTTGTTTTTACTTTTTTTATTTACATGAAATTCTCATCAATAATACAATAAGCAATGACTGAGATCCGAAGTTTTGGTCGAATGTATCTTTAGTTTGTTTGCCTTGGTAATATTAGTAGAAATGAAAATAAAATAATCAACTGTTCAACTATTACACTCCTGAAATCACAAATCATGCTTTAGCTTCAAATGAAGGAAGCTAATTGATTTCAAAATAAAGCAGATTCTGGTAAATTCCTGTTTATAGAGTCCCATTACCAGTGCGATCCCAAGTCTATTGTGAAGGTATAAGAAGAAGTACGGAGAAAATATGGGACGAAATGTTTCAACTTTATAAACGTGAGCGAGTTCAAGTGGAACGAGAGCGCTTGCTTGGAGCCCTGACGTGTTCACGTGATTCATTCACTCTTAAAACGTTCCTTTTACTATAATTCTTGAAATCTAAACATCGATTTATGTAAATAAAAAAAAAATGGAGTTGGAAACTTTGATTGAGAGTTTTATAACTTAAAAAAGCAAGATCGAATTTAGATAAAAAAGATGGAAACTTAAAAGCAGTTATTTTTCACTTTTAATACCTTTAACTCTGAAGAAGAAAGAATGAAGTTGCTGATTGAGTGAATTTGTCAATTCAGACTTTTGAAATTGGCATCCGATTTGAATGATCCGTCTATTCGACTACAAGATACGCCGATCACATTTGGCTATGTCAGTACTGGTGATGTTGGCCGTTTGATCATCTTCGATTATTTCCAGGACAATTGGCCTCAACTTTATTCCGAGTAAAATTGCAACTTTTTAATATAAATTAGTTTTTTGAATCTATTGGTGGATTATCGCCAGTTTTTGTTTTTTTCAGCAAGACTTAATATGTTAAAAAAATGGTTAAACTATAGTTTATTTACTTTTAAAGATTTCAGTTTGAAAGATCAACAGAATTTTTTACGAAGCATTGTGTTGAGCTCAACATCAGTGTCAAATGAACGAGAAATTGCACAGGTTGATGAACAAATTTTTGTTTTCTAAGCCGTTTTTTTATCTTCAAGCTTTCTCATTTAAAACTTTGTCTCTTTTACAGGAAATGACTTTTTCCCGCTTTTTTGATATTAGACTTCTAAAGACTTAAGCATTCTTCAGTTGGAAGCTTTCATCACGAAGTATAGAAAAGACACGAGTAAGTTGGATGTATTTGGGCAACAGCTGGAGACGAGCAGAATTGACAAGGTTTGCAGCAATCTCATCCCGTATTCATATCAATTATAGGCTTTTTATAAATCCTTCTATTTTAAAGTAGAGTAAGTAGGATGACAGAAGAATTATTAGTTCAGTCTACTTTTATCATCGATATAATAATTTTCAGTTGTGGCGAGAGAGAAATCTAGAGACACTTACGAATTGGTTCAGGAAGCAGAATATGAAAAATGATTAACACCTTTGTCTAGCTAATTATCTGTCTGGAGATTACCGTAGTCAATTTCTTTATACTTGATAGGTTGAACATTGTTACTATTGTTGTTGCAATTGATGAAGCCCTGCTTAAGTTTGGCTCATCGAACCACTCTGTTATTCTATCTGGAATGGTCACTGCAACATCGAAATACTTTAAGTTTGAAGACTTCAAAAAATTTTCAATAAATTCAGAAAATTGCCTCCTTTGAAAAAATAAGCAATGCTTTTTTTTTTCCAATATTGAATTTCGTTTTGAGAGACGTTCTATATAAAAACTTGTTTTGATTGCAATTCAAAGATTGCAAATCCCAATTTTCTTCATTCCATTCTGTCCATGTTTTGTTGTCTTCTATTAAGTGCCTTCTTGATTATAAAAGTCTTACATATTAAGCAAAACAGATGTTTCATTTACATGTGCTTCCGCAGTGAAGCATTCTTTCACAATTTTCTAATTTCAATTTCTTCTAATTTCGACAATTTTTTAAATTTCACACCGTCTCTTGCTTTGTTAGGCGCAAATTGAATTTAAAATTAATCATCACCTTTCAACTAAAACGACTTTTTAAATTATTCTGTCGTATTTTTAAGTCATTCCATAATATTTATATTTTGATAATTTCATTGTGTAGGAAAAGTTTCAGAAGCAAATTAGGTTTTAATGTCCTCAACAAAATAATTAATAAAGGCTGTAGGTTTAGAACACTTTCTTTTAGTTTTCAGTTAGCATGCTGCTATTCCACTCGTGATTCCTCATTTCATCATTCGGAACATATTTAAAGCAAATTATTGCGAACTTCCAAAAAAATTGATGTACCAGAAACAGGGACTTTCTTTCAATGCCTTTTGTTAAGAAAGTTTTCTAAATTCAACTAAATTCGGCATTCAACAAATTGATAGTTTCTAACTCATTATTTACTTCCATGGAAATTCGATTAACATGCAAACTATTAGACTAATTTATCCGACGTGAAAGTTGCAACCTTATGTTCAGGTGAGGGATAACTGGGATATTTTAGGGAACATAAGTACCAAACTGCTTCAGCTTTTTGCGATGCTCAGAAGTGTAAGGACCGTGCTTGTGCTTGATTAACCAGAAACTGTCTTCCATTTCGTTCTGAAATGATCATTTTGCAGTATTATTATTTGCATTGATTATTATCGAGATTTTAAAAAAAAAAATTACCACAATATCTTCTTATTGTTTAGCAAAAATCATCAGTTAAATGTGATTAGCAATATTTCTATCGGAAAAGAATTGAGACTGCAAAAATCTTTTCGAATTCGACAACTTGGACATCACATAACTCAGAATAGAGACTTGTAGTAAGCAGTAGTGGTAACAAACCATCCTATGTTTCTAATCAATTTCCCCTTTTGTTGACATACCTTTCCAATCATTTTCAAATCACTTTCTTCCAAAATACTGTTAGTTGCTACTATTTTTATCAACAATATTTTTTTACTTAACTATCATTTAACTATGAACCTTTTAAAATTTTATCAATGTTTTAGATCAGTGAATAGGAGTGAAACTGTGTTCCTCTCGAACAATCTCGTTTCTCGAATCTTCTAAGATTTTCTGGAATCTGAGCTAATAGATATTTTTTCATTACTTAACAGAAGTTGGAATAAATAGATAGAGTTGGTATTTATACTTCATTTAAATAATGCAAATTAACAAAACAATTCGAAACCTTCCATGCGGATATTTGTTCGAAGTAGAGATGGGTCATATTAAATATATGAAGTCGACCAAAACCATAGTTAGACGAGCGAAATGCACTCCATGGTGGTGGCTGGGGTACAAATGGATCAGTATATTCTTGGCAACCCTAAAACTAATGTTCATTAATGTAACATTGCTTCCTAAAAATGTTTATCGCTATTCGGGAGCAGTTAGTATTGCTGCTGTCGTCCTGAAGAAAATCTGGATAGGACGTGTTTACTATAGTAGAGTGAGAAGTAAAAGCTATTTGAAACTCTCAAAACATAGTTTGAATATACACTTACAGCAGATCCTGAAATAATATGCACGGGTGCTGGTGGATCGATATATGGTTCACTGGTACCATTGTAAACCTAAATTGAATAATTCAAGTAACGCTCACTTTGCTTACTTAAAAATCATTCATTTTGACCTACTGCTATTCCACATGGAGAAAAAAGTTTTCACATAAAGTTAATGCAAATGAATATTTGAAGCAAATTATTCAACGAAGAAAACTTATGAAAAAAATGGCATGCTTACGGTGCGATTGTATAGTGGCCACATGCGCTCATAAGAATGTTCGTGCGCCCAAATTTCCAAGTCAACTCCATACGTGTAAAACAATTTTTCAAATCCGTATTGTTTTCCTGGTATACCCACGCGTACCTCAATGTGAACTTAATTTAATAATAAAACCAATATGCCGGAAGCCGGAAGCTTCCGTTTCTTTCGAAAGAGCTGGAAGAAAAATAAACAGTTTGTTTTTTTTAAAGTATTTCTCCTAGTGTCTGTCATTAGCGTTTTCACTAACAATCGAAATAAAGTAGTCACTCGCGATTCGTATCTGGTACAGTCGTCAAAATCGTAATTCGAGCAATACATGGGTCGATGCCCCATTGTTATAATCCATGGATATTTGTCACGATTTGCCGATGCACGCTGAAAATCCGACGGGAGCGATAAAAATCCCGCGAAAGTATTTTCATAATCTGCATTCAGTTCAAATTGTAGATGACCTCGTGCCGATTACCCACCTTCAAATCTTCAATAAGCCATTTCCACTGATTCGCTATTTGTGCAGAACCATATTCAGTAAAATAGTAAAATTCAGTTGATATTGCGATAAAATGAGCCGCGCCAAGATCAAAACTGCAAAAGTGTAAGAAAAAGCTAGTAAAAAGTCAAATCTATTGATATGTATGTTTGAGACAAAAAAACCCTCTACATTTCAATAATTAAGAAAAATCGCAAACTAACAAAAATAAATCACCAATCTTCACGCTGTGAACAATTTATAACAAGTTTTTATTAAATTTGCATCTATGAATCAATAAAACAAAAGAGAAAAATTCACAAGCAAATCATCCTTTCTTATTGCACTCTGAATTGTTGCATGTAATCTACTATTTTACTAATGTTGCAACAAAATAAAAACTTAATTCCAGTTTGTACAAAAAGTAACAATTGTTATTACCTGTAAAAAAAGTTATGCTCACTATTTGGCATTGTATACCGATTGACATAATGTGAGAAGTTATAAGCTTGTTCATGATTACCGACAACTATCATATACGGTACATAAGCTGCTACCGGTTCAATCTGTCTACCGAATTGATCACCAAATCGTCCTTCATCCTGACAAGCATTCGGTTCTGTATAGACAGTTTAATAATTCCCATCCTCTTCAAACGTATATGCTTTGCGCTTTTCGGCACTTTTAATCTATATTTGGTTTAGTCGAAAACATTGTTGTACTGCAAAAAGGAAAAGAAACTTACAGTATCCAAGTTGTATGCCATGTCACCTAAATATCAATGTATGAATTGTAACATTTCAAAAAATAATTCATTAATCTGCTGATATTACTCTTTCACTTATCTTTTTATTTCTATATGCACTCATAGCAGGCAAAAGTTTTGGAAAGAGTAAAATAGTGTGGAATGTTGATTTGTTTATCAGCTTCAAAAAACGACTGACCAACGTGCAAAACAGCATCAATAAGTGACCGCTGTGCTTGCTGTTGTATCTTTCCAAGTGACCGAGCATTTACAACACCCAGATCTCCATAAACTGCATATATATATTCATGATTTGTTAATTGTTGCATCGCTCTGAACCGATAAATTGAACTCCAGCCATATTCGGATCCAACATGATACTCTGAAGAGTGAAAACAAAATCTGCGGAAGATGAATACACCACACCTGAGGATAAGCATTTGACAACATTTCCAACTCCCACACTGATACTTTCAACCTTTGTCAGACTGAATCTATTGGACATCGAGATACTGGTTTGGCTAAATATGCCATAAAATTATCGCTAAAGAATTAAACATACGGTAAATAGTTCCAGGTGTCAGGTTGGTGAGGCGAGTCCGATGTATGTATCGTCTACTTTTTTGCTCTCCACCATCAATGAATAGTGTAGAACTGCCTTTAACAGACCATCGCAAATCATTGATTCCATATTCCACAACAGATGAAAAGGTATCATTATAAGTTAGCCAAGTTATCCACATTGAAGATACATCACCTGGAAAGTATGATTGAATCAAACCTTAAAAAAGATTTAAAATGCTTAACTCTTTCAATATTGTCATTTCAAAATGTAAATTTTTATTAAATTTACATCATTTTACAATAACATAATAAGTCTGAAAAATGCAACGAAATTTTCATTTTGTAGAATTGGATTTCTTTCGCTTTGTCATTTCATCTTTTTTTATATTTTCCTTAACGAATTATTTTTTGCATATCATTCGAATTGAAAGACATTCATAGAAAAATTTCCCTGTTTAATTCATTTCCGTTCTGCTTGTGTAATCTCTTTTTGCATCACTGAAACGTTGAATGAACTATGATTCTGGCAAGTTCCATGATATACTACTAATCCGAAATTGATTATTCAGTTAGATTCGTTTGATTTCATCTACCGAGCTGATCAAATTATTTTTGTGTCTAATACGTATGTTTAGAAATTCTCATGCTATTATATGACCGCTACAGGAAAAACACTAGGATAATTATACAAAAGCTCATAGATGGAGTCCATGAAAATTTGACTGAGAAATCATTAGACTTTATCTGAAATGCTTTGTATTGCTGCTTTGTAACATAGAGCTTGAAGAACTGAATGTTTATTTTAATAATTTTCCTAATGGCTAAGATTGTTCGTTTACAACCAATATAAAATCAAAACGAACTATTCGCTTCTAAAATCATATTCTTGCTATCCGTATTTTGTAAAAACATTTCAGGACATTGCATTCTTGAACATATGGTAGCAATTCGAAATAAAAATCAAATTCATATCAGAAGTTATTTCCCTTTAAATCAAAAAAATATTGACTTGTAAAATTGATAAAGCAATATGGTCTACCTCCATAGCTAAGAGCAATCTGTTCTGGTTGCCCATAGTAAGGTCCTTGATTAGGACTTAGATTGAATTTTCGATTGGAAGCAAGAAATGGTTTCAAAGCATTTCTGAATTTTCGATCAGAAGCAAGAAATGGTGGTTTCAGAGTATTTCTTCTGGACGAACTTTCATTGAGGGAGAATAGAAGAAGTAGATGAAGCAATGAAAAGAGCATATCAGTATATTACACTGCGATAAGAACAAAGTGTGAAATAAAAGTACTGATGATATATCTGGCGGTGCTGTTCGATTGACGGAAACTAAAGTTTAGTAAGAGTGTAATCAACTGAAGAAGATTTATATCAACATATGCCAATGAAAAGGCATAATTCTCATCCTTCATTAGCTTTTTACCTCTTTAATGAAATCTTCATTACTATTCATTTGCTTGCAGAAAACTTTACTTGCAATTAAAATGTTGAAAATAATTTGTAGAAAAATTTTAAAGCAATCCTTTGAAATAATCTATAGTTTCATTTTTTACTCGAAAAAATGATTTTAGTTTTTGAAGTATGAAATAGCTTGAACGTAAAATAAAATAGCTACTTCGAATAATTTGCAACTTAAATGATATTCTTTGATCATTTAAGCAGTTTAAATAATTTTTAAATTATGATCGCTGGAGAAATATTCCATTTTTACATTTCTTCAAAGATTAGTTGCAGTTTGAAATTTTGAGTTAACTGAACAGCAACTCAGAATGCAAATTTGTGGCGAGGAAAAATGACAAGGGTACAAGGTGTCACAATTTGCTGGTCCATTTTCTTCTCTACTGATACATAGATATTGATGAGTTTGGTAACGTAGTGTATTTCGAATGAATGCTATAGAGTAGGATAGGAATGTCACCACCATTGTGTACCACCCAAGAAAATGACTAAGGAGATATCTTTACCCTCATTTTTCAATCCTTTCTACAACTTATCTAAATAATCCTACGTGTATCCAATTTTTATATTTTATTATCATTATCATTTCCAATATATCCCTTTTTCTTATATGAACAGTAAGATATTTGAACGATATAGTTTTCATGCTGCTGAGAGAAAGAAGGATGAAAAGGGTCAAAATTCATGAGCATCAAGGAAGCAGTTTTTTTTAACTTCGACAATTGAAATGAATTTTTAAAGTACTTCCTCGATTTCTTCTGCTATTTATTTTTATATTAATAAACTTGCGGGAATAGAAAATATATCCTCGGCAAATGACCTTCATCTTTTTCACGTCACAACCGCACAGATCAAACTATAGAGTGAATTGTAGCTGAACCCGGAATCATAGAGTAATATCCAGAGATAGGAAAATAGGTCGAGAGTGAGAAGTAAGATAGGAAAACAGGACGACAAGAGGTCATCATCGGGTAGAAGAACGAAAACTGACATTGGTTAACATCGATCCCGCCGCTTTTTTACGATTCTCAGGGTCATCCTGCATGATTCTCAGGGTCATACTGTACCTTAGTTGTTCCGTGAATTATGCATATTCTTCGTAACATTTTTCTCGTTCTCAGATGTGAGCTGTTCGTCGTTTCTCCTAATTGATGAAAGGTAATGGTGAACGAGAGGTAACAATCACTTACCCTAAAATCTTCCCACCAAAACGGATCATCGTATTGGACAGGAATGCACGGTTTGTAATAAAAGACTACAATCATAACAGTTTTGCTACGAGACTTGCTGAGAAGCAACTTATCAACTGATAGATTCTGAGAAGAATGATTTTTCCGGCAACGTATCGACTATAGATTCTGAGAATGATTTTTCCGGCAACGTATCGACTGATAGATCTGAGAATGATTTTTCCGGCAACGTATCGACTGATAGATTCTTAGAAGAATGATTTTTCCGGCAACTTATCTACTGATTGATTTTGAGAAGAATGATTTTTCCGGCAACTTATCGACTAATAGATTCTGAAAAGAATAATTTTTCCGGCCGTGCATCATCTATACATTCTTTTACGTTTTAAAAAGATGACTTTAGTAGTTTTGATGGAAAAATAGGCGTAAAAGTTGAAATGAGAATAATATGAATAACCGGAAAATAATAATACCATTGAAATTAGTGCATTGTATGAGATTGTATCAATAGATGGATACACAATATGTTGTTGTACTGTCATTTTTTCCTTTCCGTTTTTTAATCTTTCATTAAGTATAACTTTCATTTTACAGTATATTTCTTATTCTTTTGCTCACTTTTTTTTTTGTCATTTCGGTTTTATCTATCCGGTTCCATCATTATTTTATCCGGTAACAGATCCGGTTCATCATTATTTTATCCGATAACGGATAACGGTAACATTTAACGATTTGATGATAATTGATTCTATTGAATGTTTTCATTTCATAGAAAATTTTTTCTATTTCTTTACCATTAAAATTGAAATGCATTTTTGTGAATGTAAAAGACATTAATTTCAAACATGTTTCTATCGTTATTTGAACGAACGGTCATGTCCTAAAATGAACAGTAAATGGATAGGTAGTAGTCTGAAACGATCCCCAAAGTAGTACGTGTTACCTGGTAGGAAACATGTTTATGTTGTACTAGGATGAGTAAGAGAGATCGAGAGAGATTCAATAGGATGAAAGAGAGAGAGAGAGAGAGAGTAAGAGAGATTCAATCGGATGAGTGAGAGAACAGGAGATTCAATGGGATGACAGAGAGAGGGAGAGAGAGAGATTTAACTACTCTTGTTTACACAAATCTTGAAATTCAATGGGATGAAAGAAAGAGTAGAAGAGATTCAATAGGATGAGAGAGACTCAATGGGATGAGAGAGAGAGAGAACAAGAGAGATCCTGTAGGATAAGAGAGAGCGAGAAAGAGAGAGAATGAGAGAGAGATTGAATTATCATTGTTTACACAAATGTGGAGATGGTCCCTGCCATCTGTCTATTTCTATTCGCATCAAATTTCATCATCCTTCAGCTCTTTCAATAGTGCCCGCCTACTCACTTTGTTGTTGTTGTTATTGCTTGCTGTTGTTTGTCTATATGGCACGTAGTTGTCTGAATGGCACGTAATCCCTCTATACTCTCTATACAATTCCTTTGAGGCAATTGTGTTGCGTGGGTGGATGGATACAATGTTATCATGATGATGACGGCATAGTGTGTTTATTCGTCATTTCAACTAATTCTCTCACTCATTTTCATACTTTTTCTTTCATTTCTTTCTCTCTTCACCCTACTTCCTTTCTTCTTTCTTTCTTTGTTTCTTTCTTTCTACTACATATAATTTATAATGATTCTAATGCTTAACAAAATTTGTTTCTATTCTCTTAATAATAGTAATATTGTTCTATTTTATACCGGATGAATTTTTGTCTCTTTCTCTTTCTCTCTTTCCATTCATTCATTCATTCAGCTACCATAGGATGGTTGTCCATTTTCATTTCAGTTAATGTCCACTGCCTGGTCAAGAGGATTCATTGGTTGATTCAAAGTTGAGTTCTTTCACATTAGAGGGAAAGAATTTCTATCAAAATTGTAAAAATTTCATTGTTTTTTGAAGCGTAAATTTAATGTGATTAAGGGAAAAAAAAAATGTGAACATTGTTTAATATATGTTCATCTATTACTATCCTTAAAATCTTCCTATTACCATGTGGTCATTTCATAGGTCAAACAAGTTCAATACTTTACCTTCGCCATTTTTGAGAGGTCATTTCATAGGTCAAACAAGTTCAATACTTTACCTTCGTCACTTTTGAGAGGTCATTTCATAGGTCAAACAAGTTCAGTACTTTACCTTTGTCATTTTTGAGAGGTCATTTCATAGGTCAAACAAGTTCAATACTTTACCTTTGTCATTTTTTTTCTTTTTTTTTTTGATGTCATCATAGTATATTGTAGTATTCTTTCTCATTCATTATTCTATTCATTTAAAGTTTTCTTTTTTTTTTTTTTGTTCTTTAAGAAATTTTTAATAACAAAAAATGTGCAAAATTATCTTCAAAATTCTACACCTTTAAACTACGAGATGAATTAGTGTGGATTAGCTCAAGAAATAGTTCATATAGATTTAGTAATTAATTATAATATGATTTACTTTTGTTCGTTATCAAATATCATTAGATCAATTATAATTTTTTTATTAATAGGATTGATTTTTTTTTATCGAACTAAACTCATACAGTGTGAAATTGGATAATAAATTAGATAATAGTGAAACTGGATAATAACAGTGTGAAATTGGATAATAATTGGATAATAATGTGAAATTGGATACTTTGAAAAATTATTTCATACTCGATGTAAAATTACAACAGATATATATTTGTATATCGTTCGTATCTTTTTAAATTTTAAGATTCAAATTTTTTAAGAATACTGAAAAATTATTGTATATACTATTCGATACAAACTTAAAATTTTACAAAATTTTTTTAAACTATAATTTTACTATTTAAAAACTGTAAATGTAATACTTGCTAATATTCATAATAATATAATAATAGAGTGATTTCTGTCGATGTTTTTGCTTCCGTGTACTTAGTCCCTCAATTTTATCAACATTGCACTTTTGCAGGCGTTTGAAAATTACTTGTTTACTCAGCTGCTTAGCAAAGCCTTGTTGTCTTGTGATTCTTTTCATTTATTCATTGCTACTAAAAGTTTCATTCTCGACTAGTGATGTTATTGACGTTATTGACGCCATTTGTTTTGCTTATATCTTGAAAGTTCACTTTTTTTTTTTTTTTTTTTGAAAAATTTAAAAATAAGAAACGGAAAAGAAAATATATCGCACTATTATTATGTGCTTTAGGAATTTCCATACTAAATAATTTTCATTTTTTGAGTATTCCATTGTTATTTATGCTTAAATTGTTTACTATACATTAATTTTCCACTTCAAAGATTTATAGCATTATTTGTTTTGCGATGCTAGCTAACTGGAAATATAGTTGCTTTTCGAAATTTCATTGCTTTAATCTTTCCAGGGAATCTAGGCCAGATGCCATTTGGGTAGCTAAGCTTATCAAAACAACCAGTAAATATGACTTGCATATCGATATAGAATAGAGAGAGCGAAGAACTAAAACTAAAACTTTATGGCATCAATCAGTGCATCAAAAGGTTACTTCATTTTGCTAATCATAATTTTTAATTGACTTTTTAATTGAAAATATGATTCGCTAAAATTTGCTGAAAACTATTATTGAAATTTTCAGTAATGTAAAAATCAAGCTTTTTCCCATCACGCCTTGTCATAAAAGCTTTGAAAAATTTCGGTTCCTTACTAGTGAGAAATTAAATATTAAAGCAAAAAATTTACTGCTGAGCAGGTAGATATTACGAACAAATGAACACAAGTTTTTTGTTTACAAACTTTAAAAAATTTTGATATCCGGCATTATCAAGAGTGGTGGAATTAATTTAAAGTAGTGGTTGAATATCTTTGCAGTGAATTAAATAAATTATACTAAAATTGAAACTTTGATTTCAGATTCCTTCCCAAACTTTGTGGTAATCTTGTGCCTCCAGGTCCTGCTAATCGCCGAGGTCAAGAAGCGAAATGAGGCAATGCTTGGATATGTTGATATTAGTATGAGTACCACCACAAAAGGATATTGACACAATGTACACAGATAAATACTGCGGTGAATTCAGTTCGTACGTAGCGGAAACAACTTGGTTTTATCTGATATAAATTTAATATTCCCATCGGAAGACATTAAATTCTTTGTAATTCAATAAGTTTCTTAGTCTAAGATTTTTAAGCATGGTGATAGCGGGATATCCTCATAGGCACATGACGTTCCTCTTAGCATTGCTAAAACAGGACTCCTGTGTGGCTTTATCATTGGGCGATTTTATAACACTGGTTTGCAGGAAGAATTAGATATTTACTATATGAGATAGAAACAGAATTCCTGTGCATGATTCTTAGAAACTTTACCGACTAAAAGATGTGAATTTCTCTTTCTGTAGATAAACTGTCCCTGACATAAGTAGGTGCTAAATATAATTTTAGGTTTGAAATATCTTCTAACGACATTTCTTATGATTCTTCCTGCAAGCTCTTTTTGGATGTTAAAGATATGGCGACACTTGTTTTATTTCATTTCATTTATCACTTGAGAAGTAGGTGTTGAATATATTCCTAGTATTGAAATGAATAATAAGTTTTGTATAATTTTGCTAGCATCGTAAAAGATATTCATTGTTATTTGATTTCTTCGTTAATTATTTCTTCAGCTGAATTTAGGACAAAAAGTTGAAATATGCAAATTCTTATATATATATATATATTATTTTAAATTGGTTGTCTTTCAATGTATATGTCTTTCAACTTCATGTTTTCAAAGGTACCTTTGTTTCCAGCAGATGTATTTTCGTTTTTTTTTTTTCTATTTTATTTTCAGAATAATCATTTCCTCTCATTTATTTCTTTCAGTCCTCCCTATAAATTTTAATAATACGATTTTACAATTTTTAATAGAAATTGAATGGCCGTTCATCCACCAGTGTAAACGGGTTCACATAAAGTGGTCCTGGAAAGATGCGTTGTTGTCCGGAGAATATGGAGAATTGTGTACTCAGAGAAGTAAAATTATTAGAGACTCAGTTTTGATGGTGTGATTTTCAACATATTCTTCAAATTCTTCTGGGCAACAGCGTACAAGTTCCAGAAACATATTTAGTAAAGTTCCTTCCAGTGAACTTTGTAGTAATAGATTTCTGGGACAGCACAAATCTGGGACCTAGGTGGGGTGGTCGACCATTCAATTGTTTTTTTTTTTTTTTTTTTTTTTTTCAATTCACCATTTTAAAATCTACTGTAATATTTCGAACTGTCTCATATCTTTTCTCCTAATGATATTGTGCTGTAATAATAATATCTCATTTGGTTGGCCAAACTCTTTCATGCGATTTTTTCAAGTGAGATTTTTCCATACTCCTCCTATTCGATTGCTTTGGCAGATGCCAGCAGATAGATATTTCTATTATTTTACAACAATTTGAATAAAATATTTCGAGCTAAACATTTGGAAATATTTCAAGAAATTGACTTCATCAAAGTTGTTAAAGTAGAAGAATTTGGCCAACGATTTGCACTGTTTTTTTTAAGAATAATGCACCTACCACATTGCAGTGCAGTCATGTTGCATGCACAATGTTGGATATTCCCTGATGCATGTTTTTTTTTTTTCTTGAAGCGGTATTCCAACAAGCTTCAAGCATTGCCAAGAGGTTCGTTTTTTTTTTTTTTTCTTAAAAATTCTAAAATATTTTTGTTAAGTTCAAGGTCAGCGCTGAAAAAAAATCACGACGGTGTGGGATCATTTTATTCAGGTGGCACGCACTTACACATTATTTTTATCTCTCCTTTCCTGCACTAATTTCTAATTCCGCTTCAACTAATTTATTTTTTTACAATCATCTACCAATCAGCAATCACTGCCACAAGTTTCTGTACAATATTGCTTTCATAAATCAAGTCAGAATCATATTTTATTGAATTATTACTCCATCAGGATTTCCAATAAAGATTAATGTATTGTTTTTTTTTTTTTTTGATATTATTGCCATTTTTACAGCTAAATGTTATAACACTGAAATTCCACAAGCAGTGAGTATATGAGTGATAGTAGAAATATTTTGGCGTTATCAACAAATAATCTTCGAGCAACTTCAGCTAAACAATGTAGAAAACAAGACGTTAATACAAAAGCTAAGCAAACGTAGATTTAGAAGTGTACTGAAAAGTTCTCGTAGAAACCTACGAGAATCTGTTTACTACCCATTCCGTTTTTAATGAAACCAATTCACCAAGCTAACGTGAATCTGATGATATGTGGATTCATTCTGAAATATCATAATAGTTCGCTATTGTGACAAAAATAAGAATACAAACAAACAAGAAAGAGTACAATAGTCATGAGGTTTTAGTTTCATAGTTTTTAACAACAAATCTTCTCTACTCATAACGCCATTTCCTGCTGCGGTCGATTTGTTTAACAACGTTTATTGTATCGGATTTTATTGATACATTTTAGCATTGCATCGAATGCTACATGACACATTCTATGATAAATTTTCAAGCAAATTTCATATTGAAATTTTCATATTCCAAACATATAAATAATATGAATTTGTGAACTATAACACACTATATATTCAATGAATCTTTTCTAAATCTAGAAATCCTTATTTGTTTTGCAAACTTTTATTTTAACAGTTTGACATCCACACTGCACTTGACCCATTACAAGTTATTGTAAACATACGGAGGTTCTACTAGATCTTTTTGCTAATTACAAAAGTTTTACTAATTACTAAATCTTCGGAAATCTATCAAAGATCAGTTTAATAGCGACAATACTTGACTATACATTTCTATATTAAAAAGGAGTAACACTCACTTACTAACATATCAAAAAAAAAAAAAACTTCGAAGCGAAATAATACAAGGAAAAATAACAAATCTTACTTATTTGTTTAGTTACAAACAAATCATACGATTGCAGAACTAATAAACGAAGGAACAATCGTCCTTAAAATCAAAAAATTTCTTTTTTTTTTTTGATCGACCTATTTCATGAAAGTTCACTTGCCATGAACTAAAGTTTTAAATCACAATATCTTAGCGCACGATATATGATTTATGTTTCTCAGTGACAAAAAAGTTACTAGCAAAAAGACAGAATTTATGGGAAATTAACAATTTACACAGAATTTACGCATGCACCTTTGCAGTTCGTCTGCAGATAACTTCATATAAAACATGTTTCACGTGCCTAGAAGATACGAAAAACTGTACTTCAAAATTTCACAAACATAGTTTTTTCGGAGGAAAACAGAAATGATGTTCCGTTTGAACATTCTCATCACGAAAATAAAAACAGATTACCGAAATCAATTTTCTAAGCTATTTTAGATTAAAAAAAATACGAACATTTCAAACCAAATTCTCATCACTTAAACAACTATGACGATGAATAATTAACGCAACTTCCACTACCTTTATGCAATATTCAGATTCCTTATTTTTTGTTTTTGCAATAATTAAATTTCCTCGTTTTCGTTTATTAGTTTCCGAAACATTCATTAGTTTCTAATATTCACTAGTTTCACTTTTCGTTCATTAATTTCTCACATTTCTGCGCTTGAAGTCTTTAATGAAAACTAGTTTTTACGTGAGAGATTTAAATGGCGATCCATAAAAATAAAAGAACATAAATAAAACAACACACAGAAGAAGTTAAACGAAGGTTTAACAAGAGGACGTAAAAAAAATTTTGAGAATATAAATGTCCATAAACATACACAAACTTAAAAACAAAAACAAAAGCATTAAAACTTCTAAGATTCATTCTTGAATGACAGCGAATGAATCATAAAAGTTTCAATTCACCAGTAATGATATCAACTAAATGGGTTGGACCAAATATGCCAAGAACAGTCCGTGAGCCAGCGGGAATCTGTGTACGACCAGCATCAGATACAATGTAAGCAAATATGCCCTGAAAATTTTACTGCATTAAATTTTTGGAAAATTAGAATAAGTATTGAAAAGCAAATATATCTGCTTAAAAACGACCATACAAAACACATAACACATAAAGTAAATACAGCTCATTTTGAAACAGCTGATATTTTTCAATCGGATTATCTAACACGGAACTATTATTGAATTGTTTGCAATTATTATTAACATCACGTGAGCAAAACTCATGTCTTTTAATAAAATTGCAATTTCAACGAAAAATCTAGCAGCTGCTACAACATACTTTCGTTATGAGTAATACTTCGAGGGTTTAGCAACAAGTGAAAAAATAAGAACATTTCCGTATTTTTTCATGCAGCTTTAATTTCTCATCAAATTTTGAGTAGCAGAGAGCTTAAAATTACCAAATCTTTTGCTTGTTTGAAAAAATCGAGAAGCATTTCAGTGTTATGACCTTTAACAACCACTTTCATTTCTCCTGTTGTTCTCCATGCATCTAATGCATGCTGTCCCTGAAATGCATAATTTTTAAATTATCATGGAGGTAGTGAAATCTAATACTTCCAGAATTTCTTTGACACTGTCCGTTAAAAATATGTTACACAAAAACCATCACTAACATCTTCGCTTCTTTGCGCAAGCCGATAAACACCGAGTGTTGCATGACCGACTTGAGCAGCTAACTTTCCTACTCCCATTTTAAGGCTCATATTAACAACAAACACCATTTTATGTTGCCTATTTATAACATTTGTAGATTGGACTCCTAAAATAAGATATTTTAAAACATTTTCCAGGTGAAACATAATGTAGTACATAATGGAAAAAATGAAACTTCATTGGTATTTAGTTCATTACTGCATAAGAGAAAAGGTCCCCATGATTGGTCATAAATCAACCACTTACGCATCACTGCAACAAATTTTCATATTCCTATTCAAATCCCCATCGATTCATCAATCTCTATGAAAAAAAGAAGTCAAACAATTTGTAAATATAGAAACAAACCGCCCATTAAATTTTGCTCTTCGTCTGATTCAAAATCACTTTCGTTACTATGTTCTAAGATCCAATTTATCGCTGCTTCAACTCCACCAATTTCTGAAAATTTATTTAGGTGAATAACAATATTTACTGGAAAAACATTATTTGAAAAACATATTTTGCTAAATATGGCAATCGGCGAATCCACATGTCTACATTCATCTTCAGCTTTCAATACGCGAAACTGATAATTTTTTCAAGACAAGAAACGAAGGAACCAAATACCTTTCGTTTTTGATATAGCTAAGACAGCAATAGCTTCTTCAAATCCCAATTGTAGTATTTCGGCTAGCAAAGCGGGATCCACAAGATCCTCTTTATTTTCGGGATCGGCAGGATGCGAACAACTAGCACCAGAGACTAAGGTCTGCGCCAATAAAATATCAGGGTCTAGTAGATTTGACGTCACTAAAACAATATTTCAAGGTATGTGACTAGAACACTAATATTAAATGCAAACAGTATATTGATAAAATTTAATTTATTGACAGACTGAATATAAAGCATAAATAGAACATAGAGTGCAACTCAGTTATACGATATTTCTTGGCAATTCTTTACTTCATTACTCAAAATAAACTTCCGCAATATTCACCATAATTGAGAATAGAAAAAATACAATAAAACTTATGCTGTTTATATTACGATAGTATTTTATCACTCATTCAATACTGAATTTACCCGACTGAGAAGATTCAGCCGTCGTATACGATGTTTCCTGATTAAAATCTGGAACTGCTGGTACGTAAAACGACTGAGTAGGTATAGCAGTTTCCACAGAAGGGCTTGCAGGATCTAATACAGGTTGTGTTAACTGATTCTGACTTGTAGGTGCAGAGGATGATGGGAAATTTGTCTGACGATCAATGGTAGGATCGGCAATGATTTGAACAGTTCCTCTTTCTGAAAAGAAATTTTATCAAAAAACAGCGCATCAAATTCAGGCCAAATATATAATTTGAATCTTGCTTCAACAAAATTGTTAAAATTGCGAAATTTTAGAAACATACCGTTTGCAGAAGCACATGGGAAGTCAGACGCTGCTGGGGATGAAATTACAGGAGTTCGCTCACTGCCTCGAAGAGCTTCCCTACTCGTATTTGGAAAACCAGGTGGAGGTGGAGGTATCTCACTAAAGTCACCAGACGAATCTACTCTGTGATGAGTTGCTGATATGCTGCAAAATTGATAATTTATTGAAAACAGACTGGGCTAGAAATAAATTCAAGGTTTCGTAATGGTGATTATAGTTACAAGTGCGAAAATAGTGAGTGCAAATCATACTTAATAATATTGTAGATTTATGCTTTTCTGTCTCAAATTTTAATAAATCAAACATTGAATTCTACAAAAAACCTGCAATATTCCATTCTGAATTATGTCAGTGATTAAGACTTCAAAATCATATCTCGAAGATTATGTTGTGAGAATGCATAAAAGTATTTACATGAAAATGTTTCTAATATAAAGAAAAAAAGCACCATCATGAAATCGGGACCTGATAGAGACATTTGAGACGCATTACATAAGCAACATCTAATAGTATTTATGGCATGTGCGACCGGACGAATTATATGTTTAATGTATTTATAAAATTTAGGTCAAATTATTGACTTTTCAAAAACAAGAGTGACCTCTGAAAATCTTCGTCTGGCAGCTCGTCTGACATCTAAATAGCGGCTAGTCTTTGCTCCTTTAATTTTTTCTTCGCTAATTCTCTTTCTTTCTGCCGACGTTCCCTGTAATTACATTTTAATACAAATGAAAAAAATAACAGTACAAACTTAGAAATTAAGATGCATATGAAAAAAATAACCAATTATCCAAAAACTTGCTTCAACTGCAAAAATTCTTTATTGTCTTCTGAAGCACGTGGTCCTCGAATATTTTCCCAATTGTCGTCTTGGTTTTCGACCAGTTCCTAAGCAGAAAGAAACACTGATGAATAGCCGTCTGACAATGTAATAAATTGTTTAAATAGAATATTTACCTGATAAATCTCTTCTATATTTTTCTGGTTCCTAATTCCTTTGCTGTTCAAAAATTGATTCTGAAAGATTATTTTTAAAAGCTCTTGTTACACCAATAATTTGAAAATCACAAGAAGTAGTCGTTTGCTTGCACATTGTCTGGAATCGTCTGGAATCATTACAGTATATATACTCAAATATAGATGATGTTAAATAAATTGAACAAAATAAATCAATTCCAGACGATGTAACAATAATTTCAGTAAGAAAAAAATTCTTTTTATTACATGATCCCAACGAAATAATCCAGCCGAAACGCAATAATTTTAAAATTAACTTTAAATAATATTAACACAAACAACAGCTCATAAACAAAGCTTTTGATTCGGAATTTAAATCTCCCCAAGTTTTCTAATCATAAATGCTTTGTTGATGTTTTTCGACGAAAACATTTGTTGTTATGTATATGCATAACAAAACATGTTTCCTTCATAAAAAAAAAAAAACAAAGTTTCAAAGCAAAAAATTGTTATACAAGAAAAGTGAGAATCTGTAGTATTGTCAAATTCTTATTGATTTCTGATTTTTAGTATTCAACAAAATAACAACATACAACTTCTTCTGTATCAGCAAGTGTGCAAGAGGATGGACCAAATTCGGATTTAATCTGCTGTATTTTATATGCAAGGAACAAAGTAGCACTACCAACTGCCAAAAATGGTAAACCTTTAGAAATAAATTTCCAATTTCCTGTTTTATTCATAAAACGTTGATCAATGGACTGAAAATCAAATTCAGTGCAATAACTAAGAAATAAAATGATATAAGCATTTAGAATATGAATATATTCTTTAAAGAAACTAAAATTCTGAATAAAATATGCAAATATGCAAAAAATTAATAAAAAGCGAACGATCGTTGTAGTGAAACAGCTTTAATATAACCTAAACTACGAAATCAATCATGCCCTTTCACTTAAATTTATAATTTATTTCTGTCAAAATCCCAATTTATTAGTCAATTCACATCTGCAAGAGTTAACCACTAAATTAGCTCAGAGTGACTTATAAAGCGGAAAAAAACTGAACAACAGTGAAGAACAAGTATGAACTATCCTTCATTGATTACAGATCAATCATTATCAATTACTGATCAGTCCATGCGAATTTTGAAAAACTTACCCAACTTCCTCACCAATTATGTACCTATTCATCTCATACGAACTGTTTAGCTATTTATTTACGATTTTCACTAATATTGCTTATTTCCTTTTGGTTATCACTTGATGATAAGTTATCAGATTGCTGTAAATAATATCTAAGATACTTTTCAGAAAGCGTAAACTGAATAAGTGTCTAATCTGTCATTTTTTCAGGCAACCTAAATTCAAATAAAATTTTCAACGCTTAGCGCTATTATTCAGTACCACTAGTAAATAGCGTAAGCAGTCTTCAGTTATCTAAATTCATTCTCAACTAGACAAAAAAAAAACAGAATAGTCTAGGCAGGACTTTTTTCACCTGACGATAAAATGAAGTACCACAAAGTAACCTGTAAGTATCATCTATGTATTCGACCTGAGACCTGATTAACAATCTTCTAGCCAAAACTTATCCTACAGAATCGTCCATTTGTGATTCTAAATACGTGATTTTAAGAGAATTCAAGATTCCTATAGAAATCCAACTTGGCCAGTATCACTATCATTCCTCCACATAACTTTCGGAATTTTTATGGATTATAACATTCAAAGTGTTTTCTGCGCTACTTTGATTGTATGTTAACGAAACTGTATCCTCCCAAATGTTGGAATTGATGAAGGCATAATGATTAAGAGGTCAAGGAAATAGGAGTATGTAATAAGAATGGATTTTGTTTTTTCTTTTTTTTATAATTAATGAATAATTAATACGTGCGTTTTCCTTACAAGCGTGCACTTTTAAACGTTTATAGTAAGAAATGAGTATTAATGAATTCTGATTTGAGAAATTTCTAATTTAAATTTTGAAATGTTTAAACAAAATTGGCAGTTTGATGTTCACAAGTTGTCCAGCTAATCTTGCTTAAAGGTCAAACACTAAATTTCAATGCAATAGTATATTTGTCAAATTGTTTTTTCATTACTTTATTACTTACATGCAATAAATTACTGGAGTTTAGATGAGAGGGGTCAAAGGTGAACAAAAATAAATTTGAACAAAAATAAATTTTTGCGCTTTTTTATTTGTTTTAAAATAAAGCTTAGAGAAGCTTCGGAAAAAAAAAAACTTACGACACAAATAGTTTATTTGGAGCAAAAATTGCTTATGAACAATGCTGCAGTGATTTAAAAAGTTTTGCAAAAGAGATAAAACTTTTTAAGAGATAATGAATAGCTCATGAGAGATTGATCGAGGAATTGAAAATAAATTGTTGGAACTAGTCCTTTTTATTATTACTGAAATATAAATTAACTGCGAACTAATTGAATGAACTTTTCTGAAGTGTCATCTGATTCCACACATCAACAAATAATCATTTCGCCCCTAAATTCTGATAGGTAACAAAATATCAAGTCTGTACAATGTCAATTTTTACTGAGTGTAGATAGAAATTTTTACTGAATCTGAATTTTCGAAACAGAAATTACACCGAATCTCTTAAATCTGCGCAAAATCATTATATGCTCAAACAGATCAATGAGTTTTGCATCGAGAAATGTAATTCCCATGATAGGTGAAAAATAAGGATTCAGTTCCTCTTCATACAAATCCTAACTGTATGTTAGAAATAAGTACTCCAAAAAGTGAACGCATTGCAGGATGAAGTTTTATCTCATCTGCCATATCAACTAACTTCTTGCAAATTCTCAACTGCCATTTCTTCATCCATTTCGACAACTTTTTTTCAGAAATTATTTTTGTAATCAACGAAATGCAAAAATTGCTTTTCAAGAGTTTGTTGAATTTCGAAACGCAAATTTATATTTCACAGAAAGAAAAATTTCCTAATTGGCAGTATATCGCTTTTATTGTTTTAATTAATAAAGGTATGCTTGAGAGAAATTATGGTAATTTGGAATGTGCAATCCAGAAGAGGCATTTTACAGAATTATTTTATCCGTCCTTAACCTTTACTCCCTATGAACCTTACTCAAGAAATAAGTCAAGCAAATAAAAATCGTTTACTGTCTATCCATATTTTCTTTAATATTAGCAAAAGATTTTAAAAAATAATTGATAAAACCATGATCCTAAAAAAAAAAAAAAAAACCGTTCATGTCAATTTGTTTTCTTATCATCTGTTACTCCTAATCCAATTTATGGAGTAGAAGTTAACCATTCAATCGCTTTTCATCTTCAACATGGGATGTCATTATTGATTGTTGTTTAATCAGAGATGACAATTTAACTTTAAAAAATCTGTATATTTCATTCGGTCCATTAAATAGGACTGCCAATTAATGAATGGTTTATTGTTTCATTGTATTTGTGTATGCATTATTGCTGATTGATAATGGTTCTTGTTAGATTTAACATGAATTCGTTTAATCATAGCAACGATTATGTTAGCCTACCAGATGAGGTTATCATCCTTCAGAATTTATCTTTTATATCCCATCTTCATTTATTCTTTCATAAACTTTTTTTGCAAATATCCCTTTATTTTTTAAACACTAATCCATTCATATGCGAATAATTTTCGTTTTCGTCAAATTCATAATCTTCGAATTTAATACAGTTCTCTAATTTACTTCTTTTAAAAAAGTATAAAGAAGCAGGTTAGAGATTCAGTTTTATGATTACTAACTTATGAATTTGCAAAATCAAAGAATGAACATTTTTTAGAAAGCATTTTTCTCATTACCGTTTGTGCTTTTCGGACATATCGAGAAAAGATCCCTTGCAATACTTAGATGGCGTTGGAGAAAACGAACTGTTGCTTTGAATTCTAGTGGGCATCTGATTATTTACAAGTATTTCGTGGAGGGAATCAGATCTGGGTAGTTCTTAATTTTTTTTCCAATTTACCTGCATTCCAATTTTTGTAACATGCGTATTAGCATGCTAATAATTGAGCAGTTTTGGGGAATGAAATTTCCTTTATCAAATATTTTTGTTCGTATTTTAATAAAAATAATCTCATCACAGAAGAAGGAAACCTTTTCTCGGAAAAATAATTTATCTGAATGAAGCAGAGCGCATTCATGTCCATATGGATAAAGGTGTATGCCATATTAAAATTTATGATCATACTCGAAAACGAGTGAGTCTTACTTTTTGTTCTGGTATTTTAAAAAGTTTTTAGAATGTTTGTTGAGTTAAAATTATTAAAAAAAAAAAGTTATCGTTCTTCATTTTATTGTAAACGGTATTTCCCTTTTATTCCTGATATTACGTTTGAATTTTTATGAATTTTCAGACAGAACTGCGAATTAAAGGTACAAAAGCTCGTTTATGGGCTGCAAAAATATTCATGTTGGTTATTAATTTTTTGTTTGTATTCCAATGCATTGTTAATAAATACATATTTGAAATAGTAAAGTAATAGTGTCAATTTTGATGTTTACATTCTTGTAAAATCACATTGTGCATGCAAAATCACTTGATGAACTGGTAGTAGCGATACCGAGTCCGAAGTTGACACCATCGTTAAAATTTAAACGACAGTGGCAGCGTTGCAGAAGTCATTAATTGAAAGCTTTTCACTTACCATTTAGGAGACACTGGAATTTTTCGTAGAATGCATTAAATTTTTCTTCCAATGATGCTAGCATTCTTTTCAGGTATGAAGCTCCGTTCAATGATTGCAGACGGTAAGTACAGTATTACATTTGTTTTTAATGCAGTTCCATGTAGTGCACTAATTTTCACTTCCTATCTCATGATTATTCTGTCATGAACTAAAGAAAGCTATCACTTAGAATCCATTATAAGGCAGTAACTTTAGCCGTTCAACAGCTGAGGAAATAGAGTGGCCAGTTGGGCGTTCAATGAAAGTAGCTAATTCAACGATTTCTACATCAAGCATTTATAATATTGCTCTAACAACCAAAGCAGATCATATGGACGGGTTTTCCAAAGTCACTGTTGCTTCTCCTTCAGTTGAGGTCAATTAATGTACTTCGATTATCTGTTTTGTTCTATAGTCTTTACATTTTTGTGAAGAAATTACACCGTTGACTAAACATTTGATTTGACTTTGAAGTTTACTATCAACAAATAAGTTTAATGAATTTTCCATTTTTATATCACGAACATTTTGAGGTGAACATTTGCTGCAGTTTTACTACAGAAATTTTTTAAACATTTTTATGGAACTCTGCAAAACTTTGTCTTCAATCAAGTCATTCATGAGTACAAAAGAAAATCTGGTTTGAATTGGCTCAGAACATTAAAATTTTTAATCCCGAAATTGTCGTTTTCTAGAGTTATCCAAATTACACAACTTCTGATGCTTCACATGAAAACACTCAACAGTTTGCGCAAGTTTCAGTTCGTTTTATAGGACATTTTAAGCAAATCTTTACAGCGAGTATAATTAAAAAAATCAAGCATGTTTTCATACGCTTAATAAAACTGCTAGCGCCATTGTTGTTTATATGAAGTCTGAAGTTTTCAGTAAATAAGCACTTTTCAGTTTTTTACTGAAATCCATTCAATAATTTAACCATTTTCAAAAATTCCATTGGTAATGAATACTGAGCTTACAATAATTTGTCAATTAGTGTCATGAGCATTTATCAGATGAGTAGTACATAAGGACATCTAGCGTGAGATCATTCTAAAGGACTGTTTTGCCGTTCAGAAAATTATCAAGAGATTTCATCTAGTGATACTGTTGTTTTGAAGGATGTGGGACAAAAGAAAATATCTGAAGTGATTACAGCTGGTGAAGAAAACTCTAAATCATGTAATGTTGAAAGCATTGCGATGCACAATAGCAGCATGGTAAATCATTATTCGTAATAGGTTTGATTACAGAAATCCTTATAAACGTTTGCTATTGAGATGAACTCATAAAAAATTACTTTTAGATTTATGGAAAATCTACGGATAGAAAATTTGAAACAAGTAGGTCGCTGAAGCGATCAAAATCAATGCCAGAATTTTTCGTTACCACCGAATTTTCTACTTCCAAGGTGTTTTATTGCATAAAAAATGTTAATCTAGAATGATGCTTATCAGCTATCAATCAGTCAGTTTTAAAAAGTCGTTTTTATGTATTATCGGTGTTTGTTGATTATTGATTTCAATTTCCATTTAGAAAATCCACTTTATTAAAGCTCAAATCTAAATTGCTGACTAAGTTTCAGGAAGCAAGTAAGTCTGTAAGCGTGGGCCAGTTGACTTCAATAGTGGTGTCGCGTCAAAATCGTTTTCGGAAGTATCTGCAGTGTATGATTGAAAGTCGATTTTACGATAATTTAACAGAATGCGCATTAAATTGTTCAGTTTCCAGCATTCAAAAATTGCGTATACAGGCTGGCAGTCTTCGAATATCACAAATTTATGTATGTTGCTAAATCTTAATTTTTCTTAAAAAGTGTGAAGTTTAAATCTTCCTCTTAAGATAAGGAGGTTATTTTTATTAAACGTCTTTGTTTAATTTGAAAACCCAGTTAAAAAACTCTTGCTGGACGCGCAATGAATTTTATCAATCTTATTGTTCTTCTTCCAGAATGTCTGTATTTATTGTGGGGAGGGCTTTTATTCCAGGTTCCTTATGATGAAGAATAAAAAGTACCAATTTACATAACGCTGTGAACGTCATCACCATTACCCATGGATATTAATTGCAAATTATGGAAAGGATTAAAGCAAAGTGATAGAAGCCAAAGTGATTTTGTTTATCATTTTTGAATATATATTTATATTCAGTAAAAGTGTTTTGTAATTTTCATTAATATCAGATTATAATGCATTGGTCAAATTTAATCTTTACCACAGCATAGGCAGTCATTTCCAGTTGTGACTTCCAATCACTTTTATTATTCTATGATGAAAAGTAAACTAATTTGCTTATTGCTTAATGACATTTTAAAGAGATCAATTGAATAGATTCTATGAAAGTGATCATTCATTATCATATGATTTTCATTGTACCTGTCTATATACTTCACCACTTTCATTTTTAATTCGAGAAGAAAAATTAATGATGTTAGTGATCATGATGAATTTGTCTTAATGCTTGTTCAAATAATAAATGGATTTGAAGGATAATTGCAATGGAAACCAATTAAGAGTTATAGTGATAAGAGAAAAGAATGAAGAACTAAGTGAGGTCGAAGAGATAATAAGCAGTTAAAAATAAGCAGTTGTTGATAAACATTACTGAACATTTCATTTTAAGAATGTGATTTGTGAGAAAGTGAGAAAGCTCTTTGTGAGAAATTTTGATTATTTGTGAAAAAGCTCATTTCTTCTATTTACTGCTAATCACTAATTGCAACAGAATTCCAATTATGGAATAAGGCACAGAATGGCAGCAAATCTCTCATTTTACAAAAACATTATAATGCATTATTTCAATTATTGATAATAGTTGAGAGATATTCTATTTTTTCCTGAAGCTAACATTTACAATCAAATAGGTTGGTTTTTTTTAGCCGACAATTTTATTACCTATGTTTGCTTTCTTCGCTTGAGCCAGATTTAAATATCATATACCAGATTTTGCCAAAGAGAAATAGCTTTTTCCTTGTAAAGAAAAAAAATATTATGCATTGCAGAAACGACAATCGCCTTTTTAATCATGCAAGATAAATGTCAAGCGGCGATTACTTTGTTTTTTTATTAATCTAATTATGGCATAAAAAATAGCATAATCTCTTCTTTAAATTATGCTAAATGAAAAAATTTTTTAAATCTATTAAATATAAAAAGTGATAGTTAATTCAAGTTAATGAATGGAAGAAAAGTAAAGAAAAATAGTTTCGGTGTATGGAAATTTCAAAATAAATTATTTTTTGCAAATTTCAATATATATTATCCGATCTTCTATTCATTCGTTCTTTTCGAGTTGCTAAGTATTCTTGTTTTTATCCCATAGCAATGGTTCCATGGGTACTCAAGGAATTTACATTTACAAAACATTAAAATTTGTGAAATTTGCAGAAAAGGATTTTTAAAATTTTTATCAGAAGTTTTTTTTTTTCAACCATCGTGTTCGACCTTTAAATCTCTGTTCTGAAAGCCAGATAACCTCTTCATTTTGCCAGCATTAACAGATTTGATGAAGCAAATTCAATTATTTGATAGCCTTTAATTTATGTTACTAACGCAATTTATGATGCCAAGCAGTTTCATGCATGATGCCAATACTACCAATATTGATCGCTCATAACTAAGATAAAGCTATGATAACCCGAAGG
This sequence comes from Mansonella perstans, assembly GCA_037074765.1. Classification (NCBI taxonomy): domain Eukaryota; kingdom Metazoa; phylum Nematoda; class Chromadorea; order Rhabditida; family Onchocercidae; genus Mansonella; species Mansonella perstans. The sequence goes on from JBAMDO010000019.1 coordinate 207,247, forward strand.
TCATTATAGTATCATCATTTCAACTCTATTCAATGTCCAGCGATGTATCAGGTGCATCAGGTTCCCGCCGGATGCAATGATAAAATGATATGTGATAACTGATCAAAACATGGTAATTATGATTTATAATTTTGACTGTACATGAAATCTGTCATGAAACTTCTTTATGTTATTTCAATTTAATAATATTTTTCGAAACTCACGACGTCATGCGAGGTTATGATTTATTTATGAAAATGATTTGTGCACACTAATTTCCTCATAAATTTTCAAGATATGCAAATTAAGAATAGAGACATGAAAACTAGAAAAATCATTTTGATGCTGATTTGATATAAGCTGAAGCACTTGAAAAAAAACGTGAATCTGAACTTTTGATAACATTCTTATGAATTTGTCTACTCTCTTCTCTTTTATCGATTTGTTTGGCCTAAACCGTGATGAAAATTATCCATCCTGTGGCCAGAGCAATTGAAAGCCCAATATTTATATCACTTCGACCATAAAAGAAACCTATCTAATAAAAATGCCAACTGAGATTGCTTTGCTAGCAGACAAAAAGATAATAGGAACTTGGAAATCATGCAAAACAAATTCTCACAAGTTATCAAATGAAAATATTAGTTAAGTAAGGTTTTATACTCCAGAGTATACATTCTCTCTTAAAAAATCTCGAATTGGCTGGTAGTAACTTTAGAGTTAATCAAATAATAAGTCAATTTTTCCAAAGTAATGCGAAAAGTGAATCTTCGAAAAGTTTTTGAAATAAACAAAAGTTGAGAAAATTTACGTATTTAAAAACTCTTTCTAGAAACGTATAACAGTTGAAGGGACAATGCAAAATCTCTAATTTTTTTTTAATATTTCAAATTAAAGCAAGTCTTAAGAGAAATTGGTTTTGGTAATGTGGTACTACGCTACTAATTTTTGTTAAAGCAAGTAAATAATTAATGTAATAATATCCTGAATTCGTCTTACATATGAACGAAGCAGAAGAAGGATGATCAGTAACAAAAATTTTTGCTTTCAAAAAAGTCAATTCAGATGCAGATAGATGAAAAGGTTTAAAATTTAAATGTAGCAGAGTGAAATTTTGCTGACCTTATTTGGCTTTGTTAAAGTCATATAAACAAAGCATTCGGACATTGCTAGAAGCGTTTGAAAAGTTGGTACCATTGTTTAGCATTATCTAGTAAAAAACTGCAAATAAGTAAGTAAAGTGTTACAAACGACGAGACTTTTCAAACAATTGTACTCTTGGTCAGATAGAACAGATGAAAATGGCCCTATCTTGTGCATCTTTCAATTTTCCTCTATTCGTTTTTGTTACCATGAAATGAAATTCAATTCAATGAAGTTTTCCAAGTAACTAAAAGTGAGTTTTTGCAATGATAATTTTATTTATAATTTAACTAAAATTCGATGATTTTTCAATCATTTATCATATTTTCCATCAAAATAATCCGAACAATGATAGGTCATAGTAATAAGTATGACTATATCAGATTGCCAACTTAAAAGTCTTCACGGCCTCTTAAATGTTTCATTTGAAAAGTTTTCTCATTTTAATATCAAATAAGGCAGTACGCTTAAGTTATAATACTACTTAAGTTCCATTAATTTCATTTTAAACATTTTGAATGGATATACAGTATCTCACTACATCGGTTCGCATTAAGAGGCTTACTAAGCTGAAATACGTTGAACAGCAACTTGGGATCACAGATCGCGGATAATCCAAAGAAATTAATGAATTTGTTTTCCTCTCTAAATCCTTCATTCCTCTTCAATTTCATAAGAAATATAATGAAAAACTGTGTTAAATCAATCCTTCACTCTGCTCATGAACCTTCAAGCGCAATCAAAACATCTGCATTCAGTTGCGCTAGGAATTCTCATGACTCGATCACCACCTTCACACGCTACCTTCGCTTTTACCTAAAGCAATATTTGATTACTTCCAAGATCACCTGGATAACTCAAACAAAAAGATTTTATGCTACAATACTCATTCAACCTCAAGCAGTCATAATCTTTCTGAACAGCACGAAACATACAGTTTCGCCAAAAATTTGCAAAAAATAATTCTTCAGTTAATTTTGTTATAGCTTAATAACATTGGAATCACCATGCTAATTTACTAGTTGTAATAATCTGTACCGCAAAATAGTGGAAGTGAAATCTAAAGTGAAGCCAATCGAATTTTATATTTGAACTTTGCCTACTAATAATTTGTACACAATTGCTGGTATTGTAAAAAATAAATGCACGAAAATATTAATAAAAATAAAAGTATTTAAAAATTACTGGGAATTTTTTTGAATTTTCTTTATCAGTAAAATCATGCAATTACTTAGGGATTAGTCCTGATATCAGTCTTATGTTTTTTTTTTCCGAACTATTAGCCTACTGCATCTGTATTTTATAAAAATTAAGATTTTTTTAAAAGACGAGTAGATCTTGCACAGATAGTAGATAGTTCAAATTCTTTTTCAGTACACTTCAGTATGCTGTCTTTAAATTCAATTCGAAATAATTTTTGGTGTACAATAGAATATATGCCAAACAAACCCATTCATTATCGACCATCCTGCAACATCTCCCATGCACCGTAATTGAATTTTCTTCTGGATTAACGAATGAAAAAGACATGCAATAACCGGAACACATATTCACATTTACCGCAACTAAATCACATCCCGGTTCGTCGATAACGTATTGCGTACCTGAAGACTTTGATAAATAAAGTTAAAATTTGATATAAGCCTTAGCACTACCAGAAAAAAAAATAAGCACGTTAGAAAAAGTAAACAGTTACTGTAAAAAGGGAAAAAGATGAACATCTTGGACTACTACGGACATCTTTCTTTATAAATGCTTTTTGTAGACAAATAATTTTTCTATTTTTTTCTTCCTAATGAAATTTAAAGACTTTAAACAAACCATGTTTTCGGCATCCTGATTTAATAATAGCAGAATATGAGGGGAATGTTGCGAATATCAACAATAATACTATAAGCAAGTGTCGCTTCAGTATGAATGAACATGTGATTGACGAAGTTAAATGGAATGTATTCGTTTTTATGAGTTTTTCTGGTACCGGAACCGAACCTGAGGTTGAAGCCAGTTCCGTTTTCTGCATTAATCATGCAGTGAAGCTGCAATTATATCATTTAAGGAGACTCGCGAAAATCGCCGATGCTAGCTATATCCCGACATCTCCAACGCCCGATCCTGATCGTGGTTTTTGCAGAGTACCAAACTTTCTGACACTGTTCCTAACTGTTCATCCTAATGTCCATACATCATAAATCATTAAGAATAGTAAGAATAGGTCTCACTCTTCCTTTCGCCCACTCAGTAACTTGATCTCGCATAATCACAAAGGAAGTAAATTTTTCAATCCTTACAGAACTTGAAATATCCAATTCATCTGACTAATTAGTTCAAATTTCAACAAGAATTCCTTGCACTTGTATAAGCTAATAGAAGAGCTATAAATTAAAAACGATTAACCAGTCAGGGTTACATTATGGAAAAAATTAAAACAAGCTGCTGAATGTCACAATCCTAATTCACTTGGATGTGATGCAGTCATTTGTTAAGTATTTGCATAATACAAAGAGAAATTTGTATGTGCAGCAGTAAAAAAATGGATAAACCAAAGCAAAAAAAAAAATTGTCTAATTTTTCTGAAAGGATGTAAGTCAAAAACCCGTTATATTCTGAATATTCCATAATCGGATCATGTCTGAAAGACTTCATTTGCACTATGTTGGATTAGGCTAGCAGTTTGCTCATCCACATAAGGATATAATAGCCCTCCCTAGACAAGCAATTATGACAAGAGCAATTGTTGGCAATCCACATACTCCTATTTTTTAGATTTCTTCAACATCTAGATATCTATTTCCTGGATTTCAAATTTTCAGACCCCAGCCTACCTCAATAAAGCTAGAAAATTTTGTCACTCAATTATGCGTTGGATAGCAGTCATGAAAAGCTGTCACATTTGCATTCAAAATAGAATGAAATATTATGAGCATTTCTTCAGAGGAAACTGTAGATTGGCACTTCACCATTTCTTCGACACTTTTAAGACGAAATCTACTTTCGCGAAAAATCTGGAGAAAGCTGCAGCTTGGAACAAATCAATTTCAGAATTTATATATAAATAAATATAAATGAATAAAGTGCTGCAGTGATAACTAATCACTTACTAATGAAACATTTGTAATTTTATCAAGAACCAAATACAGCTAACTGTATAGAACAAGAGTGAGTCGCCGAATTACAAACGCTTCAAAAAATTTATAATCTATTTTCCATTTCGATGTCAGCAATTTGTATTTTTTTAGTATACTACGACTTCATTAAAAAATTCAGTAGCACTGGAAAAAAAAGTGAAAAAGTCTTGCATCGCCTTCCAACAGGAAAGCAGTAAATTCCTGCAGTGCATTTCCTGGAGAAATTGCACAGATTCTTTGTTTTTGTTTGTTCTTTTTACTATAGAACGCTCTCTCTGAGGATACTGTAACATCTTTCTGAGATATCTAGGAATGTGACTCTTTCTCTTTTAAGAAAATTAATGCGAATTTTTTAAACAGAGTCCAGTTATTCTATAGTTTGTTCCATGCTTGCTGCTGGGATCCTAAAAAACACAGATGAGACAATTTGTGTTTGACATTTGTCATGAGCATTCTTGTTCGAGAGTAAATGACCTTTAAAAAAAATGAAACAGTGTTGCCATTTGTTCACTTCGGGTAGAATCAATTTATAGACATCAAAATATTTCACACATTTCTAGCAAGTAGAAAAAACATTCCTTATGAAATCCTTTCTTAGTGCTATTATATAAAGATGTGACAGAAGTAATTAAGAAAGCTTGAAATAATGAATAATTAACTGACAGTAGCACATGATTAAGTATTCAACTAGCATCAAATCATATTGCACCTCCGTATCGTCATTTTAACTATATTTCAATTTTTGCGTTTGATTGGTCTTGCAGATTTAGAAAGTTTCGATTTCGAATACATGAGAATGTGTTTCTTTGGTGGCTATTCAGTTATTTGTAGCTTTTACAGGACCTTAAAATCGTTTATAGATTATAGCAGTGTTTCTAATTATTTCGTTTCCTTTATTGCTCAGAAAATCAAATTTGTTTGTTGCAGCTGCCTGGCACTTGAAAAAATCACGACGTTCCAATAAATTTTTGCAAGGATTAGGATAAGTTGCCTAATTAAAAAAATACTAGATAGAGAGATTATGCTGGATAACTTTTTTGAGAAGATTACTATTAGGTAACTTTTTCTTTTTCACACAATTTCTCGAGTAAATTTGCTTCACAGTTAAATGAATGAACACCAAACTGCAAATGCAAAAAAATACATTTTTTCAGATAATTAAAACGCAAATGTCGTGATTGCCTTAAACCAGTATATGGATCACCTTACCCATATTTTTTCACTTTCTTGAAAGTTTGAAGTTGAAAAAGAACCATCCATCCCACAGCAAGTTTTCATTTTTTTAAAAATGTTTTTTTTTCACTTTTATAAAGATATATTTAGTATTCACATTTCTTACTTGAATAAGTTAGGAATAGGAGATACAATAAAAAAGCAAGTTTTTCGACGAATGCACCACAGAATCGTATATTACGATACAAACACTTATGCAAACTCTTACAGGGGGTCAGTAGTTCTCGATTTATGAGCTCCATTTGAAAGATGAAAATTTCATCTGTTTTTCTTTTTTGTTTTGCTGATGTGATCGTAGGAAAAGCCTCTTCAATACTTCTTTAACCTTCACTGCCTCCTACTTATTCAGGCAAAAATGAATCTCAGATTTCATAGCCAGTAGAATATCTCGGGATAAAATGCGAGTCAAAAAGTTTAGAACAAAGCTTTACAGACAGCTTTGGAAGTTAAGCGTCAAAAAGAATTTTATTTGCAGTAAAAGATCTTTCTTAAAATCCTCATAAATAATAATATTCTGTGCTGATTTTATTTACTGAATAATTTTAACTCTTTTCACTTCCAATTTTAAACTAAATTTCACTACACTTTTGCTAGCAATGCTAAAAGACTAAGATATTATGGAATGAAATTGGATTCGCAAATACTTTTGTAAGTTATATTGACAAAAGAATGATGAGCGGATGTTATTTAAAGTGGAAATCATCAAACATATCATTATAAAGATTTTAATGTAAGATATATATCTTAAGATATATATGTAATATTGTGACAATAAATTTTGAAGCAAAAAGAGAAGTGAATTTGAAAAGTTAACATAGAAATGCTTACTAATTAACAGAAAATTGAAGGTTTTTAGTTTTATTTATCACTATTTCAAGCGTACAATCATATTTGTCCTTGCATTATTAATGAACTGCTTTATTTTAATTGTATGTAATAGCTTAGTTCGATTTGCCATCGATATTCTATTGGAGTTTATTTGATCGCAATGAGGCAACAAATTGTGTTATCCAAAAGCAGGATATTTTCGAGAATATGAATGACTGAAATACTAATTAGTTATAATTAGTATCTGAAATGCTAATTAGTTATAATTAGAATATGAATGACTGAAATACTAATTATCTGAAATACTAATTGTAGTATAACATATATTTGTAGCAGCTTCAAGCTATCATTTTTAGAATGTGTTCGAACGACACAATATTCAATTTTCGACTGAAATTTCTCAGTAAAAGCAATCAAATAAGTTGCTACTTTCAATTATTGATGAAAAAAATTAGATCGAATCTCGTTCTCTGCTTATTAATTTTAAAATATAGAGAGAATTAACGATGTAGAACAGAGTGAGTAAACGCAAATTAGAAAGGCTGTTTGTAACATGATATGAAATTAAGAAGTATCATGCTGCTCTTCAGTGAATGAAATCAACATTTACTGATATCATTTTAAAAACAATGTTCCAATTTGATAATGAAATAAGCAGTCAAGTTGATAATAAACCAATTTTAGTGTACAATCCTTCTGCCCTCTTAAAGAGGAATTGATTATTCAGTTCAATCTATATATATAAGGCGATTTTAAATTTAATTTTTTATGGGGCTGCATGTCTAGCAACTATTAAAAAAAAAGCCTGTGGACATCACAGTTAAATTAGAAAGACATGGTTTTGGTATTGCTATTTTTACTGTCATAAAAATAAAATAGTCTTCTAAAGAAATTTGCAAAAATTCTATTCTCAACCAATGTTGTTATAGAAATATGAATTCTTAGAACAAAAAATTTTTTATCCAAATACATTATTTAAAAAGGAATAAATTGTGAAGAAAAAAGACTTCTTACCTTGAATAAGTGGAATGCAATTTCAATAAGTTGCAAGGGAATTAGATTGATGCAAACATCTATAGCACTTGAAAATTTAAATCATCAGCTCGATTCTAGCTGAAGCAGTGGATAAAATAGACAAGAATGCGGAAAATGATAAACGACATGATGCAAGAAGACAGGATTGAAGATCCGGTTTCAGTTTAATGTACGTCACTGAATTGATAGTCCGCTGTCCTCCTTCCCTTTTTAAAGAGCGACGAGTAAATGTTGCTGTCTTTTCATACACGCACATGGAAACGAAATGAATGGAATGTGACAATCTTAATTGTTTTCCCATTTTGCAAAAAAAACTCACTGACCTATGGCCTTCTTGAAAAACTGCAAATATATTTCTTAAATTTTAAAACAAATGAAATGAATCATTGGAAATGCTAAAAATTTTTAAAATTATTTCTCAACTAATGTTTTCTCGAAGTTTTCTCAATAATTTCTAATTTATGGTGAGATATTTTAAGAAAGAATTTCGTAAAGAATGGAAAATCAACATCTATCATTTTTTAATTTCCTAAATAGTATGGCATCTATAAAGGCGCCTTATCATATCGGAGAACATGTGAAATAAGAAAGTAAAGAAATAATACTCTGCTCATAGCATCTATAAAAGTTGTAAATGCCCAAATGTAATCAATATATCAGAATGACTTCGTAAATACGACGTAGTGAAACTCACAAAGTTATTGCTGTATAGGTAATTTCTTAAGCTGAAAGGGTAAGAAATGACTTCTGCTATCACTGTTTTCTTGAAAAGATACAACGGGGAGCAGAGACACACAGAAACATTACCCCAAGATCAGAAGTATGAAATTTATGGTGGAATGAAACAATCAGGCCTTCGTAGTTAAAACCAATAAAACTCCACTTCAACTCTACTATATTTATATTTTCGTAGTGAAATAACAATATTAGAAGTTTTAAGATTGAAAAGGTTGAAAGAAAAAATTCCAAGTATTTATTACCAAATAACGGGAAGTAACCGAACAGGCAGTACAGCTTCGTGAATGTGTTCTAGACAATTTAAGATCAATAGATAAAAAAGTAAAATTAAAACTATGTGAACGTCATTTTTAAGTGGGTTGGACAAATGTAGAAAGTTCATTTCTAATTCACAAGACCATCCAGCAATAACAAAAAAAAAAAAAAAAAAAAAAACATTCAAACGACAATTCAAGACATCCGGAATCAGTTAATGTCTTTTTTTAAATTACAGATTTCATGACGCGCTGTTTATTTTTGGAAGTATAGCGTTATTGCATCTCCAAAACTTCTATTATAAAAGTCTCTTCAATCAAAACTTTGCTCTTACAATGCCATAAATGTAGAAATATTTTTGAGAAGAATGTTCACTTCAAGAGAAGAATTAAATATTTCATGAGATACTTCATAATGAAAGTTTTCAATTTTAATTTCATCATGCATTCTTCAAATTTTCTTTATTATCATTCTATTTCAACGATATATAGCAATAATCGAGCTCCTCTAAATTCCAGATATCAGGAGTGTACGATAATCAGGTTAATAATGTTAAAAAGTCCAGAGTTACTTATAATGTTGGTTAAGATTGGTTACATTTGGCAAAATCCTTCTCCTCGCTGGTCCCCAAACTTGACTTAAATGCACAGATTAAAAGTACACCGAGGACTTTAAAGTTAAAGCTTTTCTATTAAGCAAATTTGATTTCAAATAAAAGTTCTTTACTTTCAATCATATGCGCTACTTGTATCAGAGTTGGATTTCACAAAGCAGTAGCGATATCTTGAAATATTTTTATTGCGTACACGAAGAGTAATTCCATGCACCCTCAAATCCTTTACACGTTATATTCTTTTCAACAGCATTCAGTCCATTAAAGCAATACAACACCGATGAGGAAGAACATACAGTCTTGCGCTGGATTGTATTTGAAATTTCTCAAACGTTGAAATATTACTCTTAAAACCAAGCAAGTTCGATTGTTTTGAATCCCTAACAAACGTCAACAATTTTTGGCTCACTGAAACTTTAGAAAACAACACTACGATGAGATATCCAACAATATAAATAGTGACGCAGTGTTCTATGTTTTTTTCCCCATAAATAGTGACGTGATGTTTTATTTGACTAAATTGTAGTCGATTGGCAATAAGGGAATAATATAGGTAATCTTTAAACATGCTTAAAGAAAATGCACATGAAAAGGACAATTGCAATTTCAAACTCGAAAATGAAATTCATAAACATTTGATTTTAATGACAGTGAAAAAACCACTTCTTGAAAAGATAATCAATATCGGTGACAAATTTTTTGAGTATATTCAGTAAAATTCTACTATTATTCAGTAAAATTCTACTAGTATGTTAAGGTTAAATTACGAGAAACAATAATAATTTAGACTTTGCATGCATAGTTAACCCAAATAGGAAATTTCGAAATTAAAAAAAAGGTAAAATGTTTTCTTCTTCGGGAATTTCCAGTGTAAGGTAATGTTTTTTACGACATCGTTTAATCGAGAAATAAACATTAGGCTAATCTATATAATAAATCAGGCAGACATTTCTATACAGAATATTTCTATACCGATTAGTATCCAAAATTTGATACTGCTGCGGTATATGACACTGACACTATGAGAATGGAGAAGCCTGCCAAAGCGTGTTTGCTACACCGCTTCCAAATTGCTAGTCATTTCTATCAAAAAAACAATTGTAAGGTCATTAAATGAGCATCATTATTGAATAATCTCAAACTAATAATAATATCAGGATTATAGACGACGATAATGGAACATCTAGAAATATTGTGTTCACTCGCAGGGATATTCGACAAACCTTCAGTTATAACTGAAGTCGACTTTATTGCAGAAGATGTTCGTTTTGAATCTCCATTTCGCGAGGTGATTCTGATGATGTTGGAGTCTTCGGTAATATGATTTCCTACAATGTGAAGCAAACCATGAAGAAATGGGTAATTAGCAAATCTTTTTTTTGTAAATTTGAAAAAAGAATATATCGCACTTACAGATGAAGGTTTCGGGCCACGTTCTCCGAACTTATATTCTAATTCAAATCCTGGAATAGTACATAATGGAGGTGTAACAAACTCTTCAAAGCAAAACTTTTTTTCATTGTCGTTACCTCCACTTATCGGTGTTCGCTCTTCGTTTTCTAAAATACAGGGTCTAAAACGATAAGAATAAAAGAGTATTTTGAAAATAATCTAGATTTCTGTTACTTAGAAAAACTATACAGTAAAAAAAAAATTCATTCCTGGTACTGTTACTTAAGGTTGTTTTCGAAATTGTAAGCAGTATCTAAATCTATACTTGCTAATTTTTATTTCCATCAGATTTCCTCTTAACAGTCCTCTATTATGCCAGTATATGGAAATTCAATTTTTGAAGCAAAAAACTGCTATTTTTTCACCCGATTTCAATAGCTAACCGGAAAAATCAATACTGCTGTATCGAAGTCTTCTGCTTCGTTGCAATCGTTTCCACTTTGGTTGAACAAATTGTATCGAGATCTTTTCAGACAACGTCCCGTCTTCATCGAAGCACTTTTCTTCTTCATCTGATTCTTCTTCATCTATAATTTTTAACATTGAGTGTGTCGATTGGAAAGTATTTCATTTGTAATTTTGAAATCTTTCCTGAATCTAAATATGTTGTTAGTTAATTTTTAAAACTAAATTTAAAAGCCGTGATACAACCATCAGAATACGAGAGATGTCTGCCATTTAACAGGACAAAAACCTTCATTTGACGAATTGTAAGCAGAACCCTCGTGCTCAGTAACTATTCTAGTCTGATTTTGTCTTGATCCACTGTTGCTCACTTCGCTATTTTGCAAATCACTAAAAAGTATGTGATGAGAAAAGAATATTACTTTAAATAGAAAAAATGAACAGAATGCACACTTCTAAGTTTCAAAATTCCAATCATTTTTCATTTTGCAATTGAACCTGTTTTTTAGAACAGTTGTAACTTTAATTTGCAAATTAATTTTTGTATATCATTTAAATTTCAGCATAATGAAAAATCATAAATAACAAATTTCTGGCTCAATCAAGGGTTCCTCGAACTAGAAATTAATAAAAGTCATCCAATTTCATTCGTTAGGAGCATGAGAAAAACATAATTTGGATATTCCTACAGTGTTAGTTAAGTAACTCATTCATATCAATTTCCCTTTCGCCAACCTTCAGCGACTAGTTGACTAATGAATTTTTCCAAAACTGTGAAGGAAAAAAATGAAATAAAATTAGAATATAACAGCTATAAAAAAGCCTCGATGTTTAGCAAATCTTTAGCGCATGAGAATTGCTCATAAATTTGACAATTAGATCGAAGTTTTCTGCAAGGTGGAAGGTTATTTGACTTAAGTCTTACAACATTTTATAGTGAAAATCAAAAATACTTGCCAGAAATGATCACTCTGTTGTGATGAAAAAGATGACTGATGAGCATCTGAATATTGCTCACTATCATTATCCTAAAAAATGGAATAGTGATTTTTTTTTTGGTAAACGACTCATCACTCGATTTATACGGGGGATCAAAGCGTCATATTAAGCTGTAATTTTATAGAGTTAACTGCGCGAATTCAAGATGCAAACTCAAATGACTGTATCATTTTGTTCTCCAATATGAATCATTCAAAATAAAAAAAGCAAATCCGTGTGATACATTTGATAAAATTTATAGTAGCAATTTTTGAATCAAATAAAAATTTACGGTACCCAATTCTTTTGAAATTTTTTGTCCTCGCATTTTCTTATTTTAGATTCCAACGCATAAAAAGAATAGAGATTGTATGTAATTTGTATGTACTACATATTGTACGTACTATTGATATTGTGAAGAGGTAAGTTACTACAACAAAATTTTACAACCACCAGAAAGGCAGATTGCAGTTTATTTAAATTATTTCAAAGTACAAACTTCTCTTCCATCACTTTCTTCGCTTTCATCCGAATTGTTTATCGTTAGTTCAGCAAGCACTTGTCGAGTAACTTCTTCTCTTATTTCCTGCATTGTATTTTGTGAAACTTGGCAACATGTTGCTTTGTCAACATTCAATGGAATGTTTTCCTGAAATGATTGGAATATTGTTTATAACTGAAAAAAAAGGATCCAAATAAAAAATCTTCCAAGCAAATTAACTAAGATTTTTTAAAATTTTATCAAAATTTTCAAAAATTCAAATCATTACTCTTTACCTTATTGCAATTTTTCTGATCATCGTCCAACGTCATTTTCTGGGTTATTCTCTTCGATTAACTGCAAAATTGAAAGCCAATATTTTAACATAAAATAAAATAAGCAATTCTCGACTGAAACTTAATTGCCGTACGAATAAGCAAAAGACAACTACTCTTTAATTGGAGAAATTCAATGGAACAAAATACAACCGCTGCTAGAAAATTACAACTTATGATCATATTATTATTATCATTAACAATGAATAATAATAATTGTAATGAGCATATTATAAAACTTATTACTAACTATCCTTACTAAGATTAGAGTTTTGAAATTTCCTAGTATAATTCCTAGCCATAAATTCATTATAGAATTTAATGAGTGTTAAACCACTGTTATTCTTTTAGAGCAATAATTCCTGATTAACTGGGCGATCAAACTTTGGCTTTTTATTTGTAGCTATGAAGTATATGATTCAAAAATAACAATAAATCTAATTTGAAAAAAATTTCAATCAAAACTTTTGACTTATTAATTAAAATTCTAACATAGTAGTTTGTAAAAAAAAAAAAAAAAAAGCCTCCGTGTGTTTTATCTCATAGCACCGTTGCCTTCAGGTCCATATTTTTTTCTCGTAGACCATCAATAAAAAGAATCAAATGTTTTTAGAGATTTGAAAATTTCAAAAAAACAATCAAATATTTTTAGAGATTTAAAAATTCCAAAAATACAATCAAATGTTTTTAGAGATTTAAAAAGTTCAAAAAAAGAATTCAAATATTTTTAGAGATTTGAAAACTTTATATAACCAAAAGCACAAGTCCACTGCCAGAGGTCATTGAATAATAATATAAGAATGAAATATGAAAAATATTTGGCGCCCTTTTCAAGGCAGAAGCAATATTTGTCACCCTCCTCTTCACGAACACGGTTTGTTGAATTTTTTCCGATTCACGTCTTGTCATCATCATCTTTCTCTTTCTTCCTCCCTCTAATTCTTTCTACATTATAGCTTATAACTATCCCTACTCTTTCCATTACAAAAGTGTCACTGACCGCAAGAAGTTAAATTGCATTGACCTCAAAATGAAATCCTAAAATGATAATAAAGCTCTCAAAACTTGTAATTATATCAAAGGCTATATACTCTTTCACTTCTAATTTCATCCTTCTTCTTTTCAGGCTAATAAAAGTCACGTAAAGAAAGAAAGAAACCAAGAAGCAGTTGATTTCTTTAAGGCACAAAAATAATTGATAAAAGAAACTATTTGAAAAAATGACACTTGTTGTTGTTGCTATTTTATTGAACAACAAATATCATCTTTTAAATGAACAATAATATTTTAATAAATATTTCTCAAATATTGATGATGCTTCAAACATTTAAATATCCATTTAGCATTGGATATTTAAATGTTTTATCATTTAAATATAATTAGAAATTAGATGTAAGCATTTAGATATCTATCTAGCAATGTTGCTAATTAGATGTAAGCATTTAGATATCCATCTAGCATTGTTGCTAATTAGATGTAAGCATTTAGATATCCATTTAGCATTGTTGCTAATTAGATGTAAGCATTTAGATATCCATTTAGCATTGTTGCTAATTAGATGTAAGCATTTAGATATCCATTTAGCATTGTTGCTAATTAGATGTAGGCATTTAGATATCCATTTAGCATTGCTAATTAGATGATTCATCAATTAATTGTAGGAAAAAATCAAACCAAAAAAGATCTTCATAAGATTTTAGGACTTGTTTCAATCGCCACGTGAAACTTTTAAAGAACTTTTCGGCTCGCAATCTTAGACTCATGCTATGTTTAATCTATCGTACTTATAACTTACAACTTCCTTCCTATCAACTTGATAAAGAAGATATAAAGTAATAATAGTGAGATAGAATTATTTCAGTTAATTCATTATTTTCATCAACAGGTTGTATAAAATGATATACATACATATATGATTCCATCATTCCCTTCTTTCCAGCTAAATTTATTTGAGAAAGTATCAACAAAGAAATTTGTTACATAACACTAATTAAGCAGATTTATATTATCATTAACAGTGATTACTATCAATTAAAAAAAGTTGCATTGATGAACTTTAAGAAATTAATTGCTATTCATTAATTAATTACTATTCATTTGAAATTAATTGGAAAAATTACACATTAATGAACAACAAGAAATTAATTACTGAATCATTAATTAATTGTTATTCATTTTATTAACGGATGAAAACAACGTACATAGGACAATTTCAATTTCAATTAGACATGTATCAGGAACGGGCGAAGTTTTCCGATAGGCAACAATCGTAGAAAAAACTATTACTTAGTAACGAGGAACTAATAATAAATAAACCGAAATTGCAAAGAATGTTATAACTTATTTGAAATAATCCAAATAACAGTATCTGTTATGATACTAATTATCGAGTTGATCTTTGAGCAAAAAAGGATAAAGAAAGGAAGTTATGTCTGAGTCATCTCAGTCATCCATATAATTTTACTACGGGTAATAAATCAAATCACGTGATAGTTGAAGTAATGAGATGAAAGCTCCGATTTGTTATCACAATTATATGAATGGTACAAATCCAGCGCAGTAAACACAGTCATACTACATGTATCGGAATTTCCAATTTCATCTAAATCGATGGAAATATGAATGCTTTCTTCAGGTTGGATATAATTTCATATATATCATCCATTTCATTCTTCTACCTTTCTCGCAGAAATAATGATATTTGTTGATAAGAATAATGATAAATTGCTATATTGCTAATGTTAGAGTTCAAAGGCCAAATTAAGCTTTTTTTTTTCAAAATTGTGCATTATGCATATCAAAGTTCAGGGAGATGATAACAATTTGGCGCTTCTCATTAAATTAACTTCAGGAAGCTGAAATGCAGATGAATTCCTCATTTGTTAAATTTTTCAAACTTTCCAAAACAGTACGACCTGAAAGGAGAGAAAGGAAAGTAAGTTGTAAAATGAAAAAATACTTTCATAAAGCATTCTAAAAAATGCAAACTGGAAAGAATAAACAATGTCTCTGAGGGCATCACAACAATCAAAGATCAATGGAAAAGAAAGTTTAGGGAGCAATTGTATAGCATGGTACCTGGCAATGAGCAATTCTGGAGGGAAAACAAAGAAGCAGGCACTGCGAAAGTGGACGCTGGTCAGGAGAGTAACAATCATATCAATTGACCAGTTACATCATCAATACCATTGAATATCCCACAACGCACTGACCCTTTCTTTTTCTATAATCCCGACACTCTCATTTTGTCCTCAAACCATTCCCAGCAACAGGTAAACATAACACTATCAATCTTTTGTGCTTAAAATGATGAGAAATAATTGTAGGTCAATTATTTTTTGCTTTCACTCAATGACAATGACCTCAACTGTAATAATTTAACTTATATTGCAGGAATAACTAAAAAAAAATCTTCAAAACTAAAATCATCCTAAGATTTATTTAATCGCTTTAAAATTGTGAAATGCCACAATTTTTATATCATCTAGAATTGTCGAATTTGATAAATGAGAAAACTTTAATACGAGCAAAATTTTTATTCGCATAGCAATACATTTGATGTATTATGTATAAACATGTAATACTGCGCTCAGAAATACTCAACTTGCAGAAAAGCTAATGCAGCTGCCGAGTTCTGGAATAATAAAATTCACAAACTTTGAAATACTGATTCCAAATTATATTTCTGAAATTATTTCATAGTACGTTTACGATGATCCATGGTTCACACCAAAAATTCCGTAGCGCTGAAAAAAATTCAAGTGTATCCAAATGCAAATAACAAAGTTTATTAACTCACTATGGTTCAAACAAATTTTGATGAATTAATGATTATAAGTAACCTAACAAAAGGAACAATCCTACAAAAATTCCAATCAACTTCATGATGATGGAGCTGAAATATTACGATGAAACTAATTACAACAACAGCTGAAATCAAGGTCAAATCAAGCCAATAGAGGACTCAACATAATTCTCACATGAAAATATAGCAAAGAAACTAAATCAATGAATTCTTTAAAATTTATGATAAATAATGTACCTGTAACACAGCACCAAAGACAACACCGGAAAAGAGAAATAAAATACGTATAAGCCAAAGTGAACTGGGTAATGGACGTCTCCGTTCTATTAATAATTTCAAGTACTTGAATTTTTTGTCCGTAAGTGGTGGATAGCGCATGCTAAAATTAATGATGCACGATAATATACATTCTGCATTTAGCTGATTGTCAAAACCTGTTACAACCTAAAGATTGTCAGCTAAATATGCAATAGCAACTATATTACTAATACTGAGTTACCTAGGAATACTTTAATTCCAGAATTCCTACGAAAATTTTAGAACTTTTTATTACTAAAGATTGAGAAATTTTGCGAATGCAAATAAAAATAGAACGCAAAAAACTTTGCAAAAACTTACGCAAACAAAGCGTCACCAACGAAACCCCTTATCAACAGTGCTTTTTGGTTACTGAATGTATCGAAACCAAATTTTCCACGATATCTGCCGATGCCACTTTGGCCTACACCGCCAAATGGAATCGTATCAACTATAAATAAATAAATCCGGAGAAAAGTGAAGATTGAAATAAATTTAGTAATGCAAATAAAATACATAAAAAATTTTTTTCTAAGTCTTCAGTAAAGCTTACTGATAAACTGAAATGCAACATCATTTACTGTCACCGAACCACTTGACGTTTCTGTATAAAGCTGCTGCATTTTTTTTTCAGATTTAGTAAATAGATAGACAACAAGTGGCTTTTCTCTTGATCGAATATAGTTGATTGCTTCATCGAAACCACTGATTGTAACAATCGGCAAGATAGGTCCAAATATCTAAATATATTCAGATATCAAAAATTCACTGGATAAAATATGAAATATAAAAAACTATCCTAATGACATAAAATAGAAAGAGAAATAGAAAAACTTATTTCATCTTCCATTAGCACATCATTCGCGGAAACAGCAATTATGATTGGAGGAATAAATAAGTTACTGCGATTAAGTTCACCACCTTTGTACAAAATTTGCCCATTGCTACGTGCAAGCAGATTAGATAATCTACTGAAAAACAAATAAATGTCAAAAATTAATAAGTAAACAACAGATAACAGAAATATACACAACAAAAACGACAGAATTTCTCATGAGGATTCTATAAAATTTCGAAGCAAAGACTGTTTCAATAACACACTCAAAGTGCTTCTCATTGATGATTCGGCTATAATCTTCGCTTTTTTCAGGCTCCGAACTGTAAAATTCTTTTAATCGTTGGACGAATTCATGTACTAATGTTGTTTTCAGTGTTTCCGTAACCAGAACATAATCCGGTGCAATACATGTTTGTCCACAGTTGGTCCATTTTCCCCAGACAATACGTCGAGAGCTCACTTCCAAATCTGCATCACTTTCTACGACCACTGGACTAAAAAAGACAAAAATTTTTGGTGTCAAGAAGTATGGGCCAATTAGATGTAAATCATCTTTCGAAGTCAGGATAATGAATTTACTAAAAACAAAAACGAGCGAATATATAGTGTTCCAGTAAGAATTAGCGCAAAGAAAATAGAGAACTTAATCGGCGTACCGACAAGTTCTGAAAAAAATCTGCTATAATGTCCATTTTTTCTTTTTAAATTTCAGTACAGTAAACTGCTTAAATAACCACAGTTCTTAATGGAATGATTATCATTACACAGAATGATTATCCTTGCAAATTAACATGCATTTCATTCGAAAAGAAATAAAAGCATACAAAATCTATTTTTCACCGAAAATGCTAAGCACTGGGAAGAAGAGGGAATTTAACATTTCAGTTAGTTGGGCGATACAGTACCAATCATCTATGCAAAAAATCACTCGAAATCTATTTACTGAATAAAGTTTAAATATAAAATGAACCTTTTTCCACCCAGTTCAAGTGTGACTGGTGTAAGATGTTGCGCAGCCGCTGTCATAATAACTTTAGCAACAGATGAATTTCCTGTATATAAAATATAATCAAATTTCTCCTTCAAGAGATCTGTTGTTTCAGCAACACCACCATTCACAACCGCCAAAAACCGCTATAATTTTCCTGCATTCAAATATGAAACTCTAGAATTCAAAAAGTATGTTATAAATTGATACTTCACGTACAAGCAAATCACTGTCTCCTAATTCATTCAATGCAAGAATCTCTCGAAATATAAAATATAAAAGATCGATGGACTTTAACAAATTTAAAAAGCTTACCGAATCAAAAAAGTGTGAAAAAAGATCGTGTAAAGCTGCGGAAGTAAAAGGTGCATATTCGGATGGTTTAACTATCACTGTGTTACCTAAAATTTGTGAAAATAAGCTTTTTTTTTTCCCTGAAACAATACGTTATTTCTCGAAAAAGTGATCACATCAAAAAATTCTTACACGAAAATGATAATGTGGAATAAAATTAATTAAATGAAGCCTTTTTTTTAAGCTGCCTAATTTCAACACTCCGAAAAAGGGATGACACGTTACTTTCCAAAAAAGAAACGTTATTCAATTTGTACGAAAATTCATAAGCCAACAATCAAACATTTATTCAATAACTTACCGGCAGCCATTGCTGCAACTAAAGGTAATAAAACAAGACATAATGGGTAATTCCATGGAGCAATGATAAGGACCACACCAAGTGGCTCCTTGACGATTGCGACGGTGTCTAGAAGTGACAGAAAAGTTTTCTTAACCTGAAATCATAAGAAAGTTGTGCAAATATTCAGTACTGCTATTCTCACACATCTTATTCTGATATCTAAAAATCATAACTTACTGGTTCAGGTGAGCTCCACTGTTTTAAATTATCCAGCATATAATCGATCTCAACGAAAACAGGACTTAATTCCATGTTATGTGTTAATTTTTGTGACTGAAAAAAAAAGTTGATATGAATTCAGATTATAGAAAATTTAGATTTTAAGAATTTGAGGGTTAACTACAATCGATTGGATAATACGCAGCACAATGATGAAATTTATAAAATCCATACTATTAGAATATTATAATTTTTTTCCAAAACTATAATTTTGTTATTCGTTGATCCATGCCTGAGATCTCTCATATTGGTTAACAGAATTACAAAAATAAACAAACAAACAAATGAAAATATAGAAAAATTCAATATTTAAAGGAAAAAAAGCAATTAATTTCTTGTTTTAAATTAACACAAAATTTCTTGATATAAAATGTCCATTTTAAAGGCTTACTCGTTTCAGATCATTATACACAGCTTTAGTAAGAACATCACCTTCGTCGATCAGAAGCTGCTTAAGATTCAGAAGCTGTTTCCGACGATGTTCCAATTTAGCCGTAGTTCCAGTAAAATAATAGGCTCTCTGTTCTTCCACCAGCTACAACAAACAAAAATAAAAAATTACCCAAAAAAATCGAAAAAAAAACCAAAGCCAAATTGAAACAAAATTTTAAGAATTAATTAAAATCTCTTGAAAGGAAATCTAACAACAACGTAAAGAATGGGACATTACCTGATGATATGGAGCATCTTGATATCTCATTGTCATAAAGTACTCTCTAAACAAGTGAATACTTTAAAAGTGTACGTTACAATGATATTTCTGAATGAAAGAAATCCAAGCGTACGTTACAATGATATTTCTGAGTGAAAGAAATCCAAACGTACGTTACAATGATATGTCTGAGTGAAAGAAATCCAACGTACGTTACAATGATATGTCTGAGTGAAAGAAATCCAACGTACGTTACAATGATATGTCTGAGTGAAAGAAATCCAACGTACGTTACAATGATATTTCTGAGTGAAAGAAATCCAAACGTACGTTACAATGATATGTCTGAGTGAAAGAAATCCAACGTACGTTACAATGATATTTCTGAATGAAAGAAATACAAACGTACGTTACAATGATATTCCTGAATGAAAGAAATCCAAACGTACGTTACAATCATATTCCTGACTGAAAGAAATCCAAACGTTTCAATTCTTTTGTATATCTCAGAAATCAAAAGGTTACACTCTTAATGTCAAGGTCATCCAGATTTGTAAAAGGTCAATGTTAAGGCTCTTTTAATTGTATCTGAATATGACTGTATCTTTTGATTCTCTAATTTCTTACCTATCTTAAATAAAAAGCAAATCAGATAAAATGATACTATGATGATTGAAAAGAGTAAAGAAGTGAAGGAGATACCAGGGATGCATACAATTTAAGAACAAAGGATAATATGTTGTTGTGTTATTCAGTAAATGAAAAAGTAGGCCTTCTTCTGCAATAAGGCCTAATAATTCAATAATATGATCTAATAATTAGAATTAATTAAAAGTCTCTTAAGAAGGAATCTAACAGGTTATGTTATGATCTAATAATTAGACTTATATTACTGAATAATTAAGGCTTATTCTAAAATGAACGGCCTTAAAATGAATTCATTATGGACAAAGAGACACAGCTATGCTCAGAATGTGTGTTCAATGAATGATTTTGAAGTCTTCACAGTATCATACTATCATTTGCAGTATCAGCACTGTATCATCCATCTTCCTCATACCATCAACCTGCTCATATAACACATTTCAATATTGTAAGCATACTCTTTTTATATTTAACTTGCAGAAATATCCTTAATTATCTAATTAAGTAATTAATAAAATATATTAATAAAATATTGATCCACATTGCTTCCCTTAAAAATTGAATTAGATTGCTCAGAAAAAGTCTAAAAATTTCACATGAAATGCTTTGCAATAGTATCGGGGAAATATCATTAATATTTGGAAGAATAAAGAATGCTTTAAAAACTCGTTCTTTAGAAACATTTAAATTTGAGTAGAGCACTAATTGAGTAAACTTATTATGTTGATTCAATTTAATTACTTGTGAAAATAACACATATATGTTCAGTAAAAAAAAAAAAATAAAAATTATTGAAGAAACTTCAAATATATGAGATTATCATTGAGT
Organism: Mansonella perstans; assembly: GCA_037074765.1. Taxonomy (NCBI): domain Eukaryota; kingdom Metazoa; phylum Nematoda; class Chromadorea; order Rhabditida; family Onchocercidae; genus Mansonella; species Mansonella perstans. Next base: position 228,816 of record JBAMDO010000019.1, read on the forward strand.
GTTTATAAAGGCTGGTCATTTTCTTGATTAAATGATTGATTTGATCATTCGATAGGGTTGATATATGTTCGATACAACCGTAGGAAATGATAGATCTTTTGGTAATAGATATCAAATGGGAAGGTATGAAGGATGTAGATACAGTAATATGAAATTATTTTAGAAGAATGAAATAAAAAGAATGGTAGAATTATCACAAGAAAAGAGAAATTTTAATTCTTTAAATGTTATTAAAAATAACATTTATACAACACAGTGTAGTAGAATCGAATGATGAAATGTCATGAGGACTGTTATAGTTCGCATAATATAGTGAAAATTTTAGTATTATGATTGAAATTGTTGAAAAAGAAGGAAGCTCTGAACGAACAATGTGTACCTGCATACCTTTTTTACAATAGTCAATGCATCTTTACAGTAGTCGAGAAGATTGCTTACATTTACTTTATGGAAATAAGTTAAGTTGCAAGGTATTAGGATAGTTTAAACGCAGATGCAAATGAGAGGGCAACGTTCTTCTTGACTGAGATATGAACTTGGAAATTTGCTAGCAAAAGTGATGGAATCCGCTATAATTGAGTTATTAGAGCTGAAGATTGAAGACGACTGAAAAACATTTGGTGAACATAAAATTACTAATTTGCCGTAAAATTTTCATCTTATCGCAAAATTTCAGAATTTCAAGATTTCAAAATTTCGCAAAATCAAAATTTCATATTATATAAATATCGAGCGACCTTTTTATCGAGTAATGAAGGATTAATTTCTGACTATTGTGATAAGGTGATAAGGCGACTGGAACCAAGGAGCAGACGAAACTTTAAATCCTCTGAGATTTAAATATGGAACTGTTAGGAGATTTGAACATTGCAAAGTCTTTAAATCTTATCATAGTTCGAGAAATGACCATGGAAGAAAATACGAATATAAAGGAAAAAGTAGAATACTTTTTCAGTGAGAACAATTGAAGATATTACAAATACAACTTCACTTCTTTGAGCATAACAAGATATATAAGAGTTTGATGGATGTATTTGAATCATCACAAATCTATTGCTCGCTTCAAAATTGCATTCCAGGCTCCGAAAATGTTGCTTCGAAATCGAAACCAGCACTCATTACTGCGAATGTTATCAAACAAAAGACGATAAGAAAGACAATTGCAGCAATAATTAAACATGCTGTGGTAGGTGAGCCTTCCAACGAACAACAGTAGCATCTGAAAGTAATCTTTTTTTCAAAAATTCTATCTAAAGGGAAAACTAGACTTGTAAATTCGAGAAATTTATAATTAAAAAATGAAAAAAGTATTTATAGATTATTTAGAATCTTTGACAGTAAAGATAATAATGGTAAATGAACAGAACAATTCAGCGTTGCTACTCATCGCTGTTATAAAAATGTTCAAAATTTTCAACAAGAGGAGGAATAGTGTGCAATTTGTAATTCCATAGAACAAAATTCTTTATTGTGGGTTGTGTACACTGGAATGAATAATAACTCGTCTTCTTTGAGACCAGCTTTGATCATTTTCCGAGCACGTCGTTTCATTCGTTCCTTTCTGGTTAAATTCTTCGCATCTGTACCATACATTGATATGTCGTACATCGATACCTTACCCAAATCTCCCACTGTCTATAAATAGTTTATGTATATTAGTATTCTCAGTATCGTGTGCAACCTTTATTATTCATAACTGTTCCTAATAAATTTTTTGCAATCTTCACCCTTTTGATATATCTTAGTGCCTATGTATTTTTAATTATAATAAACGAAAGGAGATATTAAAAAAATTGCTTACCGTATCTCCTATTCCCATTACGGAACTGAAACGAATAAATTAGTAACAAATCTTCAAAATCTCGATTCAACTTGTTTTTCATCTTAATGTCATACAAACAATATATCCTCTTCGCCTGACAGCTTTTTTTTTTTCCCCAAATGAATTTGGTAGTGGATGAAACAAAAACGAAGTTCTGTATCAATGAATGCAAAAGCAGCAGCGCTGGATTTTTTTTCGAATGTTATGATGTTCAATACCAGCAATTTTAATCAAAAACTTAAGCTTATGACAATCAAGAAAAAATAGAAATTCTGACTATGCAGAAAAAAATTAATGATTATGCAGAATCACGGAAATGGCTTTGAAATTGCCGTTTTAAAAATTTCCAACTATTTTGTCGAATTCACTCCTTAAATCTTAGATAAAAATAAACTCATTACTAACACCATTATTTCACTTGATAAGTATTCTGCTTTCTTCTTTGTATCAAATCTGAAATTTTTATAAAATTGCTTCAAAAGAAAACTTAGAAAACCCAACAGAAAAACTAAAGTTTCTTTAATGCATATTAGAAAGCTCGTTTTCATCGTTTTTTTACCGTTTTTATCTGCAGCCAACCTAACGCTCACGGTTGATGCAATCAAGGAATAATTATTTAATGGAGTAGAAATGATTCTTTTATTTTACAGAACGTCATACTGTCATCGAAATTTATCACAAAGTCAGTTTTGTTTCAGCAAATGTATATGCAAATTACAATTCAAAAATGCAACGGAATAAGCGGAAATAACTAGAATACAATTAGAACAATCAAGTTAAAGTCTCCTACTTTACTTTTTTTAATTTTTCAGTGAAAGTTGCTAGAATTAGTTTAATCATTTAATTCTTTTCACTACTGATATCCAAATTTTTAAAAACGGTTGGCTTACGATCGCTTAGCACTTAGATACAACAACATTTTCACATAAATTAGTAGTAGCAGATAATGATAACCAATATCATTCGTACATGCAGTGGAATATTGACTGGGTATATTCGAATTAGAAAAAACAAAATTAGGTTGAAATTCCAATTGAAAAATGAAAATTTTGCTAAAAAACACCTGGTGAGTAAAATCTTGCATGTAACGTTTACCGAAATCCCCAGTCTGCAAAAAAGTGGTAGGACAAAGAACTTCTGGGGAAAATCGCTATATTACAATCAAATCATTTCAATTGAAAATCATTTCAGTTAGATTGATATGGAGTGTTTACTTCTGCCAACCATAATGTTTAAATCATTTTCAGTACACTTGAAGTATGTTCTTGCCGTATTTTGGCAATCTCCAGTAAACGATGCCATTAGATTTGATACTGTAATAACTAATATTGAACGTACACTGAACAATTTTAACAATTTACACTATCACATATTTTCAAAGATTAAGCACGAAGTTTTCAAAAATTATCTGTTTCAGTCCAACTTTCCTTAAAAAAAATGAAATAAACTGAAGTCGAGGAACATTCTTTAACTATATCGAGATAATGCACAAGTTAGCTCATTTACACATTAAACTTTTCAAAAAATTTTCACCTATAATATCAGTTATATTTGATGGAAAATGAAAAATTCGATTCTTCGCCCTTATTTCAGTCCAATAATAGCAGGTTTCAATACATGATAAGTCTTTTTAAATCGAGAACAGAAAAGAAGGAATGAAGAAAACTAATGCATTACAAAAGTACAAATTTCCCAAATACATTGAAGTATATACAGAAAAAAAGTGGAGCAATAAAAATGTGTAATAGCGCACAAATTTCTCATATCTAAGTCAATACGTTTAGTGTATTCTCTGGTAAAAATGAAGTAAGCCCATAACTGTCGATTGTTTCTGGATTAATCTGAAAACCAACATTTCTAGCACTTGTTCAAAATAACTAAATTCAACATCGTTTAAATAAGATAAACGATAGCGACGTGAACGGACAATAACAAATTCCGAATTTGAAGATAGAGCTTATAATATGCCTAAAATTAACATCAATTTAAAATGTACCAACAACAAAAAAAAACACTTCATAACAGAATATCTTACCGCAGAATAATTATATTTTACATATAAGGGATAAGCAGAACGTAAGTTTTCGTCAAAGTCCATTTTGTAGCCAGACATTTCAACATTTCGCGGTGATTGTCCCTCGATCTGTTTCTCAGTTTTCTTTGCTGGCTGCTTTAGCATTAGGTTCAAACTAGTGTCTATAACATAAAAAAATTGGGAGCATGTCAGACAGCATTCCATCTAAACAAAAATTTAGGCTTATTTCTGCCTATAAATTACATTTTTGCAAGGAACATAAGCAAACAACTTCACATTGTTATTTGTTTGAACTGAATTACAAAAGAATTGAATTACACTCTATTAAAATTTTTAAACAATAACTTTGTATAAAACTTTCCGAAGATAAAAAAGCATGTCGATCAGGCGATCAAATTATTTGTTATCATTTTTGCATTACTACCTTCAACAGTCTTTCTATTTTCGACTTTGACAGGCAATTTATGGTGGCCAGTTGAAAATGCAGTATAAGATTTGAATTCAAATTAAAACAATATAAAAAAGCTTGGTGGTTACTGCACACATTTAATCACTAAAAATGGCACGAATTTCTGATCAAAATGAAATCAAACACGGATTTTTTCAATATGATAAAAGAGCATCATTTGCTTATGTTGTAATAATTGTAAAGCAAGAAAATCTAAGAATATGCTCAATCATACTTCGACATAACATTCCATAGATACGGACTTTATCATTCAGGTAATTCATGATGAAAGTTCCTCATACTTCTTTCCAGTAAGTAATTAGGAAAAGAAACATACTATTCGTGGTATTTAGTAAAAGTTCTTCATTTCTAAAAAACAAGCTGCTTTCATTTGCCAATGAAAACGTTGCTTTTTCGGCATCAACTTTGTTTTGTGTTCTGTTCAGAAGACGGCTGTCAGCACATCTATTTTCAAGATATATTGCTGCTGCATCCTTTATGAATAATTCAGGTAGGTCAAGTCGGTTCTGTGATGAGATGATACATTCCTGTATTTTCAAATCTTCAATCTAGACAACTATAAATATCCAATTCAATATTAATTGCTTAGACGAATTTTGACTTACTTTCTCTTTGGGATAGTAAATTGCTGCTTTACACAAGATATTGCTCTGAATTGATGAAATAGTGCAAGCTTTTCGGCATTGCATTTGCGACATATTCTTATGGATTTCGTCAACAACACCGAGTAGTGTTCTACCATGAAATTCATCAAAACACATTTTTTCAAGAGGTATCGTTTGCACTCTTGTACGACCTTTAAAATTTGGTTATAAAATGCAAATAAGAAGTACAATTTGAAGTGTTGTATGACCTAACAATTGATACACTTGACTGACAAAGTAGAAAAATTCAAGTGAAACAATTGCGATTTCAAAAGCCAAGTGTCATACTTGTTATTCAAAAAGACCTACTATCATTTCATTAAATTTGACTATATCATTTTTCTAATTGAGATTTCATGACTCAAAATATCGATAACTCAGATAACAGTGTCTATTAAGACTTCGTGATTTCAACAGACTGATGTCCTAATTGTAAAATTCTATAATGGAATAATACTGAGGTTGTATAAAAAAATCTGAGTAACTTACGTTGACAAATCCTATAGAAATTCATTGTGGCTTGTTCACTGAATTTTTCCTTTTCGATTTTCTCACTACTTATAAGTAAACACAGACTTTTTTTACTAACATATATGACTGATCTAAACAAAGCAAACATAAAGCAAGCGCATATGATTAAGCTTTGTAGAAAGGTTAAAAGTAGTTACTAATCATTCCTATAGCAGTAAACTAATATACAGCAGTTAATGCAAATACTATTCAAGCCAAAATATCAGCGGACTAAACATTAACGCACATTGCTATTGCAAGAGAGCAGTGAATGACACTTTCTAAGGTTTCAAATCAAAAGATTTCAAAAAAATTTAAAAGCTATCTATGCCTCATCTAAAACACAATCGGCTAAACCTGATCAATAGTTATAGAGCATATTTTATTAATTTAATACTGATGTTTCTAATTGCATACTCACGTGCATTGGCTTCTGCTTATTGTAAGACATTCTTGTTTACATTGTTTTATATTTGTACGCAATGAAATATGCAAAACACCGCTAAATGAATTGTTTGTAGGTTCCATGTGACATATTTGTTGTACTGTCTCCACGCTTGTTGTAGCGTACGCCAAACACAGTAGCATTAACATATGTGACCGGAAAACATAGAATATTGAAGAAATAAAAATTTTTGGGGGAAAATTAATTTTTGGACATATCGAAAAGACAAAATATTTTGTTAATTTCACTCCAAATTGAACAGCATTAATTCAAGAGTCAAAAGAAACCAGTGGAAAATAAAATCACTAGCATTTTAAATAGTCGATTATTATAAATATTTAACACATGGGATATTATTATTCTTCACTATTAACAGTAATAATTGTAGTACAATAACAAGAAACTGGATTTTTTTTTGGAAATATGGACAACACTATTGCTTTTTGCAAATACTTCTAGGCATAAGTGATCATCATCTTGAACGCAAGACCGGATTTGGAATAAATTTAGGAAATCCTATAGCCTTTGAATAGAATTCTTTACAAATTAATGATGCGGTAGAAGGGAAGAATTTGTTACAATGTAACATTCTACCAAACTTCATCCAATGAAAATAAAAGAACGATTTCAGACTCTACACTCATTTGGTCTGAGCTATCCATGTAATTACTGCAGAATCAACGTTTCAATTTTATTATCAAATTTCATTCATCTTCTACGAATTTGTATGCCTATTTTCCCTAAACCATCAGCTGAACATTTTTGCAAACTGCTTTTTTAACAGTGTGACATCCAAGTAGACATGTATATATTTCTTACTTTTGGGGTTAATCGATTATAGAGCAATCTTCACCCACCGCAATGCACGGTACGCAGAAAGATCGTCATATGAGTAGAGAAAATAATGGAATTTTTTTTTGAAAATCCGTGATATTTCACGAAAACATGAAAGCTTTTCAATTTAACACAGAAGAGATTATCTGAATTGGGCGATTTCATCGAATAAGGATTTGTGCGACCCAACAGTGTCATTAATTAATAGCACAACCTCTTGTTTTGATTCATATTCCAATAATTTATTTCTCTTAATGAATAATTTCGTTATTAAATTGGATTTATAAATTAAGTAAGACTTCATTGTATACAAAGAAGCTCATTCATCTACCTGAACCAATTAATATAATGTTAACTTCAACATAACAGATCGCTGTTAGTGTTAAAATCGATCTTGAATTGGGACATCTTATCCTTCTGTATATGATATTAAATACTTTCAGCTTATCCTATCTTACATTTCGAAATTCAAACAAATAATTATATTATTAATCTAATAATCACTTTAAGTCTTACAGGTCATCTTAGGTCATTTTATAGGTTCGAGGGAACAATTACATAATTCCACTTTCAATTTTTAGTTCTACATAAAAAAGCAAGAAAATTACACAGCTTAGTTTACGTAGAGTGACGTGATACACTCATCGAAGAATGTACGTTCCATTAAAGTTAGCTTCCGACTTGTCATTGAATTCACTTTACATTGCTTCACAAATTCATCTTGAAATTCTGCCTGCTTGCAATAGCCATGACAGAAATGATTAGAGTAGGTGAAACGAAACTGATTGCAAGTGACCACTAAATAATCTATTCATTCTGTCCTTCAACAGTGACCGTATTTAATCGATGGGAATCAATCAAGTGACAATACTCCAACAATTCAACAGAAATTTTTTCGCATTGAATCTTTTCAATAACTGTACGGGAAATGTGACCGAGCAATTTTTGATTTTATTAAAAGATTACTCTCTGTACTGTCTCAAATAATACTGCAGATCAGTGGGAATTGAAAAATTATTGCACTTGAAAAAGTGGCCAAGTTTTAATATCACAACTCTGAAGTTATTCAAATTCTTCTCCGCGATCACTTGTTCCCATATTTTCAACAAGCTCGTCAAGTTATTGGCTCTTCCTAAAAAGATTTCTACAATTAGAAAAATTTTTAATAAAATTGCAAAGAATTTATAGCAAATAGAAAAGAATGATACCATGAATTTCAACCAAACTTCCATATATTTGGGTGCGTGACTTGTCAGTTAACTTGAATAATTCATGGGCACTCAAAAACGACGTCAAAATAGTTGGCTAAAAAAGCAAAGTGGAATGTAAAGCATGGAATGTGGACATTTCTCAAATTAAAAAAAAAATTCTAATTAAAATTTTTGCAGCCTTTGTCTCTTTTAAAATTTGAAAGACTCAAAATCATTTCCAGAATATCTGTGTCGTAGTATCAACTGTTCATGAACGCTCACTCTCCCTGATCAGAAATAAAATAAAAATGAGTAAGATTTATCATGAGACAGAGAAGTAAGGAAGCAATCGGGAAAATAACAGATTGCTCACCTCTTTACATTTACGCGCCAGACCGCATATGAATTCAACATCGTCGGTCGATATATTGTAGTTCTGTTTCTGGAAAACAAATGGAATATTATAGTTTAAGTGAGACTGGAACCGATCTATAAGGAAAGTTTAGAATAAAAAAGAATTAAATGATTAAAATAAGTGAATTAAATGATTAAAATAAGACTAATGGAAGAAAAAAGTTACCTTTAGAAAGTCCACAAACTGGATATGAAATTCTTCAACAAGAAATACAGAACCCAAAATGCAGATTTGTTGCAAACGACTTTCAATGCTTTCATTTATGATTTCTAGTGCTTAAACAGTATTTGTGACTACACATATCCGATAAAATGGATTACTTTAATTTAAGTCGGAACTCTATAATTTTTAATCATTTTATTTTTAATTGGGCATGCATATATATATAAGCGGATATATATATCCGATTAAAACGGATATTTCCTACCAGTTTCAAGTCCGAGATAGTAAGGTATAAGCTCAGCACATATTAAAATTAAAAAAGCCAAAAACACATAAAGACATGAGATTGCTATCTCGGAGAAATCAAAAGTAAATTAAAACTTTAACCTTTCTGAAATAAATCGTCATTCGTTTTGAAGGCTGCCCGTAACACAAAAAACGCTGTACTCGATAATGAGCCATGTTTCCCGTAATGAGAAAAATAGTCGAATTCCTCAATTGCTTCCTTTACCTGATTCCTGCATTATTTTAAAATTTTCAAAATTTTATTTATTAAAAAAGCTTCTCATGGCAGTTGAAGAAGAAGCTTGGGAATTCCAAAACGGCGAGATGAAGAATGAGTGATGCATCCCCTGCAAGAAATTCAGAGAAAACTGCTAACATTTTAAAATACAACAAGAATCTGAAATCATCGACCTTCAAGAAAAAATTCCAACTTCGAATAAAAATGAAGCATGGTGTAATATAATGATATACTCAACTTTGAAAGATTTGTTTCTTGAATCAATGTGATAGGAGAAATTCTAAATTCGAACAAAATTAAGCATGTGTAACATAATATATAAAATGACTGTATTTCTTATTTGTCTAATATACGGAAAAAGAAGGATGCTGTTAATTCCAAGTCTACATAAATACACTCATAAAAGTTTCACAAAAAGCCTTCTGAGAACATAGAGACGTTCCGAAGATGCATTATTGGAACGAAAAAGTACGAAATTCTTGGAGATATACAATTGAGATGTAACTAATTTTGGCTTTTCTTCGAGACTTTTAACTTCCACCAAAAGCAATCAACTTCGACATATGCAAAAATAAAAACCGAAGATTTGAAAATATTGTGTCACCGTCAATAAGTGATTTTTATAAGAAAGTGAAAAATATGAAGGCTAGGGAAAAAACGACTTAAAGTACCTTACCACGACTCAACAAGACACAATAAATATATAGATCTTATCGTATCAGATAAGTTAAATAAGTTCTCATGAAGAGCTTATTACTTTAAGCCTTCTCCAATGTATCAACAATTTACTATTGCAATTTACTTATTAATTAACTATTTCCATAATAAATCACTGAATTGTTTATTAAACTACTCATTATTCATTGTTGAAATATCTCCAAAGCAATGCGGAACCCTATTTTAAACCAAGATTTACGGATTTCTTGAATTCAAATGCAGAAGGTAGTAAAGATAGTAAACGATTAAATAATAATTGCTGTAGATTGTTTGTTATTAAATGTTAAAAAATTTGCAATTCTTACCACTACTTTCATGAGGGGAAAATAAATCAGTAAAAGAGGATGGAAGTTAAGGATGTTAAGGTAAAACGAGAAAGCGAGATAATAGAAATTTGAGGAAAAAATTTTTACTACTAAAATTAAAACATGATTTATCATTCTACGACTGAGCTTTCAATCTGTACCACAGAGAACCCATCTAATCTTAGAATAACGACTTAGTGGACCACAATTCTCATCTAATTAGACGGCGTTCCTTATCAGTTACCATTATTACTTTCCTCAAACTAATAAAAATTGACAGAAAATTGAGATTAATTAAACAAATATTTGCAACTAATTCAACTTATTCTTACAGGTGGCTCAAGAAGAAACGAATTCCTTCACGATAAAAAATGCTTAAGATTATTTTCTGCACTGCATCACTGTAATGAATTTGATAATAAGGCTGAAATCTTATACATCACTGAATTTTATACTAAACCATATATCAGTTCAGGTTAGTGATAATTTAGCAGCAATTCAAAATCTGATAACAAGTTTCAAATAATTTCACACATGGCTATTAATAAATTTTTCTCTAATAAGATTGGCAGTCAGTATCTTCTCCAAAAGTTTACTAAGAATCTGTAGAGATTGGCAAGTATTCAATCATGCTGAGGTACACTTAAGTAAAAATACTGACATTACCTAACTGATACGATTCTTACCAAAGTATCATTTTTGTATCTATCTGTTGAGAAAAGTGAACGAATATAGACAAATATATACCACTAATAAATAATCAGTTAATGACAGAAAAGTATAAATAAACAACAGAGGGGCAAATAAAATGGAACAAACAAAATAAAGCAGATGCCACACAAGACAAGGAGAAAAAACTGAGAGTCAAATATGATTAATTGATGAGAAACATTTCTGCTGGATATTTATGCCATATGCATAAATGCGCAAAAAAAAAAATCCATGAGCCAAAAAAAAAAATGAAAGGATTTGAATGATAACTGATAATTAGAAGATCTCCAGTAAAGAACTAAATGAAAACATGTTTTATCATGTAATTGATTCTATTAGTGATTCACTAATAGATGAAAAGAATGAAGGATATATGATTGGAGAACATAAGAGGAATGAAATAAATAAAGAATTAATTACATGCATTAAACATGCATACCTTATGTTCTAAATAGCTATTTAAAGGAACCATTTGCTGAACACTGGATCGTCAAAATATCAGTACAGATTATAAAACTTCTACAAGATCAGATAATAAAACTTACTTCCTGAGTAAATCCTGTATAAAGATTCTGAGAACACAGTCTTTCATATTGCAAAACTTTAAATCAATAAGGCGACAGTAGAACTGACGAGCTATTTTATATGCATCGTTATCCATATTATCAAAAATTCGATGTATAGCTCCCTCAACCTGTTCATCCATTACTGAGGCTTCTCCTGCTAAAATATAAAATTATTGCCTAATTTAATAAAATAATTATCACAGCAATTGATCATTAATGAGATATTATTAATAATAAAATATCTAAAGAAAAGTGAAAAAATGAAGAAATCTAATGTAAATAGAAAAAAATGAACCAAATCTTAGTTCTGCACCATGAGACATATAATATATTTCTAAAACTTTTTTGCCTTCTTCCCAGCCAAGATGAGTTGTTACAACTGATGCCATCTTGACAGCCATATAATCGGGTACTTTTGCTTTCGTACTGCTAAAATAATTTTTATAAAACGCTAATGGACAAAGGATAGAACTGCTAATTAACAACAGAATTCCAGCAAACTCACAGATCAATAAACTGATTGATGGCTCTTCGCGTTTCAGCTGGGGTAAAGGAACGACTTCCCTTCATAATGCCATTGAACGCGTCCTTCACCACAGGCTGAAATTTACTTTTACATTGAAATAAATATAAGATCTTCAGTGATCTCGTTTCAAAGAAAATATTTGAAAAACTAAGACTGGGATTAGAATCTACAAATGCTACTTTGAGACAATCGCTTAGTTCAGCAAAAACAGCTCAGATTTGTAGGTTTAAAACTCATATTCTGAAGCCTTTCATAGACAAGAAGCTAGGAAATTTGACTGAATATTTCAGTGACTTTTCCGAACAAATTTTACAATTGCTAAAGCCAAACATTACATCAACATTCCAATTGCATATCCTCCACCGAGTACGAATCATTGCACTTGACGATGCTTCAGAAGCCATTGTTCTTTCACAACAGATTGCATGAGTATAGCGTGCATTTGTGGAGATCGAGCATCGAGATGAAGACAAAATTTTCAAGACTTGCTCGAATTTCATCGGATTTCGCGCCATCATAGCAACGTTTATCTAAATAAACTCAAGGATTCTATGAATTGTTTCTCATTATAAGATTTTCGAAACTGAAATACCTTCTATAGAAGGCAAGATTTGGCAATTATATTTTCCAAACCAATAAGTTTCCATCAAACGAATAAAAAACTTTCTCCAAATGCCTTAAGAAGCATTTTCTCTATTTCCATTTTAATTTTTAGTAATCTTTTATTCATTTGAACCTAGAAGCAAAACAGCGGAATTAAAGTACATAAAAAATGCAACAATTTACAAAAAATATGATTTAAAGGGAATCACAACAAAAAGTCAAATTTAATAATTAAGAACTTCCCACTTCGAAATATGATAATGTGGTAATATCAAGACATACGTGGTACCGTCAAGACAAATACAATTCAAAAAAAAACAATGAAAGATTCAGAATATATTGAATTTTCAGTACCATCACCATTCACAGTTTCAGCCTTGAATAACTAGTTGCAGAGTAGTCGAAGGTTCACGAACAGTTGAAATAAAAATCATGATTATGATGCATTTTTATCATCTGTAATGCCAAAATTCTGCTCTTTCGATTTCAACAATACTGAATTCATTTCCGGAGTCAGCCGTACACCAATAACTTTTAATCTCTCTTCAACTAAGTTAATCATCGCCTTATTTTTTCGTTTAACTGCAATGTAAACAAATATGATTCTTTCAAGAACTTGGGAAATACTTGAACAACTATCATCCATATTTCAGCATTATAAATTGTAACTAGAAAATATTCCCCTTGCGTTACAAATTGTACTTACCATAGTAAGTGATTATTTTGGACACAGCATATTCTAAATCTCGTTGTTCCAAATTCCCTTTTGGAATGCATAATTCAAATAAATCAAGGATAACTTCTATCTGCAACAGTGATTTCAATGGAAGTGAAACTTAATCGTAGAAGTTTCAATTTATTAACAAAAAATTGAATTAGAAGAAAAAAATGTGGAATTCTAAAACATACACGGTTCAAATCGATCTCCCGATCAATATAATAATTAAGCTTTGCACTAGAAAGTTGGAAACCACTACTCTGAAAAACAGTTAAAGCTAGATATTTAGCTGAATTCATAAATCGAAGTAGGTAACCATGTTTACAATTTTCATGTATAAAAATAAATAAGATAGATAATTAATAATAGTACATTTACAGATCGTAGTGAAATATCTCTATTTGTCTCGCAGTATTTAAAAACGCATCAAAATATTGCTTACCTGTACTAGTCGTATTGCATGAGCTTTTTTATAACGCTCTAATAAAGCAATGAAAAAGTCGGCCAGTGATGATTCCTTGCCATGATAAATCGTAATCAAATTAAGCACTGGAAGATAATCACTTGTTAACTTCAAAGAAATCTTTCGCTGCTAGCAGTTAAGCATTACTTTCAGTAATTTTATTAAAATGTGCAAATAGAACAACCATAAATGAGTACAGACAAAGGGAAAAAAGCAAAGATTTCCAGGTATTCACGAAAAGAACAAAAAAATACCTTCGGAAATGACCATTGTGTCATCCCTTTCGATTGCTGCACCCATCAAATCAAACTGACCAAAGACCGAATTTTTCTGAGCACTGATTATTTTCAACAAATTTAGAGCTTGATTCAGATCACCTCTGCAAAACGAAATTAATAAATTCATTTTTCACAAAATTTGTCAAATCATATCTCTTAAAATTCTCTCTTCCGTATAAAAAAAGGCGAATCCATTCGACAACTTACTAGAATCTCTAAAAACTCACTTTTTAATTAATTTATGAAATGCATTAACTCTTGTGTTATATAAAAGCTCCCGTTTAACATTTAAATCCAAATCCAATATTGTACTCGTTTCGTTTAGGAACATTATTCGTGCGTCTGATGCATCTGATGAATCATACTGCAACAACAGCAAACAATTCCACTTCATAAAAACGTATTTTATTCAAAACCTCACTTAATAAAAAACTGAAATAACTTAAGAATAATAAAATGTACTTGTCAAATTGTCAGCATTTTTACAAATTAATTCATAAACTCGCTACCATCAATGCCAATTTTTGCAACAGAATTCTAGTGATTCTAAAAATAAACAGGAAAATCTTACAGTAGTAAGCATATGAAAGGCAAGATCTTTATGAAGTTCGCCAAGTTCCGAAAGAACGGATTTGAATTGATCCATCATTTTCGAAAAATATAGTCTTTCAGCCAATAATAATCCTAAAGGTGGAGATACATGTTCCGACCTATAAGTGGAAAAATTTTTTTTTGAAAAAACAAAAATCTTATTAAATAGAAAGCACATAAAAGTTAATAGAAGCAAAATCACTACATTATGACTACTTCATTAATATAATGAGCAAAACGGCAGAGAAGCTTGGGAATCCAAATAACCAGTTTTGAAATTTCCTTAATTAGGCACACGAAAAGTATAAGTGGAAAAACTACCCAGTAGCCCAAATTTCCATCGCCTTTTCCAAATCACCACAATGAAGTGCATTCTGCAGTCCTTCTTCTATGAGTTTTTGACTTGCACTGCTGGTTTTCCCTATGCGCTTTTGTCTGACATTCTGATTTGTTGCAATCTGCAATTCAAAAAGTTTCTACCTCAGATATAAGGAATTGATTTTAAGTAGATACATGTAAAATGGAAAACAAAAACGATCACGCCGTTCTTCAAATAAGTAAATCAACTCCCAAAAATCAAAACTTCTGGAAAAATTTATACAACAAACAGAAGCAATTATCTTGCCTGAAATGCTTAATTTTTCTCATGCAATATTTATTTCTTTAAACTTTTGTATCCAGAGATGATTCCGAAGAATCCAAATCTTATGGTTGGTAAATTTTGTTCAAAAAACTTGTGCAGGAATTATACCGTCACATAAATAAATGATCGGAATAAAGCGATAGAATTACAAACATAGGTCGACCTTTTCTAATAAGGTAGTTACAAACTGCTGCTTTGATAGTTCGCCGTTACGTTGAAGAGTCCGTAAAAGATCATCTTTGTCGATTTTCCGAAGAACAATTCGTTTATCAGCAGACCATAACTTACACATCATTTTAACTTTATTCAAATCACTCGCAATAATGGCTGTTTTGATTATTTGCATTCCTTTTCCGTACTGACGATTATTGCTCGCGCCAGGCACTTAAATAATTGAAGTTAATGGACATGAAAGAATTTTTATTTTACGAAACTTAATAGTAAGCTGAAAAACTACTGAAACCAGAAGAAAAAACGCGATAAAAAAATTTACATGGAAAGAGCAGCCGCAGTAGATGACAGGCTGGAATAAAACTTTCGTTGTAAATTGATGTGTTGAGGATGAGATTTTTTACTTCTTGATATGGATAAGCCTCTCCAGCTGAGGAATTCTTCAAAGCCCTTAAAATGAATGAAAAAGAGTGAAAATCCGAAATGATATGCGGATAAAGTAATAACTGCTAACCCATGCAACAGTAGTTGAAGTTGCTGCATTCGTTTCGTTGCCAGCAGATAAGTAATGAGAACATCAACTACGAAACAATGAAGCGAGTTGTCATTTCCAATTTTTTTCAACAAATGTGGCAGAGAATCAATATCTCAAATTAATAATTCAGTTCATTATTGCAGTTCATTGTTATGCACTAAATGGTAGTTTTTTGTCCGTTCAGTTTGACCCTTACTATTCCGCAAAAGACCTTCTGTTGTTTAATAAACATCCTAGTTGCTTGCATAACTAACTACAAACAGTGACAAAATATTTGAACTAAATTTATTTCACCATAGAAGAAAAGGAAGGATATATATATATTTATATAAAGAGCATTACTGATGCAAACAATCACATAAATGATGAACTACCTTTCAGAACTGGAATAAGAAACAAATCTTTCACATTTGCAAAGTATTTGTCACCGCAAGATGCAATTCCAGTGCTTCGAAGAGAGCGTGCAATCTCTGACAAATGTTCAACTTTTCTTTCTATTTTATCAGCCCTCATCAACTGGAAAAGATAGAAGTTAAACGAAAAAATTTAATAAGTGATGCTATGAATGTATGAGTTAATGAAAAAATAATTTATTCAAACGGCTGAATGTTAAAATATGGATGATCACTTACCTACAACTAACAACTTGTACTATAAGGCTTGATAATTTCTCATAACTGAATAAAAAGTTGTCCGTAGTACCATCAAATTTCACTTATAAATGCAAAATGATGTTATACACTTAGATGAAAGTATAGGAAGTGGAGTAAACGAAATTAAACCGTATTACTTTAACACCTTTAGAATAACAGGATTAAACATTTCGAACCGAACTTCCATCGAATTTTTTTCCTAACGAATTACTTTAATAGCCTTGGAATAATATTTGACAAATCACCTCGCTGAAATGTTGCACTGCGTCAGGAAGTTGTAAATGAGGACGATTCTGCAGTTCTATAAAATCGTCCGTTCGCTTGTAAATTGCAAAGAGGTCGTAGAAGTTCTTGGGATTATTTAAAGCTACATTGTTTAAATAAATCCGAAGTGGATGTCTGCAACAATTTAATGTGTACAATTTCAAAATTCAACTGGAAAAGTTGCAGCTGAAAAAAAAAAAGCATTTACTTCAAAATGTTGCATTTCTGAAAGATTGTGGATATTTTTACAGCTTCTGCAGCCTGCTTTCTTTGAATAGACGGTAAGAACTGCTTCGTTAGAATGGATCGCACTTTTGACCTAAGAAAACAATGCACAGAACATAATGACATGACTCATTAATTGTATGCCTTCTCCATTGTTTGTATCCAGAACAATAACTTT
Source organism: Mansonella perstans (assembly GCA_037074765.1). NCBI lineage: Eukaryota > Metazoa > Nematoda > Chromadorea > Rhabditida > Onchocercidae > Mansonella > Mansonella perstans. The sequence continues at coordinate 246,012 of JBAMDO010000019.1, forward strand.
AAAGATTTAGAAATTTAAAATCTGATAATATATACGGTTCCTCAAAGTTTATAGGAGAAAAGAGTGAAGAGAACCAAAAAATATTTCCCAACCACATTAAATATATAACTATCAATTAACAAGTGATCGAACTGATCGAGAATTTCACCTTTATAACTATCATTGATTTCATAAGTGCAGAATTAAATTCAAAAAAAATTACTGATGGAAGTAAGAAAAAATAAAATAAACATACTGCTTTTCAGTGTTTGGAATAAGATCAAATAGCAACGCAGCTGCTGCAATATTCTCTTCTTCCTTACTCAAAAATCTGCGGATTCTACTGTAAACTATAGATTCCCACTGCCTACCCAGACTTTCTGATAAAGACGGAAGGCGTTTTAGCTAAAAAAAAAAAAAATATTTTTTCATTTTTAGGCATTAACAGCTAAAATTCAGCAATAAAATAAAATTCACATTAACAGCTAAAATTCAGTGAAATGAAAGCACGTCTGATTTATGCTTTCTAATATTAAAAACAGCATACATACCTTTACAATTGCTTCCAAATTTCCTTTTCTAGCAAGACAAAATAATAATTCATACATCGAAATTTGGTGCATCTGTATAAAACTGACATCCGCAATCTTATCCAAAAGCTGAAAAAATTTTTGCAATTAAAAGAAAACGCTCCAATATTATGTTATAAAATAAACGGAACAAATGTAATAAAATTTATCCACTTATCACCTCTAGAACACTCCCATCATCAAAGCGTTCAGCTTTCGCTGATGTGTAAGCCATTTTCAAGTTATCTGCCAACGACATATTATTTGCAACATGCTGAAAATCAAAAAACGATTTAAAAAGAAAGAAAAAAATACATCGTTTTTATGACAAGCTTTTATTAAATTTCAAAGACAAAGACATGAGAAAGACTTACCTCAATAATTAACTTTGCTTTCTCATCCTGCCCTGAGCTCGTCAAACCATAAACCATAGATTCAAGCACTTGATTCGGCAGTTCTACTCCAATATTTTTGATATGATTGATTATTTCACTGAAAATGAAATTGCAACTGTGAAAAAACAAACAATGTTGATAAAAAGAAAATAAACAAGCTTCTTAAGAGCTAAACAAGGAAAATTCCTCTGGAACGTCTAGATTGTTACATCACAATCTGTTATTGTCATCGTTACTGATAAAATTACAAAAGTTTTAGATTTTTGGAGTTTCAAGTCACAAGATTCACAAATAGCGCCAATTGTAGCTTAATAGTTTGATCAGATGTGAGGATTTTTAATCAAACTTCAACTGCAATCAGGTATGGAAAGAAAACTTGTCGAATTAATGACCTTGTTTAGAAATATAAATATGAGAACAGTATTCAGCGAAAGTCAGATTAATTCAGTTACTGAAAAAAGTAATCGCAAATATGCATATTTGTAAATATAAATATGGGAACAACGATCATTCTGCAAAAAAATATCTTACACTATTCCATTTAAATCGGCTTTTCGCGCGTAAATTCGGGAAAGCTGGCCGTATGTTTGGGAATCGGGAACAAGTCCATCTGATTCGAACTGCTTCAGTATTTCCGCTATGTTTATATCTATCTGGTTATCAATCTGAGCAGCAAGCAGAGCATTTTGAGCATTAATGCCTATCACAACACCTATAAATACACTAATTTTTTCTGAAAATTAGATCATACTGAAAAAATTCTTAAAACTAGAAAATCGTCTTTGCCTAGTTTCAGATATACTGCCAAGTAATAACATGATTATATGGTACTGCCTCCTGAAATTCCTTGAACTTTGGTCCTCGATTTACATGAAATTCATATACAATCGTGCAACGGAAATTAGTTAAACGATAATGATCAGAACTTGATGTGAAAAGCAAACTTCTGGTTAACCAACCTCTCCTTTTAAGGATATCAAGTAAACGACTTGTATATTTATTTCTTTGCACTGCAGATAACATCTGACAGCGACATCCAGTGGCACTTATAAGTACAGCAATTTCCGAATCAACCAATTTCTTAATATTACATTTAGGATCATTCAATATATGCACTGCTTTCTCAAGATGTGCTTCTGTCACCAAATAGTTCCACTCAATACTGAAAGATTAATGAATGCAGTCGAAATAAAAAGAAATATTATAAAAAAAAGATTTTTAACAAAAAAATTTTGGCACAGTGGATCAGTGTTGCTCCTTTTTTAGCTCATCAATGCTTAGGCAAGATATTTTAGCCATAAAATTTATAATATAGCGATATTTTATGCTGAAAAGATTCCAAAACAGATAGCGAAAAAAAATTTTTTTCTTTGAAACTTGAAAAAAATTTTAACCATATACCTGTCAATAACATCATAAATATTTTTCTGCTGGTCGACTTGTAAATGCTTAATATGTTTTTTCAAAAGACTTAGCTCCAAGTAACTCATTTGAGAATGTTGCGGCTTATCCAAAGAAACTTGTGGTAATTTTGAATCGTAAAATCCCTAGAAATATTTTGTATTAAAATGTTCTGAAAACAGTGACTGTTTATTTGAATTATAAGAATAAAATGTGCTCTAAGACAAGAATTCGCTTGGAGAAAATTCAAGTACCAATGAATTTGCGACTGATATCGAATGTCCAACTGCATTATGGTTGGTAGAAATAGCAGTCTGCCTTCTTATGCCATCTGTAATTCGCTTCCTACATAACCTAAAACGCAAATATTTGAAGTAAAATGCCGTAAACGACAAAGATGATATTTTGAGTTAACAATACTATTAATTGGTTGAGGAATCACTCTAACTATTTAATGGGACTGCAGATCTATTTTGAAGCTTAAATAAAAACAAATAAGGAATAAATGAGTACGATTTTGCGATCCAAATGCTAGCTGTTGCGAACATTCTTCAAATTATATACAGGCAATATCGTTAAATATTCATAACTGAAAAAAAGCAGGAGTAAGCCATTGAATGTGATTCACAATCACGACCACTCATCTTCAAACCTTTGAAGTAAAAAGCTATTAATGTGACAAATTTTAACTAAAAAACTATAAGAATAAGCAAAACATCAAATTATTGTTAATCGCCTAGCGATATTACATATCACCACTGATACACTAATACACTTTTATGAGTTGTCTAACCGTAAGAAATTTTCAATTCCACATATTTTTTTTTTGCCGTGATTGACTGCCTATCAAGATGTCCCCGTATATACCTTTTTGGTTTGTCAAAACCAACAATTAATATTTATATTGAAGCACTTCACTAAATTCAAATATTTAATTTTAATTTGATAAGTAGTACAACTGCTGCTTGAATGACTGCGAATGAATATGAGAAGAATAAACCACATTTATTTATCCTTGGATAAGAGAACAGAAAAGACGATGTAGAAAAATAAATTATAACGTTTTTAACATTAAATGAATTCCACTCTATTCATTTATTCTTTCCTTGCTAAATATCCTTTTTTTCAACAAATACTCAATTCGTTTCCTTCAAAAATCTACGCCCAAATTGGAATCTTCTTAAAATCCATAAATTATGTCACAAAACCTGCGCTTCTAATATTTCTCAAACACTGCCACTCAATCTAACAAAATATCAAGTTAGGAAAATCAGAAACAAATGTATAAGTTTATATGCTAGATGATAAATGAGAAGTTGAAAAAACAGTGACATATATCCCACCAAGGCAATTATGATGGTTGTATGAAACAGATTCGATTTTTACAATATGATAGCAAGAAACAAAGCAAACGCATATTTTAAATTAGTTCCAGGCAATCAAAAAAAATGACGCGTAATATTTGAGCTTCATCTGAAAATGGGTGATACACAAAAGAAAGTCAAGAATGCAACAAAGTCCTAATAAAAAAAGTAAGCAGTCTGAACCTAGACATCGACAATACTGCTGACATTTTTAAAAAATTTTTATAAAACACAAATAAGCATTAGAATTTCACTTCATTGTGCTTTATCATGTTTTCAAAGCCTACATGACGAAACTAAATAAGACAACCATCAGCATCGAACTTGAGATCAAGTAATGAAATGATCTGTGGCCCCGAATTCTGAGTATCATCAGTGAGTGATGATCCAGTATCCGGCTGGAAAACATGAGTTGAATCAAACAGGGTACGTTGTTTTGTCCGAATAGTTGGCTCGCATTTCCTTAAATTATTTTTACTAGAAATAATTATTACTTCAGATTATCCTATCTCAATCTGCAGTGAAAACATTTTAAGTCAAAATGTTAAGTAAAATGTCCTGTAGTTCACAACATGATATACTAAGCTTTATCAAATTTTAAATGCAATAAAAAAGCAAAAAGGAAAAAGATACACTTTGGCGATTGGACCATTATCACGTCTGTTCTGCATTGCACCGTGCTTTACAGTATTTTTTAGTGTTGGAAAGAGATCAGATCTTTTTATCAAAGCATTCTCCGCAGCACGCATTTGAGCTAACTGCATTGTATGTCCACATCCTACTGCTAACCGTTTTTTTCTGGAAAACAATAATGATGCACATTAATTGTTTGCATCTCCATATCAAACCATCAGACCAACGCAAAAGCAGAGCGAAAATATATTGTAATAATGCCTTTAATTAGCAAATATTACATTTGAGCTCAGTTAATAAAGATGTGAAATACTAAAAAACATATGAAATGTTGCAACCAGAAAAAAGGAATCAGAATTAACTGAGTCAACAAAAATAGGGCCTAATGATTAAATCAAATGCAAAGATTTCATTTCCTCAACGTCGTCAAATATCTTTAAATAACAAATACAGTATCCATACGTGTCTTGATTAGAAAAACGGAAAAAAAAAGCTTCATTAAAAATTAGAAACCACAATCTCGTAATCACCAAAATAGAAATAAACTCCTCAGTATTACCTGAAGTAAACAGCAACTTTGTATATCCTCGTATTAGTTGGACCTTCGACAGCTATTGTCCTATATTCCGGTATATCTGGTTCACCACCATCCATTTGCCGTAAAGTTAAGCAACACTGTTGCAACTGCGACTTCGGATCATTCCAATGCTGGGCAATAATAAAAAACTGAAAAGAATCACTCATCAACTTTCTAACTTTCCTTTCGCAAATGCAAACGAATGAAAAGACCAATGTTGTTTACGAATCATTTCAGTATTTAATAAAAAAAACCACTTAAAAAATAACTAACTGAATAATCATCGCTACACTTTAAGCAACACTCATAAAAAATGCACTAAAGACATACTTTTAAACGTGGGAAGAAACAAATTCTGCAGAAAACTTTACAATAATCGAATCCACGATCGACATAAAGAGCACCAAGAAATGCTAAATATAAGATAATGAATGCAATGTGCCAAACTACTGTGCTTGTTCTGTTAACAGACATAAATGTCAGAGGGACTTTTTTTTTTTAATTTTTCAATTCAATTCTTAAACATTGGACGAATATGAAAACGAATGGCGATATACAGTTAGATAATAATATCTTCAGCAACTATCACGACAGCTCAGCTTACTTATGATAATGGATCTGTATAACTGACAAATATAGAGGACATACCCTCAACAAGATCAGCCTTGTCTTTTACTCTCAATACTGGCAATCCACTTTTCTGCATAACTTTTGGTGTTACCAAATACTTCGTCATGCCAATATCATCACAAATCACGGATTGTGTCTAAAAAATCTTTCTTGGAACGCTAAATTAAGTTAATACATTAACTTTTGGGTATGTCATCATATTACTTATTTCAGTCCATTCTAAAGTTCAACAGGAAAATTCCTGATATAGAACATATGTATAACGGTTACAAAAGAGCAACAATAAGAGTGTAGGCTTGACTTAATTTGACTAAGCGCGAGAAAATAATGATCCGGATACTGTGAGGACTTATAATTGAGAGCTTTTTCATGATTTCTGGTAACATTTTGAATTAATAACTATGAAGTAACAAAAGATGGTTTAAAGAAAAACTTAACCAACACCTTCCAACAAAGGGATTACGCAAAAACAGGCAAATACGAATATTATTTACACCAAAAATTAAAAACTTGATACTATTTGTAAGAACTTACTCTGTTGCTAACTAGACAAGTGCGCAATATTGACAAATGACCTTCATGATGGTATGGAAAGTGCTTGTAAAGATAATCCGTTGTAATCAACTGCAGAACAGTATCTCCAAGAAATTCTAGACGTTGATTGTGGCCTCTGGAACATTCCCACAAAATTTATACCAAATCTGGTTCAGAATCGGTCAATTTTTGCATGAAAATTTTAAGACCTCCAGTTTTGTTTTGTTTTTGTTTTTTTTTCTAAATAATATGTAACTTGAAATGAAATGCCTACAGAGTGAGGTTGTTGAACCCAATATTTCTTCTAGTGAAAGCTTTGGCAAGCACTCTTATATGCTTGAAAGTAACTCCAATGCTTTTTTCCAGTTCTGTGAGCAGCTGAAGTGCTGGTATATCTTTTATCAAATGGCGGTCTCCATTCGGATTATCTCGCTGAAAATCAAAATTGAAGCCTTGATTTTCAAATTTTCAGCAAGTATTTTTCGAAAAATCATCTTGAAAAATTCTTACTTATGAAAATTATTTTTTAAATTTAATCCTTTTCAAAATAAATATTTTGAAATCAATATTTCCAGCAAGCTTTTGTTTTTTTTTTTTTTTCTTTTTTTTTTTAAACCCAACAGAGTTCTTAGATCGTTACAAAGATCCTAAAGTTTAAAATTAATTCCGAAAGGTTTTTTCTATAAAAGTGAAAGAAATTATTTCCAATTTCTAAAAAATTTTTTTGGAATTAAAAAATAAATCCGACTTACTTTTAAAGGGTGCTCCTCTAAATCAAACCAAGCAGAAAGTAATTCTTTCGAATCAGCAAACATCGCATGACCAAAAATTCTTAAAAGATTAATTTTATTGGATCATAATAGAATGCCAATTATTAAATGCTACGAAAAGCCTTATAAGATAAAAGACAACGAACCTATCACATTCATCGATTCCAGCATCGAGATAAATTGCAGCCATCATTGCTTCAAAAGCATTTGCCATCGCGTGCCTAAGATCAGATTCATGGCATAAATCAGGTCCATGCGCATACAACATGAACTCGTCCAGGCCTATCTTCTAAAAAAGTTACTCGTGAAATCAAAAGCATATTCTCTGGACAAGGTGAACCTTTCCAACCACACACAAAACACTAATGCTGCTTTTGAATATTTCGAAAATCTAAAAAACCTTAGCAAGCACAGCAAGATTTTTATTTTGAACCATTGTTGAACGATAAGTAGCCAAACCGCCTTCATCAAGTTCGTTGAACATATAAAACAAATGAATAGTGGTGATAAATTCAATAACAGCGTCGCCCAAAAATTCCAGTCGTTCGTTATGATTCAATGGCGACTGTTCTGCTTTTTTTGAACCCAATTTCGACATAATCTCCATTAAGGTATGAAATCCTAAAATTAAATTAGAGTCAACTTGATCTGTACCGATAATTCGATTCGTACACTATCAATATGATAGAGAAGCTAAAATCGAAATTTTTAGTGAATATAAGAATACAAGTACCCCGCTTCTTAGCACTTAAGTGCTGCTGCACCGAACGATCATGCATTCGCTGCTTGGAAGAACGCACACCACAATTGTTAAGAGTATTACGAGCATGATCACTATTAGTACCATAATTAGTACGATATGACGGATGAGTCAATGCTAGCTCCAAAAGTGAACGGTTCTGCAAAATATGTAAATGTGGTTTTTCTGATATTAAATTTACTAATATAACTGCAAAACAAAGATGATTCAAATCACTTTTTTATTCAGACGAAAGGGAAAAAGAATGAAAAACCTTGAAAATATAGTGAATGCGTTCTTGCTCGTATACTTGTAGAGACCATTGAAAACGCACATGTGCACAAGCAAGAATTAGCAGTAAACCATGCTGAAGACATTTCGATCTATATATTTGAATGCGTATTGACACGTAATTAGTAACTAAATATAAAACATACTTGTACAATATCAGGAAACAATCCTATGCTGTAAAAGTCGCGAGATGACACTGACATGACGAAGTCACGCTTCAATTGACTGAAAAATAAAAAGAGAATACTAAAGCTATTAAAGTGCATGAATCACAGAATAAGCGTATATAAATCAGAAAACTAATGACGAAATTGTTCCTGGCATCAGTTTTCAGTAATGTAGCTGGGAAAAATATATAAAAAAGAGAAAAAATGAGAGGAGAAAAGTGACTACCTATCATTACGTAATGCTTTCAATTGTGAAGCTTTTTGCGCCAGTTTTCCTCGCTCCTCCGCACTTACACGTGGCTTCATTGCAAGAATTTTGCGCATTCGTAGGTATTCCTTTGACATTTTTTGATATCTGAAATAGCGATCATATCAAATAGGCCGATTCGAATTCAACCAAATTAATTAACTAGTACAGAACAATAAAAATGAAAACTTACTCTGCATTTGAATTATAGGTATGAGAAGAAGGTCTTACGCCGAAATGAGTGATCAGAGGAAAAAGAGTATCTGAATTTTTGGGCAAAAAATCCGGCCTATCAATGAGGTCTACCCGAATTGTCGATGGCCTCTGAAAAAAGAATAACTGGATATACAATGTTTTCAAGAAAAATTTTATGCTCTTCTTTACGTGAAATATGATTTATTCGCAGCTAAAAATATGTTTACTCTCGCGTCAGAACAAAGTGCTCCACAATTATTTTATTTGAACTCAATAAATTTAAGAAAAATTAGCTAACCTTATTTGCATTCATAACCAAAGAACCACGCACATTTTCAGCAAATTCTCGGAAAGCATCAGCATCCTCTTTAAGTACTTGAGCCTCTGACTCTGTTATGAGATGATGATGATTTTCAATTAAGTACGTTATTACAATAGACATTGGTAATATCTCCTTCCTGCCATCTGAAACGATTTACTATATCAAAATCATTATGCAAGAATTGCCAAGAAAAACTAACTGAAAATGTGAGAACGGAAAAAGCAATCACCTGGAAGGTTATAGACAAATCTCGGCATGCAGTGATAATAAGGACAGCCATCCGTATTATCAAGAGGATATATTTTCAAATCATACATTTCCATAATGTCGATAAACAAATAATGATGGAATAATTCTAAGTCTTCTATTGTAAAGTTCTGTAAAAATTTCGAAAGATATGAAAATGGAACAAAGTCAAATCACATTTGTATCTTTGAAATTTCACCCCATAAAAACCCTAAACTTTCGCTAAAATTTTCAAACAGGAAATTAAATAATTCAAGATCGTATGAGGGAAGGAAATGCAGATAAAAATAATGGTAAAGTCAAACGTAAAATATAACAACCGTTGGGAAATTTTCTTCCATAAATTTGATGTTATATTCATTTGTCCACTTTGACAACGGTGTTTGGGGAAAATTCGATGGAAGCGATTTATGAAAAAAAACAGAAAAGCCTTCCAGCTCATAAGCTCTATCATGGTAATTGATTTTTGTTGAACGGCGAACAATAGTGTTTGGATTAGGTTCAACATAAAGTATATAATGCCATAAACGATGCGAATTGCTAAAAAAAAAATTTGTTGCTGTAACTATTGCGTACTTCGGCAGTATCACATTTCATTCTTGTTTACTGGTAGCGAAATTCCTTTCATTTACGAAAACACAAAGAAATGGGAAAAACTAGCTTTGAATGATAATATTAACCTTGAACTTGGATCACATTTTTCGATAACAGTCTCTCCGGCATATTTATTATGACGTAAGCCGGATTTTTTAGCTGCCCATGAACAACGACATTCTGGTCCATCGTTCATTTGACCAACTTCATTGAAGCAAACATCACTGTGTAGAATAGCTGGATGGTTCCGTTTCCTAATAACCTGCAACAAATACCGTTTCCTTCACGCAACACATATTTGCAATGCTTACAAAAATCTATAAAATCTATAAACAAACATAAATCTCTTAAAATAACCTCTTTTTTGGCAACAGTACTGTGCTTTTTGGATTCACTCATCTTTACACGAATAACTTTGCCTTTATTATCATTCTGTTCGTCAAGAGATACGTTGCCGCTTCTGTCATCACTATCATCGATGCAGTCGTCAGAATCACAACTATCTGATTCAGTTTCAGTATCTGAATGATGACCACCTGAAAATTGATAAGGTGCTTCTTAAATTCGTTCCTCGAGGAATTTTCGGAACAAAAATCTTGTCTCACTGAACTCATTTCCTTTCTATCCAAAGGAAACAAGACAAAAAAATTGGAACTTAAAAAAATTGAAATAACAAGTCTTCTAACATTTGCAGTTATCATGAAAAGCGAGAATATCCAGAGGATCACATTTTGGCTGACCATCCTTTTCCTTCGCGATTTTCTCTAGAATCTCTTTTCTGAATCGTTTATGCAGCATTCTCAACTCTTCCGTTGCACAACTATCACCAACATCGTTCTGTAAACAAGCTGACTAAACCAGTTAAACTGCTTATAAAAATAATTTTAGTAAAAATGAGAAAGGCAAGCTTTTTAATAGAATTACAAGAATACAAAAGCAACTAATATACTATGTGATAAAATTTCTCGTCAGGAACACTTAGTGAACAGAAACCACTCATTGCGACAGTCTCATCAATCTGGTCAACTTCGTCATCAGTACCGCTTAATATAGTATCAACAAAATCTTCTTTTGTCAACTTCTGCCAGCGAGGGATATCTTTACCTAGAAAATTTTAAAACATATAAATATTCGGTACAATTATACGGAACAATTGGTTACTTTTAGTAAATATTTACTCCCGATATTTATTATAACATGTTGTATTTCCACTTATTCCATTTGCTGAGATTTCTAACCTTGCACATTAAAGCATTTACTTTACTCTCCTGTAAACAAATTTCATCCTCAAATTTTTTCAACCAAAACAAGGATGAAAATTACTCTTAAACTTTCTCAATCAAGACAAGAATGATGAAGATTACCCTGTTCTGGTTCACTTTCACCACTGCTAGATTGCTCACGCCTTCGTTTTCTGTGTCGTCTCTTCTTCCTGCTCCAGTTATCGCTGTTGTTTTCTCCATGCTCTTCCTCATTACCAACATATCTAAAAACAAATAAGTTTAAGTAAAATTCTCAAACCTTTTCCAGAAATAAACGATAACAAAAATAAACCGATAAAGACACAAAAAATTTGTAATCATTTACTAACTTGAAATCTTCATCACTAATATTAATTGGTTCCTCGGCGGATATCCCACAATCCGACACTGACGTACGAGTAGCAACATCGGATACCCCAATTTCTCGTGTACGCAAAGTCTAAAAAGCAGTTAAACGAATTATTGAACAGCTTGAACAGGAAACTCGTAAGTGAAATGGAATGCATATTTTCAAAGAGACTTATGAGTTAAAATTATAAAAATAACCTGTTTTGCTGTGACACGAGAAATGTCTCTCATAGTGGGTAGTGGTCGGCCGTTCTTACTTCCTGATGGTCTCACAAATCGTGACCTTTCAACTCCTGATGCTGATGACCATTGGTGTCTTTCTAAGCAACTTCATATTCACTGATAAGTTCTTAACTATAACATTAAAGGAAATTTAAATTGCCCAATCCTAAGTTCACTACTTACCCATGTCGGAAAACAGAGGCCTTGGACCACCGGCAGCATTTCGACGTGTTCGGCAGTGAGAATTCGACATCTAAAAATCTTTCTTTGCAATCACATAAAAGTGAAATTTTTTGTTTGCAAAAATGCTCGAAAAAATTTTGGAAAACAAAATGTACTTGTTCAGTTGAGTTAGATACTGGAAGCAATGGCCTCAATGCAAATAGATTTGATGTAGGGTGTGAAACAATTAATGGAGGTACAGCTAATTGTCCACCTGTAGCAGATAGCATGTTAACTGGGCCTAAAATAAGCACCATTATTCCAATACACAATAAACATTCTTTACATTTCAATTAATTTCTAAAGCTTCGTTTGAAATTAGCTTTAAAAAAAAACCAATGAATGAATTAAAAAATGAATTAAATAGGGCGATCTTAAAATCCCATCTTCTTCCTGGTATTTAGTCCGCCCACTGCTCAGCAAATATTGCATGCATGAATAGTGAAACGTGAAATAACATATCAAACCAAATTATTTTCTATTAAACTGTGACGTTACTAGTGTTTGAGAAAAGCGAAACCTAAAAGTACAGTAGTGGAAAAGATAAGCTGGGATCTATTCAATAAAAATAACAGAACACGAAAAGTAATGCACTTTGATAGATTTTGAACTGCATTCCGCAATAAAGTGTCTATTTTTTTTCAGAGACTTTTCTAGGAAAGGAAATTGATTTTCAAATGCAAAGAAACATCAATTCTCGTCAATCTTGCAAGGGATTTACTTTACTAACAATTTTTAAATTTTTTAAATTTCTATTACGATATTTTCGCCTTCAAAATTTCATTTAGAATCACATGCAAAACGTTACCCGATAAATTGCCGCAATCAAATTTCGGTACTTCTGGAATTACAACTGTTTGCTTAGATAAACCGAATCGCGGTAAACACGAACCAGGATTTGGAAGCATTTTATTTTTCTGAACATCGACCAGACTGCACCAGATTGCAAATCTGAATCTCCAATAATTAGCAAAACATTCACCTTTTCTTTCTCTTTTTAGCCAAAGTTTTTCATGTATACTATAGCAAATACCAATATCATCTCATTATGATATTATAATAATGAAAGAACGAAGTTCTTGATGAAATGTAAAACACATAAGCGATAGCACCAGTTATATCAAAATTTTGGGCAAATCGAATAATTTATTAAAAAATCCAACACATAAGTAACTAATTAACTAAAAAGTTTGAATTTCTTTTGGATAAGAAACTCGAAAAACAACGAACACTAAAAAGTCAACGTGGAACAACAGATAAAAACAGCGGTACAGGAAAAAAGCACCAAAAATAATTTCCGATACCCACATTTCATGATAAGAAAATAAAGAGTAAAATGAATTAATCATTCAACCAATAAGAATGAAAAATTAAATTTCTGCAACAACGGGTATAATGAATCGTAAAATTATCTAACGTAAAAGTAAGGTACTAAGGGAAAACGTGTCTCATCCTTCACGCATAGTAGCATCTTCCAAATTCCGATGGCGTTTCACTCGCGATAAACCTGTGAATTATGGATCATAAAATAAACTTTCATTGTATTTATGCAGATGGTATATATATATATCCATGCACATGAATTCTGCTGTGGAAATTATGTTATATCCTTCATACTTGGAGAACGTGTGAGATAAAAGGCTTTGATGTAAGCTCGCCCGTGACCACTGTCGTTGTGCATGACGGTGAGCCGACAGGTTTTTTGTTAATTCTCTGGATGTTGCGATGTTGGATGCAACGTTTAGAGTTTGAATATTTCATTATATATATACACCAAATTTCAAAAATTAACCTGCATCATCTTTCGAAACTGAGTAAACCCATTCCGGTCGACACAACTTTCGAAGGTGTTCCACAAAACGATTGTCATGAGTTATGACAATAAGTTGGAACATTTTAGAATTGTTCGCACATCGCGCTGAAATAATGTCTGCCAACACATCGCCCAAATTCTCTACCCAAAAAAAAAAATGATAAGAATGATGAAAATCTAAAAAGATAAGCTCAGTTCAATTTTTTGCAAGAGTAGAAAACAAATTAAAAAAATCATAGATCAAATTTCAGCGGTATTAATTATGCAATGCAATTATTGGTATATACATATATTTGCAAGCATAAAAAATGGATATGCAAATGGCGCACTACTTGTTATGCTTAAAGAGCTCAAAAGGGGATGCGCAATATGAATGAGTCAACTTTCGATGGTAGAAGTCAGGTAACTTACTTTCAACACATCCAGATTTGCGGTCGGCTCATCAAGTGCAATTATCGAACATTTGTCGCAGAAAACGTCGGATAATGCTATTCGTATCAATATCGATGCAAGCATCTGAAGTATCTGCACTTATCAACCATAAATTTGGAATTTTGATCACTTCCTAACTTCCTTCTGTTTTTCAAAAATATACCAAAAAACTACGAAAAAAAAAGAAAAAAAAATGTGCCTTATTTTTCTTTTACGTGGCAATTTCCATAAACCTCTTCTATTCATTTGCATTATATAAACAGAAACAGATGCAGATGATAAAAAGCTATACCTTCTGGCCAGCACTACATCGTCCTGGCATATCAATTTCAGTACCACCGACATACATCACCACGCGATAATTGTATGATTTCTTTTTTTCATCTTCACCGGCACTTTCAGACCTTTAAATAAAACGAAATATAGAATGAATAAAAAGAATTGTGCAAATTAGCTGATTTCCATAAAAATAAATTATAGAAGACATTAACTAGATAACGGTTTTAAACAAGAATACTTCATACTTTAAATTTAAAAACATTATAATCAACTTTTTAATTAAGTACAATCAGATAAGAATAAAAGATGACAGAAAACTCATAATTTTTTTACTTGATCTGTATAGTCTCGATATCACTGGAGTGATATACTTGTTCCCACAAGGAACTCAATACTTCATTGATTTCTTCCATCTTTTGAGCATGAAATTTCACAACAGCCTCGTCCACTGCTCGTATATAATTTGTCAAATCCTACGAATAAATCAAAGAAATGGGTTAGAGAATTCTAAACCAAATTGCTTACAAAATTAAACAACTCGTATATCAAGAAAGAACCTCTATAACTCTTTTGACAACACATTTCTTCACGATCTCTTTTTTAAATTCCTCTTTGAACTGCGCATATTCAGATGATGCCAAAATCTTCTCCATAGCCGCTAGCCGCTTCTTTCGTTCATTGAGTTCACCGAAAACACAAAATTACTTATCAAAAATACTCTCCAAAACCGGAAAAACATCAAAACAACGATTATCGGTGTTAGCCAGGTTACAATTATCCGCAGACTGACACTAGATTCGCAAATAGTTTGTTAAACTGTATAGCAACGTTTTAAGTTACCACATCAAATCTGCATTACTAATTCGGCACCTTTTTTATTCTCGATCATCAACTGCAAGTCACTGACTTGGTTCGAAAGTGAACTCAGTTCTTTTCTCAATTCTGGGATTGCTGTACTACACCATTCTGTTTCTTTTAATTTCTGATTTAAGCTTTTGATTCGTTCTCTTAGTTCCAATTTTCGAAGTTGGTCATCTAGTCGACGCTTACGCTCTTGCTAGAAAAGCATTATTCTAACCTTGAACAGTTTAAAAATGGGACATTTTTTTTCCTGTCTTAAAAACACTGGAAAATCACATTTTCATTGATATCTTTAAATAAATATTAATCATATACATAATTAGGATTTAAAAACAAAATGCATACTTTTGAATTCAAGCAATCAACTTGTTCGATCAAATCGCGCACTTTCGCGTTGTTTACACTAATTTCGGCATCTATTTTTGACAAATCATTTTCTCGGTCTTTCAAATCATCAGAACAATCAGCAACATTTTGAAGTTTCTTATCTAATGCCTCTAGAAATTTTAATAAGGTTATGAATCTCATAGGTGAACGATAACAACAAAACTTCTTGCACTTTGCATCCAAGAAATACCTAATTCTTTTGCAGCATCTTCGGCATCACGTAATGAGCACAGAAGTTCTGTCTCCTTATTTTTTGTTTCATTCTGTATAGCAAGTCGCTCCTCCTTCTTCATCTACAATGAAGAAATAGCAAAATATGCAAGGTTTGACGATCACTGCAGTCTTTTCAGGAATCCTGATACAAATATAAAAATTTATATGTTTGGTCTATAATCTACACAGAGTTAAATTAGGAAAAACAAAAGCGGTTACCCGTAATTCCGCTTCATCAATAGGTTTTTGTGTCGTTAGCTTCTGCAAAACTTGCTTACTTTCTTCCAGTTCTTTCTCTTTGACATCTAACAATTTTTTTATTGAATCAAGTTGCATTATTTCTTCACATAAGGAAGCACGAAATTCTTTTGATGCATTTAACTGAAATCATTGAAAACAAATATTTAGAAATTCCTACACCGAAGCAACCATCGATTTTAAAATCAATTGATTCGCACTAAAGAAAAGAATGAACTGTATTACCTAACTTCCGTCGAATTTGAAATACTGTAGCTTATAACTTACCTTTTCAACAAGTTTGCTTCTCTCAGAAGCTGCTGTCTGAATCAAGTCGAGTTTATTGATCAGTTCTGTGAACCGTTCCTGGAAATCACAAGTTGAAAATGCTACAAAGGGAAAATTATGTAAACGTAATTTCAATTAAAATTAAGAATATAACAGCTCTATATAATACTTCAATCACCTCATTTTCTTTTATTTCAACCCGTATATCACTTAGTGACCGTTTCTTACAATCAGCAGCGTCAATTTCTGCTTCCAGTAATTCCATATTACGTTTTGCATCTGATAATGACTTCCAAATGTTATCCATCAAAGAAACATCAACCTGAAACAAATTTAAACTAGTCGAAAAAATACTTCTGAAAGTGTACTTTTACGTTGCAACTCTTACCATATCTTATATCCATCTCAAAGTAAACATTTCTTACACCAACATGGTATTTATTTTTATTAAATATAACTGATTTTAACCAGTAGTCAAGTAGGATAGAAGACTGAAATACAACAATACCTGAACATCACGAACCACATTTAACTTTTGTAAAATGATATGCCTTTCGGATTTCGACTTCTCAAACTGTGTTTCTACATCATGCAGTTTTTCCTAAATACAATATTTAATGAAAGAATGTAAAATAAAGATAATAGACGGGAAAAAGACTTTAAATGAGAGTTATTTAAGCAATATATATTATACTTCAGCTCTTTTCAAATTTTCCTGTAATCCTTCTTTTTCGCTATTCGATTGTTTTAACATCCCAACATAAGGCATAATTTCCATAAGTTCGTTATGCATTGCTTCGTAATCCTTCGCTCTATGAATCAATTTTTCGGCATTTTCAGTGAAATCTTTCTTTTTTTTTCTTATCTGAAGCTTTACTTCAAATTATTTGCTACAATATTAATAGATGAAAATAGATTTATAATCTAATTATTAAACTTTTAACTAATTTAGTAAATTTGTATGCCTTTTTATCAGAACCTTTTCTTTAAGAATATCAAAATCTGCTGTACTGCTATATGATTGTTCACACAGCGGACAACACGTTCTCATGTTGACTTCTTCCTCCCATTGTTCATACAAGAACGCACAGCCATCCATACGTCCTGAATCTTGCTGCGATTTCTTAAGAAGTGTTCTGATTTCATTCAAACGCGTTTCCACCTCATTTTCATGCGTGACAACCTGCAAATTTTACAAATAACTGCATAAATGAAAGAGAACTATTCATCAATATGTGTGCTTAAATTCACAAAATGTAATAAACACTTAAAGAACGAATCAATTCTTTTTTCATCCCAGTTTTTTCTAAGGCAAAAAAACCATTTAGGCTGATATTTTAAAACAGACATGCATACATTTGTTCAAAAAAACAACCTTCATTATTTTTCGCCTGTAGGATGCAGTCTGATCAGACAATTGGTCCAGTTCCTTACTAATCTGCGATATAGCAAACTGAGCTCGGGATACCTCCTTCTCACGAATTTTGAATTCATCTTCGGCCGTTGATAAACTCTGTTCTGTTTTTCGAGCATAAATGTTGAATCGTTCACTAGAAAATGGAATTTGAAACGACTGTAAAAAAGTCGTTTCTTGGATTTACATGTACGGTATCGTATAACTTGAATGCAATAGTAAACATACAAAATGTGCATTGATAATATGAATTATTAATAACAAACAATGTGAGAAATTCTCCCATTCTTGTTCATGATACACAAGTTTTAGAAATTTCATTTTTAAAGCATTCAAAGAGCTAATTGTTCTGTAAAAATTAAACCAACCTTAGTGGGAATTCAGGTTCCTTAGTGCTGAATATTTCTAACAATGCGATTTGATGCTTATCTTTCAAAGTGCTGAGTTGTTTTTCGAATTTCATTAATTCATCATTTCTTTGCTTGATTTTATTTGCAATTTCTTCAGTATTTTCTCTCATAGAGTATTCCTTCTTGAGCAGTTCTATCTCAAAAAAAAACTTTTGATTTTAATATATCTCAAAATTCAAATATAACAAAAGTTGAACAAACTGCAATTAAAAATACTGTAAAAATACAACCTTACAATAAATGGAACTATAACAGATATCATAAGAATAGAGTAACTTACTTTATTTGCAATCCCATCTCTTTCGCACCTTAAATCTTCAACACTATTTTCCGGTTCTTCATTTTTCCGCCTTAACTCCAATTCTTTTTCTTGTTTTGATATTTCATCGTCCAAATGGTTAAGTCTAAACAGTTCTTCATCCTCTTGTCAAATCTGTTCACATCAATAGTGGTAATGAATGCAGTTTTTTTGAAGTGCTGACAAACGCATTACGTTTAACACTAAGAATAAAATTGTGAAATTATTTTTTTTTCATTTGCAATAATAATAAGACATCTAAGAGACTGACCGAGATTAGCCATAAATATAACTGGTAATGTAATTAATTATTTACTTATCGGATGAATTAGCTGCTTCCTTTAAGTTACATTTCATTGTAGCAATTTCATCTTCCAGTCGTTTATACTCTTTATTCCTCAATTCTATTTCTGCTGTTACTTGAGCTAAAATTCCCGAAATGCTATCAATTTCTTTTTGGCAATTCATCTGCTTTTCTTCCTTTTCATTCTGTAATGAAAACAATAAAAGTAGTTTGATAAAAAACTCATGCAAAAATAAACCAAAAATTGCTCAACAAAAAAAAATTTACCTCAAAATTAACAATGTCTTCTTTTCGTTTTTCAATCAAATGATGTAATTGTTTCAGAATTTCCGTTTGTTCATCTGAAAATAACACAACCTTTTCTAAATACTGAAAAGAAGAACAGCTTTTTCTGCAATATCTAAATACTGCAGGAAAACTATCAAATTCAACCAGCAACCAGTGAAAAAAAATTCTTACTTCTCAAATTGAATCGCGAACAACACGTTTCCAAACACTGTTCTCTTTCCGTGATCATTTTACAACGCATCTACAGCGATCAAAATAAGAAAGAATGGAAATGCAATTTTAGCAAGAATATATGACTCTACGCTATTTCATCCGCCAAATATGAAATTTTACAAA
Source organism: Mansonella perstans (assembly GCA_037074765.1). NCBI lineage: Eukaryota > Metazoa > Nematoda > Chromadorea > Rhabditida > Onchocercidae > Mansonella > Mansonella perstans. Next base: position 265,279 of record JBAMDO010000019.1, read on the forward strand.
AAATTTTTTGATCCAAATAACGCTGTACAAAATGCACCATTTGAATACTTTTTAGCTGCACAATTATTTTGTCGATCTCGTTTTTCTTTGTTACATATTCTCTGATTTTATCATTAAGTTCATCAATTTCAGCATTGATACGCGTTCGATTTCGTTCCATATCTTCAAACTCATCAGAACAAGTGATCTGCAATGAAAGTACTGTTGCACTGAAAATTCTAGGAAACGTCAGAAAGATGTTTTTAAAACAATTTTTAACTAAAATCAAACCCCTAACAAACATTTCAGTTGGTAGAACTAACAATGATAAGCAATGAATCAGCTGTTCCATATGGACCATATATGGGTTAGTCTCTTCTGTGGAAATTAATATTAATTAATGAGTGTAACTGAGAATTTAGCTTTGAAAAACCGTCTGAATATCAACTTCTCCAGTGCGGCTGGCTGAAGTATATACACTCGTAAAGAATTCAAAGAAAATAAAAGAAAACAATAATCTCATACCAACTCAATTTCCCGTTTTAAATTTTCAACTCCTCCTGTATAATCCAATGCCGAGCAGCATTCAATTTGATCAACAAGTACTTGCTTTTCCGCTTCCATCATGTCTTAATTAAAATTTCAGTAAAAAATTAGATGAGTTTAAAAATTAATGATGAGATTTACCGTGTTTCTTCTTTAACATTTCTGCTTCATCAAGCTCTGCAACTTTCAAATTTTTCTTCACGATATCTTCTTTGAGCACCATTTCCTTCAGCGAAATTTCTTTTTCATTTTCCACTACTTGTTCCTTCAGACTGATGTATTCATTACGTTGCTATAATAAAGTAAAGGCTAATAGTGAACAATCGACAACTGAGAAGAAAAATTAAATGAAATTTTATGCAAACGTAATATGATCATAAAGAAAACATATAAGAATTGGGACATAAATACGAACTTCGACCTTCTCTTCTTGCTGTCTAATGAGAAGTGGTAGTCTACCTTCAGTGATCTTCAATTCCTGCTGCTGCAAAATGTATTCTATCACAACAGAGTAACCTGGAATTTATGGTGAAAATTTGGTGGAATTAAAAAAACACGAAAAAAAAAATTAGAAAAAGAAACATTTTCTTTCAGTTCCTTTTTCAGGACTTCAATTGCTTTCACATAACCAGTCACTTGGAAAATTTCGTCAAAGCGTTCTTTCAGTTTTTTCGGCTCATCAAGCGGCCTAAAATAACAAAAAGAAAGTTTAAAAAGACAAAATAGTTTTTAAAAAACTATCAGCTTTGATATAATCATATCTTAGCCAATTTTAATCACTGTTCGCCTTTTTCACTCCTAATGACACATAAAAATCAAGTATGGTAAAGAGCTTATCATTGCAGTAGCGGTAACATGAATGATAAAAATGATGCCTTAAACAGACCATGACGATTCTTCCTGGTGACAGAAAACCACATATTCCAAAATTGCTGCCGGTAAGCCGAGAAGATTTAAAATCTATAATAATTTTCAGTGCAGAATGAATGGAATTGCAACATGAAGCAAAAAACCGCAGTGCTCTGAAACAAAGTGCATCACTGCAATTAAAATCAAAATTGGCACCTCTTTCTTACAATCAACGACTTTTGACGACAAGCTTTTCCATTCACCGGGTTCTTTCTCGATTGCAATCGTACTTTCTTCTGATTTATTTGTTATTTTACCCTGTAAATTAAGCTTTCAGTGATCGAAGTAGATCGAAACATATGTCAAATAAACCTTTAAAGTTGAATATTTCACCTTAGCACCCTTGGATTGCATTATACGACGCGTCACAACACAAGATCTTCCTCTGATATCTTTGAATTTGAGTTTTACTGATGCATCTACTCGAGATCTATCAGCTAACTGTAATTTAATAATAACGATTGATTTTCAATAATTTTGAAAATATTTTATGAAAAAGATGTAATCGTCGGCAATAAACTTTTACCACTTTTTTATATCTCAGTTTCAACATAGATTTGCTCTTGCTGTAATAAAGTTGATGGAAAATATTTTTCAGAATTTCAAAGTAGCAAAAAGTAACTAGGATAAAGTAAAGTGACATTTTAAACTTTATCACTGTTCTCTTAAAAATTATCAACTCTTAAAATTTGCACATCGAATATAAAGCTTATTTCTTGCAAAAAAAAATTAAAATAAAAAGAAAAAACAAATTAGAAATAAAGATAAAGAAGATGATGGAAATGATATAGCAAACTTACTCGCATATCATGAATAAATGTTTGAAAGCTTCCTTTTGGTAATTCACCAGTTGTGACATATTTAAGTGCTTCAATAATTGTTGTCTTTCCAGCACCATTTGGTCCACAAATAACAGTTAACGGTGAAAGGAATTCGATGACATTAGCATTTTCAGGTCCCACTCCAACACTACGAATACCCTGTAGTTCCACTGTATCCAATAAGGACATCACATCAACGTTTCAATTTTTCTATTAAAATATCTGTAAAATTCAAGACGTGAAAACGTGTTACGTGTTCTTTCATATTTTTACTAAATTTCTAACATAATTATGCTATGTATTATCTTGCTAAATTTCTACGATAACATTTTCAAACCATTTGCTTCATTAATTTAATTTCATCATTGTTTCATATCTATCGAATTGCATGCATACTGCATGTATTACAGTCCATAACTTAAACAGGTTTACACAGAACAGAAGGTCATGAACTTTCTCCCTTCATTTGCTTGCTACAACAGTACAGTAAGACTTATATTACATACCTTTGCATCACATATATCGAGCATAAATTCATAGAATATAACAAGCCGATCTATCATCCATTCTATTTTTAACAGTTACACTAAGCAACCGCGAAATATGTTTACGGATGGATGAATGAGTTCAAGCACTAAAGGTACTGTAGGTACTGTGGATACTGTAGTACTCTATGAAGGGTATATTAAGGGTACTGGTGAGTTCAAGCATTAAGGTATTGTGTATTAAGGGTACTGTACTGTATTAAAGGTACATTAAGGATATTAGAGGTACTGTACTCGTACACTAGGGCTACTGTAGTTAAGTACTATAGTCATAGGTATTGCAGTCATTAGGTACTGTAGTTATTAGATATTGCAGTCACTAGGTACTGCAGTTACGATATTGAAGTTCATTATGGGTACGGAACAAAAGAACTGTTATAGATGAAGCGTTCCTAATAGCAGTCATGTGTACCTGAGAAATTTGTAATGACTTATAAAGACGGACTATATACCTGATTTGAAAAGTATCAATAAATATCAATAAAATGGCTTATTTTTGGAGAAATTTCCTACTTTCGCCTCACTTTTCAACAAATTCTCAAAAGATTTGCAAATAAATCAATGACAATACTTAAGCGATAATTTCAAATATTCTATCAAAAACTTTAATTAATTTAGCTTTGCTTATTAAGAAATTTTTGGAGTTTAATGAGAACCATTCGAAATGCTTCGATTACATTAAAATTTAATGAAGTTTAACATGGATTTTCACACAATTTCGAGCAAATGTTTTTTGCTGTTTTCCGATTCTTTTTTAGTTCATTTAACCTACCTACGAATGATTTCCCAGATGATTTGGTGTGTTTAATTTCTAGAATACTAATGTATGTATCAGTTTCGATATCTCCCATGCTTTACTTTCATTTTAAATCTTATCTCAAATGATCTTATAAAATGATAAGCTAATTTGTAGCGAATGATTGATTGGCTTCGATACTTAATTGGTGGATTAACAAATCATGCTTTATAAATAATACTTTAAATTTTTCTTTGAATTCAGAATAATTCAAATTTTAGAAATGTGTAATTGTAATGTATGACCTGAGATAGGAAAGAGTCAGACCTGTTTGGTAAATTCAAAAGTTCTCCAGTCATTAGCAAAAAATTATAATAGACCATATTGCATAAGAAGAGTTGATAAAAAGCATTAGTCTGATTTGTTTTGATAAAAGGACTTAAAACATTCAATTGAAATCAAAAGTTGAAGTTACAAATAATGATATCATTATTGAATGGAAAAATTGGTCGCCATTTTTGACAACTTTTGAATTGGCTACTGTAAAGTACTATTTTCAGATTCAATTAGATTTTCTATGGTATTCAAGATGAGAACGAAATAGTTTATAACTTTAAATGTTCTAATATAGAAACGAACAATTTAAATTTCATTGTAATTCTTAAAGTGCTTAAATTATTTCCTACCAACTGCTAATTAACAATTTGTGATGATCAGAAAGATACCTCACCGGAAGACCTTCAATTAACTTTATTTCAGCTGTGAATTGGTCAAATAGTATTTGAAATCGTCAACACATTCATTTTATTGACTAAGTCGAATTCTCTAATTTAAAGTTGCTTAGTAATTTAATTAGTATTTAGTGGTATTTGAAATCGTAACTAACGTTGATTTTGATATGTAATTTTTTTGTTGAAAAAATTATCATATGATAATTTTGGCATTAATTAATATTTTATCACGGGTTACCCGTGATATCATTACTATAAAATCATTATCATAAATAAATATCATGGTATTAGGCAGGCAATGCGTATAATTAGACTAGTGCAATAGCATGAAAAAGGAGAAAATATTTTATTACAGGAATGGCTCTTCTACAGATTTTTTCCATCAAATATATTGAAAGCACAAATTACATAAGTCTTCGTATTCGATGGTCATTTTACATTCCATTAATTAAAATTTTTAACGTCTATCATTTCCATCCAACCACTTTCGATTTTTGAAGCAATTTTTGAAAAAAACACTCCTTACTCTATTTTCAGGTTTTTCTTGCCATCACCTTTGTGTCATCAGTTTTTCTTGCATTGAGAAAAACTACTTTGCAATGAAGTTTTCACTAATAATTTTCTAATTGAAGTTTGAAGTTTGTTAATGAAGTTAATTGAAGTTTTCACTTCTTAAAGAATGAATTATTCTTATCAGAATAATTAGGCTTAAGGAAAACACGGAAATGTTGACAGAAAGCATCAAATCCATTACTCAATTCCAGTTAGATCTTCATTTGGGAAAATGAGCATATCGGTGTATACTTCCGTCGAATCGAACACTTCCAAGAGTTCCAAACAAAGCACGACAACAATCTTTAAGAAAATCAAGAAATCAGTGGATAGTGATCAAGATGACTGCTATCGTCTCTTGTTGGCTTCGCTAAATTATTTCTAAATAGTATAGGCCGACAAATTATTTATATTTAATTGACGAACTGAATAAATCGTCAATTTTAGGCGTAAGAAAATATATAGAAATTTAATACAAGAAAATTATTCAGGAAAATGAAGAAAACATAAATACATCATCCACAGATAAATCTCCTTTTTATTACTATTTCGTGAAATTATGGGCACTTTTCACTCAAATAATACAATGAGCAGATAAATACGTCATGAAAAACAGTATGAAATTATGTACTGTTATTCAAAACTTTGTACATAATTATGAGTTTCGTGTCGAAAGCTTCCAAATTAATTTCTGGCACCGGATATATTCCGCCAAATGGCACGTGAGCTGAAAAAATTGACATATCGCATTTGATATTATTTTTATCAAACGAACTTTCTCAGTCTAAAAAAACGCATAAATTGCTTGAAGGTTGTTTGACCAAAAATTAGAGTTTATGCTGAAAAATTTAAGGCAGAACAGTACTGACCTGGTCAATAGTTCTTGCAGGCATTGAGAATGTCAATCTTTCTCGAGTCGTTTCTTCAGGATGGGCTTGAGGTGGCAATACTCTCTCAATGGTAAGCATAAAATCATTGTGATAACCACCGAATGAGACTAGTCGATGGTAAGGGATACTTCTTATGAGATCCTGAAAATTTTATGTGCGCAATGCAAATTATTTCAAGCATGAATATTGCGTCAGTATACAATGGCCAAAAACGTGGCTAATATTTCTCGGATGAACTTTTTCTAAATGGATTTAAAGAACTGATATATTATTCCAAGGTTGCGAATATAAAGAATATAGTTATCACGAAGTCTTTTCTGGCGCTAATGTCTCGACTTCAAGATATTCTACACATTGTACCATAAACAATTCAGTTTTTTCATTTCAGAGCTATATGGAAATAAATACTGACAAGCTGGCGAAAAGTGAGCAAATGAACGCCTTGATCATTAAGAGCAATAAACAGCCTTTCGTCGTTACGCATCTTCATTCGTGCTTCTGTAATAAATGATCCGAAAAAGCGCCACTTTCGCAAAACAACTAGTATCATGCGAACGCAATCCATCATTGGAGTACTACGCAACTGCGACCAGTTCGTTTCGAGATTTAGTCTGGAGTCAGTGTTTGCATAAATGGAACAAAAATATTATTTGCAAATTTTTATTCTAATCTAAATTGCTATTAAAAGATAAAAAATGACTTTCGAAGTTGTACTCAAAACAACTAAAACAGGATGAAAATCCAATTTGATCTAACCTTAGCAACCTTTCACATCCAACATCTAGCAACTTTGAGGGATAATAAGAAGTTATAATTTCACGGAACTGTTCATCGGATATCGTTCCCATGTCTCCAAAGTTGAGCTGAAATATCTCCACTACCACAGGCAAAATGACTTAGAAGTAACCATAACTATGTTATCTCCATATCTGCACAAAAATATGAAAATAATTTACTTGAGCATAAACAGCTGCTAATTCCTCCGCTAATTCGCTGCTCAAAGGTACTCTTCCAGCAACAATTTCACCAGCCATCCGATGCACCAAAAATGTACGCTCTGTCGGTGTTTCTGAAGAAACCAAATGACTCCAGTATTGCTTCTGCCGAATAGATAATTTTATTTGAGCAACATCTTCAGTGACTCGTCCACATTTATTGTCCATCAATTCACGTTCCCAACGTGATATACAGTCACACAACTGGAATGTAACTCAATTTCTCAGCAATTTTGTCAAGTCTTCGGTTATTTTGGGAAAGCTAGTAAGAGATTTCGGGGAAACCAGAAGTACTTTAAGGCATCATAACGAATTTACCTTTTGTTTGCCTTTTAGAAGAAGATAAGAATTCTGTTCCAATGGATCCTCAACGTACAAAGCGTAACCACTCAGAAGCGCCGGGCGTAAACCGCACTTTGCACATAAAGTTGACAAACAATCGCCAATAAGCGTAGAACCGTCAAAATCGATAACCTAACTTTTTAAGTTAACAATGTCCTTCAAAGTTTTTTCTTCAACAACTAACGATGAAAATAATGGGCAAACATTAGTTCTTGGAAAATTAAAAAGATAACATGCAAAACAGACATTCAATATCGCATATTATATTTACAATCATCGCAAAATGACCACTTCTCTTGCAGCTTACCTGATATTCATTATTTGGAAGCAGTACAGGAATGCTATGTGGCATATTGGTTGAAGTTGGGTCCCTAGTTAATATGGAGATTGCCTCAAGTTTACTTGGTCCTTCCGTTCGTCCACGTCCTCGCAGACAACGATCGAAAGCACGCAAACAGTACAATGCAAAATTACCTTCATCACATCTTAAAAAATTAAATACTATAAAGAAAATATAAATCGTAACAGATATAAAATGTGAGACAATAATTGTAATTTTGGCTTCAGTTGAAAATTTTGCAACAAGTAAAACTATTCATGAGAATGAAAGGTTGCGAGGAGAAGGATGGAGCATATTTTAAAACAGAAATACAAAATCGGAGAAACTGGAACCTTTTTTTACTCCATCTATCGATATGTCGACGAAGCAACCACAAAAGCGAATACTGCCGAGGTGTAAATAATGGTGTCGTTAAAGCCATTAATTTCCAAGCCTGAAATTACTTAACTTCTTCATAAAGTGGGACAATTAATGTTGAACATTTTCAACACAATAATTATTTGAAATTGGGAAAAAAGAACTCTGTTCAATGATAATAGTAAAGTTGTAATTAACTAAGTTAACATGTCAATAAAAACAAGCAATTCTGTAATTCTGGTTAAAAAACAGAATGAGAACAAAGACTAGGCAATATATATATGTACCTGAATTCCATATGGCATTGAACCAGACGTAAGCTTAATTAAATTAGCGTAAAGCTCATTCTTAAGCGAATCACTGGACATCGCTGTAGTGAGAATATTTTGTGCGAGATCAATATGATACTGAACCCCTGTTGGTCTCATAAGCACCGAAGTAAACATGAAACATGCTCGACCAAGTTCCAGTGCTTTCTTTTTCACTGTTTCATCTAATACTGTTGTTAACGTTTCGTTTAACTTCTCTTCACACGTCGTCAAAAGGATATTATTCCACAATGAATTCTCTAGCAATGAAAATACAATAAGACGAAAGTTTGCAATATTTTCTTGCAAATATAAGTAAAAATTATTGACAAGTACTCAAATTTCTTTTTGTCCTCCATTTTAGACTGGTAACATAACAAAAAAGCTTTAAAATTCACGAAAATTTCCTGAAATAGAGAAAAAAATCAGAAAATGGAAAATTCACTTCCCATGTCAAAAATATATGAAAATAATGAAAAGGGAGATTTACTTTTCCTTCCGAAGAATAGATAAATTTTAATTTCTGACTAATCATAAGGAAGAAAAACAAATAATTCTTTTACCAGTCACAAATGTACCAAATAAATAAGCAAAAAAGCAATGTTTTCATCGAAATCATCATTGACGAAAAGAAGCTAGCATAAATTGAATTATTTCCATAAAGATCTCATATTAAAAAACAAAAAAAGCATTTCTGTAAATAAATATTTACCGTCATCTACATTTTGCGTCATCATCCTTTGTATGAGTACCTCGAAATCGGTTCCATTCAATGTTGCATCATTGGCGGCCTTTTTCAAAAAATAGATCCATTTATCTTTTTCTTCAGCGGTTCGCAAAACAATGTAAACTGGGTCGACATTTGCAATCTAAATCCGTATTTCAGTATAAATGGGCACACAACAGATAAACTTGCATTAGATCCATAAACTCATAAATTATTTCAGTGCAATCAAAAAGAATCCGAAAATGACAGCTACTGCAATAAATACCTCGATTGAGATAGTGTGATCGAACTCTTTCACATGATTTTCATTTTGTTCATCAGAACTTCCACTTGATTCATCAGCAGCCGTTTTTATTTTCTCACAAATGTGTGCACCTTGCAGACATATGTGGGAACATGGAACCTGAAAATGAACATCATCCAATAAATAATGTTCATTTTCTTTAACGAAAAATCCGCTAGATTGTAAGCTTACGTATGTTGATCAAAAGATGGACAAAAACTTAAAGCAAATAAAGAAACAGAAGACGAACCCTATCATCAGAATTTTTGAAAAACAGCAATTTATTGTCCACTATAGATGCGAAAAAACGTTTTGTACTACCACATTTTGCCTGAAATTCATTGTGCACTTATTTTCTTTATTCATTAAAACAGAAAAAATTTCAGCTCACATCTGTTAAAGTTTTGGCCACTCTCTTAAACAAAGTGAAACTTTTAACCCATTCTAAGTAATTCATTACTTGATAGAGTCATAATTAAAAGTGTTTTACCATAAAATATTCAAAATACTGCATAACCTTTATAACGTAGCCACTAATGATAGATTTAAGACCAGTGGTACGTTGGCTAACTTCAGAAATAGTTGCAGTGTGCAAACTACGCGTCAGAAAAGAAATCCATTCATTAGTAGCACGATCTGATTCAGCTGCATAACAATACTCACTATTTACTGTCCTTATCTATAAAAATAAATAAAGAATGGTTTTTAAATTACCATCCATTCCTTCAAAAACAAAAAAATCTAAATTAACTCTTCTCAAATTATTGTGACAGAAAATAGAAAGATGCTGAAGAAATTTTAGTAAGAACCTGTAAACCATAACCCATTTTATTAATAAGCTTTGTAACAGAACGGATATCGGACACTGCAATTCTAATTAGTGGTTCTTCGCCTTTCAAATGATTTTTCTGAAAAATGCTTCCATGATGAAAATTCAGATGTAAGATGTAAGAAAGCAATAAATGAAAGATAAATGTAAGTTTAGTAAACAGTTGGATTTTTATTAATTTGATTTTAAATTCAACAAAAGACCGCTGTTTCTACTGTAATAGAAATGAATTGGATTACTGGAGAGATGCAGTGAAACCAGAAACAAGAATAAAACTAATGATATTTACTGTGGCTAACTAACCTGCGTTCTATACAAAGTGAGAAAGCCATCTCGGAACACAAAATAACGCCTTTTCAGCGATTTCAGCCTGCTATCAGTCATCTGTGTCAAATAACCACATTTTTCTAGCTAAAAGAAGAATTTTTAGATTTTTCAAGACAGGAAGTTTTCAAAACAAAAATTTTGTGCAAAAAGTTGTTTGGAAATAGTAAAAAAGAAGTGAGTAATCTACAGGTTCAGTAGAATTGATCAGAGTTGCTCTGATATCCTGAGTTGCATCTGGTGGTATTGCATAATCTCCTTCCTTTATATTCGCGAAATCAATGCGGCTTTTATTCTGATTTGATGACCTTGAGCTCTCACCGGAACCACGTGAAGGAGAGGAACATAAGTCACTGGTCTGAAGATATCTGTTCTTATTTGAGCAGTTTGAAGACTAAAAAATTATTTCCATGGGATAAAAAGTACTTAGAAAGAGAGTCACTCACATTATCACATGTATTTTTATTCAAGGTACCACTGTATTGAGCTAACTGATCTTCATTTATCACCGTACTAAGGCAGCGCTCTGCTATTTGATATAATTTGGTCTCCTGAAAAATATTTTTTTTTTTTTTTTTTTTTTTTTTGTTTGAAAAATATAATTGTGAAGATATTATCAAATCTGTGTCTCATATCCGAGCAGATACATTATAAACATAATGAACACTTACAGTTTTTTTCCAAATTATAAACACTTACCCACTGACTTGGTGGCTTATGCAATGGTAAAGCAGGAGGATGCTGCTGCATCATTGAATTGTAATTTTCTGGTCCTAACAGAAAAAGTTCGTTCAAATTTACATAGTCAGCAATATCCCTGAAAATTTTTTAATACAATGAAAAAAGCTTTTGCTGACAAATTGCTTGAATATTTTCTCGGCGTGCTAATTATTAAAATCAAAAGTGTCGATATATGAGCTCATTTTGCTAGATTAAACGAAAACTTCAACTGCTGGTATCATAAAATCTTTGTCGAAAGTTCAAATTTATCAGAAACCATTAGGAGGTGAAGCATAGAATTTTGAAGAATAATCTTAATAGACTTCAGCAAATATCCAATTTTTTATTTCTAAATTATAACTCACAAATTTTTTAAAAAAACATCAAAATAAAAAAATTTTAGAACTTCACAATACTTCATTTGCGTTCACATTCCTATAAAAAATTCCAAGAACAGAGAACATCAAGTATAAAGTATTTCAAAAAACAGACTGCTCTCAGTTCACTTTAACAAACAAGTTTTCATTATTTCAAGTTGGAAGAGCTTTCATTGATGTTAATTTATTATAAAAGAAAGAAAAAAAACTATCACTTTCTTCAATCCATTTGAATCATGAGTCATTTATCTCAAAAACATTTCTTAAACGCAATTTTTAAAAACTAAAAGTTATTAATCTAAAGCTTTAAAAAGTTCAAGTTGAAGACAAAAATTTTAAATGAAAAACTGTTTTTATAACGAAAACTTGATTTCTCCTTTTTGCTCCTTTCACAGTAGCTCCTTTTTCATATATTTCTTTCACATATCACTTTCTTCTTACCTTTTCTAATTAATTAACACTTTTTTGCAACAGATGCAATATTTTAGTTAATCATTTATCAGTTGATTTTCAGTGATAACTTTTGTTATTCCATAAGTAGTGGATATAATTTTGATCAAATATTAATTAACTTTATACTATATAAATAGTCACAGAATGACCGATAAAAATGATTGGAAACATACTTTCCAGGCGATTCCGAATATTCAATTTCATCAAAAAATTCATCATCCTCTCTGTAATGATTTTCCTCGTCATACGAATTCAAACTATCCCTTTCAATCTGAAAAAATTTTAAATGTTGAAAATTCTCATTTCTTTCCACTAATGTTGACCGCAATCGTAAAAAAGCAAATTAACACAATTTTTAAATGTCATTTTGCAGTTTGCTCATTTAAAATTTCTTGCACTGCCAAAACATTTAACAATATTTTAAAGTGAAATTTTGTAACAAACTTTGCCAAATACATTCATAATTTTATTTATAAGTGTACATATTTTTGAATTAGTAGTATTTGTACGTGTTACCTGTAAAGACAAGCAAAAAAACTAAAGTTAGAATTTTAGGCTGCTCAATTACACGTTAAAGTGCTCCTAAAAAAAGTTGATACTTCACAGTGTTATTTATTTATTTTCAAATAAGAAAAGTTATTCATTCATAATATGACTATTTTTGAAGATAAAAAAAGATATACAAATTGCAGATACTATTAGATCAAACCCATTGAGATACCATTTCGATGTTAATTGATTATGCGAAATTTTACTAAATTTATCAATTTAGAAATAATTTTTAAAAATTTTCAAGATAACACATATTGATAAAGGAATGGTCATTCATCAAAAACTCAAAAATAAATTCATTAAATACACTAATAAATCGACAAAGATTATTATCCTCATAAATTATAATAACACATAAATTTAACAACTGAAAGCTTTAACAAAAAATTACAAAAAAAGACTCTCTCTCTCTCTCTTTCTTCCTTCCTCTCTCTCCCTCTCTCTCTGATCATGATAAATGAATGAGGAGTCACGGAGAAGTATTTAGGATACACGTAGACAAACGTTAAATTGAAAATGTACAAATGATATCGAAGCATTGACACTTTATTTTGTTTGCTCATCTCTTAACAAATCATATACATCACACATCAGAATTGAACACACAATGGGAACAACAACTTTGGCAGTATCAAGAAAAAATCCTAGAAACAAGTTATCATGCGATACACAGCTTACTTACTTAACAAAACAACTGTTACTTCTGAGAAGTTTACTTTCTTAGACCATCATGAAATTTTGTAAAATATTTCATTATTTTGTGTAAATTTAAAAATGCTATAGAAAGAAATTTTAACTTTGGTATAAATGAACTTTGAAATAAATGATTTAAATTAAACTTTAAAATAAATGATTTAAATGAAGCTTTGATTTAAAGATTTTTTTAAGTTCAGTAAAAAAAAAAATGATTTAAATTATCTTTAAAATAAATGATTTAAATGAAAAGTTTAAATGAACAATATTTCATATCCAATCATATTCTCTGTTTACAAACATTATTACAAAGAAATGTTGCCATTTAAATTCTTCTTTTCATTTTGACAAATTAGATAATTGATAAATTTTCTCAAACAAAGAATTTCAAAACAAATCCAAAATTTTATTTAATTAAAAATTTGAAAAAAAGATAGGATGTGATATAAAGTATATTTTTTATCCATTGTTAAACAAAATTGTTTCAACATTTCTATCAAATGCAATGCTAGATAGCAGTGTAGAAATTTCTTCGCCTATCGATAAAATGTTAACAACAATGAGAAAGCACTTTTCATTTCCAAAAAGTTTGCAGGAAAACACTTGAAAACTTTTGTTTATAATCAATTTTAGATGCAAATTAACATTCTTTCAGCATATTTATAAATATTTCACTTCTACTGTTATCGTTAAGAGTTCAAAAAAAAAAAAAAAAAACATCACAAACTTGAATGATTTTTGAAAAGCATAGTTAACCACTTCCTTCAAATTTTGCAATAGCTTAAATATAAAGATAGATGGGTTTGAATCAAACTGATTTCCTAATTTTTTGAAAATAAAAATCTTACAGTTACTGGATCAGGTGGTCTTGCAGATTTCGTTTTTCGCGGAGTTGGTACTGGTTTTAATTTCTCTTCATGCGGTGAAGAATCAGTATTTGATGATGTTTCATCGCTTTGCTTTTCTCCTCTTGCTTGCGATAAATTGCGCGTGCGAACTGAAAATAAAACATTAAAATGAAGCTGAAAAAAAAAAAAACAAACAAGGAAGCCAATGAGTTTGAAATTCTAAAAGTTAAAAATGTGTTTATAATAATAATGGAAACAGCAATTCCATTTTAAATCCAATCTTCTTTATCGTAAGACTTACAAGACTTAACTTTCCTTTTATACAAATCTAATGAATGATTTAAAAGTGTAGCTAAAGTAAAGTGCCGGATTTTTTGTCTTCAGACTTCAAATGAAAATAAAATAAACATATCTGAATTACATGATGTTGATCTAAATGGTAATGAGAATAATACGTTCAAGACAATAGAAAACTTCAAGGCATTTTGAGAGATAATTTCTAATATTTAATTCGTTCAATTTAAATTAAAAAGGTCTTAAACAATGGAGCAGATCAAATTATGCCTTCTGAAGAATGAGAAAAAATAAAAAAAGGCATCACCATGATTAAAGAAGAAGCCAATAGAAATTTGATATAAAAATAACCTAAAAATAGATCATTTGTATGAAAAAAATTTGAAAATATGGCTTTAAAATTGTCGTAAAAGATTATCGAGCTATATCAGAACTAGCCAAGCTTTTTAGTATGCCGCAGTGAATCGCCTTTACCGAGAGCAGAAGCTGATTGTGTCATCATGATTTGATCTATCTTTTTCTCCCATGTATCATCAGATGTCAAACCGCTATCATCCGATGTTCGATCCATTGTCAAAGTTATTGCTCCCTGCAACTGTTATGATAACGAAATACTGGAAGCAAAATATTTCAGCCTTACGTTATCATTTGATATCGCCGTTAACGATAGTGAAAATAAACTTTTCTCGAAAAGTCAGCATGTATTCCTCATTATTTTTTTTTGAGATATTCACTAAATACATTATGGAAGCTATTGCCAGTATCATCCGATACTGATTTTTTTAACTGATACTGATGATACTGATACAACACTGATTTTTGCGGATTTTTTTTGCGGAAAACAAAAATTGTTTATTCTAATCCATTTGTAAGCATAAAATAATTCGCTTAACAATTTCAAACTAATCCAATCATTCAAACCCAAATTATTCGTTATTACATGTATAGATTACACGTAACAATTATACCGTAACGGAATTTGAAAAGAGAGCAGAAGTTTGCCAATATTTTGCTTTATCAGCGCACGATTTTAGCACTTGCAATTGAGCGGAACATTTCAAATTTTGTAATCGTAATCGTTCATTTTGTTCCTCCAACTGAAACAGTACTATTAGCTTAATTTGAATCAGTAAACACTTAAAAACGAAAAAATAAATCGAAATTTTAAAAGAAGAAATAAATTTTTTGCGATTCGATAAAAGATGATGATGCTACATCATAAGTTTAAGGGAAGAGCACAAGTAGAAGTTTTTGGAATTAATGGAGAAATGTAGTAGAGAAAGTTTAGCTTGAAAGTGTACAAAAGGAAACATCAGAGAAGCAATTTCTTGAAAAGATATTTTGGTAGGATAGGAATGGCAACAAAAGGATACCAACAGTAACGAACTTCTCAATAAACAGATGAGGAATTCGGTTCTGATAGAAACTGTTCATCAATACATTGTGGTTGTCGGTACATCAAAGAAATCACAGTAAGTTTTAAAGTTTTCACTAGTATCTTGCAAAGACCTTTCTCAAATGTTATAATTATTAATACATTTTGTTCATTCAAGAAATTTGAATTTCACAAAAGTCATGTGATATTATTTAATTGAATGGTATACTGAATATTTTGAGATGAGCAAAAAAACGAATTAAAAACTATTAGCATTGAAATTTATGAAAGCTAAAAAGTGGTTGTAGGAACTTTTCAAAGAATGGAAAAAGTAAAATTAGGATTAAAAATGCATAGAATCTCGCTACATGAAGTCAAAAAAACGGCTAAATTTAGTACAATATTCACATTAGTGAATAGTGGTAGTAAAAGTAAGTTTTTAGAAGAAAAATCCCAAAATGGAAAAATGAGAACAGATGAAGTGAATGCTGTTGATATTGCCAATACATTTCTTGTAATTGTGATCACTTGTAACCACTTTGCTTGTCTTTTTTTGTCATCTCATTTGCATATTTAAATCAGATGAAAGTATAAACTAAAAACTCTCATTTCTAATTTATTTCATAATATTGAATTTTTTTAAAAAAAAAAAAAAAAAAAAAAAAAACATAAATTATCTAAATAGAAAGTACGAGATGATATCAATGAATAGTGAAGGATTGGCATGATGTAATAAGTAATTAATGTAGACATGAGTCGTTAATTCGAATGATTTGATCGAATCGACTTTCTATTAGGTCAGAAACATTATGCTATATTATGTTATTTGCACTGAAAGGAACAAAAACATGAACTGAAGTGTTGCGTGAACAATAGGAAGAATGAATGATTTGCTGAAAGTTTTGCAAACAATAATAAATGAATAATGCAAAGTTGTAGCCAAGAATAGGATTTTAATTGCGCATAAGTTTTGCTAAAGTTCGAAATCATTCCTGCGGTCTTGATAATAGATGGAAATTATTGGATTTTACCTAACTGATTAAAATCTTAAATGCAATCCTTTCTATCAAGATAGTTTTGCTTTAGTTATTGCAATAAAATTTTGATGATTCAATAGCTGTAAATTTGCATTATTTTAAGACTTTACGATTAGGTAGATTAAAAAAAGAAAAGTATAAATTTGATGTGAAAAATTAATAAGATTAAAATTCAACAATAGCAGTTAACAATATTACAATAAAAGGCATGATGTTTTTCTTGACACACTACGTGAAACTACGTAAATCTATACTTGAGAATTTTTATTTAACTTTTAAAGCTAAACTAAAATCCATAAATTGGATTGTTGGTAGCAAAGAAAATGGAATGAAGATAGCTCTTTTGCTCAAATGTAATTATGCACACTGTAATACGAACAAATTTGTGTCATTCACCAACCGGCGCAACTACTAATTACTTCAAATTTAATCATCCCCGAAGTATAATTAAACTTTAAATAGGCTGAAAGATTACTTGTTTTTGGGCAAAAAAAAAAAAAAAAAAAATTGAAAACTTGAAAAGAAATTAAATTTACAAAAAAAATCAAAAATATTTCGACAGGTTTTTTTGAGCTTGTTTTAACGATAGTAATATGGAAAATAAATACATCATCGTATTAATCTTATTCAAACCTATTGAAAAGTTCCTGCAATGAAAAGACATATTATTACTTTGAAACAATGCAATGATTACAAACAACAATTTTTGAGATCATCTATACATCATAAACTGTCTAATATCGATAATTTTGCGCAATGAAAAAAAATTAAAAATTGTGTCAGCTAAAATCATTTTGATAAAGTAGAGAGAAGAAAACAGTGGGACAATTGATAGTAATTAACAACCCATGTTAGAAATATTAATTTCAAAAACAATACAGGTTATGTCAGTTATTTGTTAGAATGCGCAAAAAAAAAAAAAAAAAATACATAATTGCATTGAATTGAATTTGCTTTTTTCATTCAAACAGAAAATATTCTTTCATTATTGAAATTATTTTGTATAAATAATGGGAACAGAATGGAATTTGCATAAAAGATTCCAGTTTCAATGCACTAAATCTATTCATCATAAACATTAAATCGATGGTTTGGCATTGTGATTTTTATCACGATTAAAAAAAAAGTTATTTAAATTAGCAAATTTACAATTGCTGCTAATCAATTACATTTGAATGAAATGAAATGAAGCAATGTCACCCAAAAATATATTTCGTACTCTTTTTAGCTTGCCTTTTCCATTCATTTTCATGACACTATCTATACACTTTTTCACATCATAAATTATCTCAATAATTTACATTCAAATTTTAGTCTACAAATAATAAACATACAAACCACGTATGAAACAAAAGTGATACAGCCACTTCAATCTCACTAAAATGACAAATATCCATGAATAGCGTAACTTTTATTTCCATTTTTTGAATGGCGTAACTTTCTTTCCATTTTTCTAGAAATGAAGTTTAAAAAAAATGAAATTCAAATGAAATTCATGTTATTTCATTTCCATTTTTCTTCTATCTTACACTCTTTGTATTCATTTGATAAAAAATATCACATAAAAAAACTGTTCTGAAAAAGATTTCAGCAAAGAACTAAGAGACTAATGAGTGAAATAAGATTGATACTTTATAATTATAACACAATTAAGTTGCAATTAAGCTTGTATTCGAAAAATGAACAAAAAAAATATTACGATAAAAAGAGAGACAAACAAATGTTATATTTCAATTGTGTGTAGGACAAGATCGTCATAGTTGACAATAAATTTGACAAAATTTTCAGTCATAACAAGTGATCAAGGACGAAATTTAGAGCGATTTACAATACAAAATGATTAAAGAGAACTTATGAACATAAAACAGTTCATACGATCAACTTCCTAACATCGTTCGGCAACAAATTTTAATTTATTCATATCTCAAAGCACTTTTAAACTTCAATAATATTTCATAGAAGTGAAAGAAATGAATGGGAAAAGCTGATCAATTACATTTGAATGAGAGCAATAAAAATTTAAAATTGAAATGAGATTATGTACAAATTCAATCCAATTTTTTTTCTTCTTTTTAGTTCATGTTATACATGAAATACCATATCTACTTGGTCTAAAAGCATAACAAGATTTGTCATTTTCTTGTTTCCTTTGAGAATTAACTCTTCAAAATTGTGAAAATGTTTTAGCACAGAAATTCCCATGTGAAGTTGCAATAACAAATGTAATAAATTGTAACTGAAACGAATAAGTTCTATTATTCCTAGACAAGTAATTTTTAATGATTGCAGCACTTTTCGCCGTAGGTGCAAACTTTCATGCTATCATCGCTAATTGATATTTATTATTTGCAAAGCGCCAAGCCATATGTATACTTACAACAGTTAATTTTTCATCAATTTAGGCATCATTTTTTACGTCAATCATCTAGTATACAAAAAAACAAGATGACAGATACAAGAGAATGCTGGATGAAGCACATTGATTCACACTGATTCTTCGGTCTTCGAAAATTCAGGAGAAGGATACATGTGCTCTACTGGCCATGAAAATCTCCTATTTGGCCTTTTCTTCGACAGAAAAAATGGAAAGAATTTCTTTCCCATGCTTACATAATTAATTGTCCTCGGCTTGCTAAAGATAGTCAATGGACGACAAGAAAATAGCCTTCTGAAAATGTAATAAGAAATTTTCCTTATTAATTCAATAGAATTTTAAGATAGGAAGTTTAGAAATTGCTTAGGAAATATGAAAAATTTTCAATGAGACAACAACACATATTATTCAGCAACTAAAACAGCTCATATTTTAACACTAACATTTGGCATGAAAATTCATAACAGTGTATTTTTATGGTCAATTTATGATAAAAATCGAAAAAATAAAAAAGCGATTTCAAAAGAACGAAAACTAATAAACTGCTTTACAAACATTATTTATTTAGTTTAAACAAATTTTTATTTACGCAAATCGATGCGAGAAAGACTAGCTAGACATATATTTGATGTAACACGCCTAGTTCTATGATTTCCTAAATATTCACGGTTAAATTCATATCCGCTAAGAAAACACAACCAAGATATATTATTATTTCTAGTGGAAGAATTTAAATTGAATAAGCGTCAATCATAAGAACATGTAATAAGTTTATAACTAGCATTTAAATTCAGAATATATCTATCTGATCCAATTGTAATTCTTTCCATTTTTAAGCTTAATTTATTGTTTATGAAGAAGGATGGTATGGATTAGTGAAATTATGAATCTTCAAGCAATAAAGGCATTATATTTAAAGCTTTCATTTTACTCAAAAAATTTGAAAGAAAAATTAGTTAAAAAAATTTAATATCTTTGAAATAGGAATTAAATAGAAAGTATGTACTGTATCTTAGAAAATCTTTAGTAAAATGCGAAGATTTCTCAGCATGAAATAATGATACGAGATATAAATAGCAATATAAATGAAAGTAATTGAAAATTAAATCTGCCACAACATAATATCTGTAAAACTCTTTTCGCCTTCTTCTCTATCACTAATTGATCTGATTGTCTATAATTTCATTCAGAAATTTTTAAGATCCACTAAAGAATACGGTGGATTTCAACCATATAAAACAACAGGGGGGAAAAAGAGGAAAGGCCTACTAGGGTGTTCGTATTTAGTTAGAATTAACAGATAATATAGAAAAAAGTGGAGACAAGTTTAGTTTCTATGAAATAGATTTCTAAAACTATCAAATGAGCAAAATAATTAATTTAATTTAAAACTAACGCTTCATTTCTATTTTTGTTACGGCCAATATCGAAAGCTTTACACTAATTTTTCTATAACTAGCTACAGTGACTTGTTATCGGACATTATTTAATACTTACAAAAAGAAAATTTAATTGTTGTTCTGCTAATTTCCACTAATTCGTCCCATCAATTCACCTAATTTTGGACTTCCTAACGAATTTTAGTCTTTCCCTTGCAAAAGAGCATCATCAACATTCTATGTCATCACATAGCTTAGACCGTAAAATTTAAAAATTTTTTTTTTTAGCAAATAGCTTAAACCGTAAAATTAAAAAACTGAGATGAAATTTGTAATTCTTAATGTGAAGCTTGCAAAAAAAAAAAAAAAAAAGATTCATGGGGAAAAAGGCCCAGCTGTTCGTATTTCCATCTTTAGTAAAATATTTTTACAGGAAATTCCCGAACAATAAAAGAGTAATATGAAACATTGTCTTATTTACTATAACTAATTTTTCTTCAAATCCAAAATAAGACATAGCCAAGAAATCGATTTAGGCCTTCTCATCTGACAAACAATGAAACACATTTCTTGAATAATCTTTTTTGCAAATGTAACAAATTATTTTAAACAAAAAACATGGTGGAAAATCTCGGATGGAACAATTGATTGTTTAAATTACAACCCTCTCCCAGTTAGTGACAAACAAAGGCCGTCTTGGCTTTGTTAGCTTCGCAGTGGAGCATGAAAAGGTAAAAAAAAAAATGTTGATGTATCTTTTTTCTTCTGAATACTCCGCCTAACGACATCAACACCAACGGCTACGATCAATCTACATATATGTTCACCCTCAAAGGCACCGACAGAGGACAAGAAATGAAAAAAAAAAACGGTATACATTCGACGTATAACTTCAAAATTTCTCACGTCACCTGCTCAATACTTTACAAATGAATGTCAATTCATGAATTTATCAAAATAGACAAAAGCTCACTAACAAAACCACCTGTCACGCATAACTACAAAATTTGAAATTTTTGGTAGTCCAAAAAATTAGCTCATTACATCCCAAAAACTTTAAAAGTTCCCTATTCTATATGACTATCAATTCAGACATAACGACACACCTTAAGGAAATCATTTTCTTTTCATTTATTAGAACCATGATGAAAAAATGTTTTTTGGAGGTCAAAGGACATAGAGATGAACAATGAATTTGGCGTTTTCACCGGAAGACTTTTTTGCCGGAACATATCTTATTCTTTTTCTCACCGCCACATCGAAATAATACTACCTAGCATTGTATCCATAACTAAAAATGATTTTTTACTGTGTCATTTCGATAAATTCGTTGAATGCTATCTCAAGTTTGATTAAATTTTCAAAAAAAAATCCAGTTTTTTGGAATTAAATTTTTTTTGTATTCTTAAATTATTTTTTAATGTCAATAAAATTAAGAAAACAATATTTCAAGTGAGTTACAAGAGATCATCTATTACAATTACCGTGAAAGTGCCGGAATAATTAAACTGACGAGATTGCTAGTACCGTTGTCAAAACAAACCAAAGTGAAATTTGATAAGACAGAAATTGTGGGAAGAATGAGAAACAAAAAAGCTATTTGATCAGTGATGCTAAAAAAGCTTGTAAACTGACCTCTTGTAGTATACTCGTCTACCTCTGGATCTAGAATGACAAGTGAAAATATATTACATTTCATCAAAAATACTGCATCAAGCATTTTCAAAAAAATTTTCAAAAATTTTTTAATTTTGAATATTATAACCGCATTTGATTGTAAAGAAGAAAAAGTTTTCCAAAAAAAAAATTGTAAGCATTTTTCCTTTGATATAATTGATATTATTTGACAATTTCAGTACAATTAATAAAATATTCTTAGTCCATTCCGAATAGTAGCATTGTAGCAGCATCAATAAATAGCCTCAGGGATTATTTGGAAAACTTTTAATTTTTTTAGGCAATGATTGTGAGAAAAAATAAAATATACTTATGTTAATTTGTTAGAATAATGTAAAATTTCTATGATTTGCATGGATAGACTAATTGGAAAAAAAAAAAGTGGTGAAATTTAGTTAGAAAAATGAAAAGAAACATGAAATATGTAATGAAAAATAGGTTGATAGACATAGATGTAAATCCTAACAAATCAATTTATTCATTTATTGCTTTCTTTCAATTTTTTTTTTTTTTTTTATTAGTGCATAAGCTTAAACAATGTGCCTATTTATAGCTTATTCTGCTGCTTTTTTTTTTTTTTTTTTTTCAAAAAATTTTAGTCAATAAATTGGACTGCTAGAATGATGATATTTGCAAGAACAACTGGCAAAAGAGACACTCTACTGCCTATATTATTATTGCTTGCCAGTTTAAGAAGTCTATTAGATATCAAACCTATCAACGGGATAACTACTACATTTTAGCCTCATCCTCAATTAAACATTAGTAATATTATTCGGCAAAAATCAATATTTGCAAACATGCTTAAAATTTAAAATTCAAGAAATTTTTTTTTTTTTTAGAAATTCAACAAATTTTCTTTCATTGCTAAATTACAATCTTTCTTTCTCACTTAAATCTTAAAAATAAAAGAAAAGAAATAAAATTATTTGAATTTAATTTTTAAAATTTTTCATGAATTACATAAGCAAATACTATGAAAAATAATTAAAAATAGCAAAGAGCTTCCTCATAGCTAAAATCAGCAATATTTGAAGAGATGAAGGAAATTGGTGCAAAATTCGGAGAATAAATAAATGAAATAAAAGCAAGCAAGCATATTAATAGAAGCATATTATATCCTTTTTCGGAGGACTCGCTTTTCTGACAATCTCCGATACGAGCAGATAATATTACACAGAGAGTGCCAGCCGTTTATGTTAATGTTATCGAATTACCACATACCTTCTCTCTATAAACTATTGTAATATTAGCATCAAAAAAAAAAGTCTGATAAAGTCTGATAGGAAACGATTGATAATCAGTAGAGGAAATTATATCATTGTAGATGGAAGAGAAATATCGTTGTATGAACTTTCTGCAAGGATTGTGAATTTTCAAAGAATAAAATTGAGTTGTTGAGAAAAGCAAAGAAGGATTCAAAGACAAAAAGTTCAAAATGAAACAATGAAATAAACAATTAAGGAAAGTGATGAACGAAAAGTAACTGAAGTTAGCTAATCATTTCAAGATAAGTTAATGATGATAAAATATTACAATTCAATAAATTCAATAACTAACAGATTACTATCATTTTCTTTTTCTTGTTCTACATATTTTTGAAAGTTTAAATTTTTGTTAAAAAGATTTGCCCTAATTGCTTTAGTAAAAAATTTATTTGGAAAAACGTAGAAATTTTTAAAAGGTGCAAATTTCTTACTTTTAGTAGTTGTAGGACAGAGGAGAGAGGATGGGAATTTACCGCAGAAAGGATTAAATAGAATAGTTGCAAAGAATGACGGCACTGAAATATGGGTATTGGACCGTGAAGACTGTGAAGTAGGAACGGCCCTCATTGACAAATTCATTGCCATCTCTTTGAGAAAAAGTAGAAACTACAGTTTGTATCGATAAATTAAGAGTAATTTGAATGAAAAATCCAATTTCAGAATATTGCACTCGACAATAAATTATAATTCGAAATGGCAATAACTTATAAAACAATTTTAAAACTTTTAATTAATCAAAAATGTGTGAAATTAAAGGATATCCTGTAGAAAAAAGTATCCATTTAGACAAGGAGTATTTGATTGTCGTCATTAAATGAACTACGAAACAGATTTTACAAAAATAATCAAATAAAACATGATAAAACTAAAGCGAAACGAGATATTTTTACTTTAAAAATGTGAAATAATTAATAGAATCTGAATGTCTTTGTAAAGGGAACCTTAATTAAGAGAGAGCCTAATTAGGCGTTGTGGAGTGATTGATTTAGATACTAATTGATTTAGGCGATAGTAGAAGCTATTGGAAGTAAAAGTGTTGGATTGGAAGCAGGCAATACAAAGCGCATTGTCGTAGAAAGAGGAAAGGACAAAAGTGAGAATGAAAGATTTTGAGAAGGATTCGATAGGGTTCATCCATGAAACTAGTTCTTAATAGTTTTAAATTGAAGTAAATGAGTGTGTCAAAAAATTTGAAAGATTCTTTGGGAATTTGTTGCTATTTCATTGATATTCCATAAGTAAATTAGAGTTATGTATGAATCAGAAAAATCCAAAAATGATTTGAATCCAAAATAATTGCGAAACTTACGGAATAGTCTAGAAACTACAACTGAACTAAAGATTTATTCTTTAGTTGCATATTGAGTTTGTATTGAAATTGAGGAATGGAAGAAAATATTCGCATTTTTTTTATGTGACACAGAAGTGACGAGATTTCGTGATGAGTCAGACAACCGTTAGATAGTGGACGTAAACCGAAAAAAAAAAACGGAATTCTGTGCTAATTTGTGAAAAAATATTTATGATAATGCTGGAAGATTGGATATGCTTATATTCAGTTATAAAATTTTGTTTTCAACCTTTACCTTGAATAATAATATATCAAAGTTCACATATTTTGTGCAATGAAATTATTTACCTAAAATCTCATTAAATATTCGAGAAAGAGATGCATTATCATTGGATTTGAAAGAGGCAATTTGAAATGATTTGAATTACTCCAACCTATAAAACTACTAATTATTTTTGTACAAAGACCAGATCAAAGACAAAGAGACAGTATGCCATATTCATTAAAATTTTCGACATTTTTCCGAATTACCAATCTCTGTCACAATGTCATCCAAAAGTGGATGACTCATTTGAAACTTCTAAATGTATATTCTGTCACATAATTTGACATGTCCAACAACTCTTATTTACGATAACGAAATCCTCAATAGAAACAACGGTCCTTGCAAGTATGAGGTTGAAACTTTCGCAAAGATAAAGGAGAATGATAAGGGACAAAAAGGAGGCACAATGACTACTTTCCACATTTTCAAGGTTAATTACACCCTCTCCATCACCATCCTTTTTTCTCTTTGTTGCGCAGCTATTTTAATATTCTTCTATCTGTTATCGCGTAAAATTTTTCCTATAATTTTGACTAATAGCTTTTTTGATTAAAAGCATACCTCTTGAAGACGATTCTTTACCCATCGCTTGATTTTCGCTGTTTTCTGGCTTACTACTGTCGTTTCGGAAAACATCTGTGAACACGATGTATTCATTTCTGGCATCAATTGCTCTATCTATAATTACAAATATTCTCCAATCAAATACAATTTCGTTGACATAAGATAACACACGTTTCTCATTCTGGATTTGTTGCCTGATGAACTTCTAAGAATGCTTCGAAATTGACAAAGGCGGTAAAGAACGAGAAAATTGAATTTTTGATTTCATGATCAAAATTTGATAGAACTTAAAAATCCCTCACTAATTTCTTAATCAAACAATCAGAATATTTGGCACAAGGAATTGAAATCTTCGGTAAAGAACGAATAATACTATTACTCTGAAATCATTTGTTTAAATTTGGAAAGAAATGAAAACTATCTTTTTATAATCAAATACTCGAATAACGCATATTGAAGCATTGGCTTTCATCTCTCAACATGCAAAAAGCATCACTTTGCGAAGACTGCGAATTTTAATATTCAATATTTCTTAATGGCAACCAATGTCAATGTTCAACCATATTGGAATTGAAAAGAAAGTAAGAGACGAGTAAAAATATTTTATTTATCTGATTAACATTTTCTTACTTGGAAGGATTCGAAAACAATGCATTGTGATTAATTCGATTGAAAAAAAATTGAAAGTTATAGCACATTCAGAAGTTAGATTGTGAATATTGTGTGACTGAAAATTTGGGATCATTGAAGTGAAATACCGTCCTAATTTTCAATTTTTTTTATGACAACTCCTGAACATAAGATCGAGTTAAAACAAGAAAATATATTTTACATACATTTATGAAATAACGGCACAAGATATTTTTGTTTACTGTTTCTAAAAGCTTGGGAGAAGCAAACATTTTTCCAAGTTAAAATAGCAGATGTTAATTATGCAGGAACAAGAAGGCATTTTCGTCTCTCTTGCGATCTGAAATCAACAGAACTGCTATCATTTTTGCGCTTCTGAACCCTACTTTTCTTTTTTTTTGCTCGAGGATGAAACAAAATCTTAAAAAATTTAAACATAAGATGGCAACTTTTGAAATAATAATATATTTCAAAA
This sequence comes from Mansonella perstans, assembly GCA_037074765.1. NCBI lineage: Eukaryota > Metazoa > Nematoda > Chromadorea > Rhabditida > Onchocercidae > Mansonella > Mansonella perstans. The sequence goes on from JBAMDO010000019.1 coordinate 291,825, forward strand.
GCTGGAGAGGTCTGAAGGTTTTCTAAATTCCTAATCATTTGCTATTTCGACAATTATTTGAATACAAGAATTACGATGTTGAAATGGTTTATTTTTGGTCAAGATAATAAAGTGAGAGAGAATATCCATTTGGCAGGCGGAGTTCCTTTTGATGACCTTTTATGACCTTCCTCCTCATTCATTTCTGACAAACATCCCATCATATAATACAAATCATTAATTTACGTGAAATTACTGGGATCACAATAAATTGAAATGGAACCATCTGTTTCAAATAGCCCTTATTATAAAAAGTAAACAATCGTCTGCAAATAGAAAAATTAAAAAAAGAGACCTTGAAATTTGTACAGTTTTAACAAAAACCATTGGAATTCATATACATTCTTTGTTTTGATTTGTAGCGCAAACTTCACGAAAGATTGTTTACTTTTTGTAATACGACCAGTTCGATTTGAAATTTTTTTATTTTGCTAAGCAGACCAAAAAATTTAATTAAATGATTTCAAAAATTGGATTTAGACTATCATAACTGCTGTAAGAATTTTTTATTAATAAACGCTGGAATGGCATTGAAAATCGTAACGTATGAAACTATTTGTTTTATCAAATATAAGGAAGTCTCGAATTTCAACTGTTGTTCGCTTTTCCGCAATACGTTTAGTAGAGCATTAAATCTAATGATTCAAACAAATGGCTTAAATTTAACAATTTGGAAACTTTCTCTAAAATTATTTTTTCTTTTCAAATTAATAAATAAATGAAAAGTTCTGAATTTTGCCATAAAACATTAACATTATCAAATGGAAAACTTTTATAAAAAGGCTTTATAAACAATTACCAAAGTCTTACCAAAATTTTGTATTTGTTTCACTGCACTAGACTTCACTTGTTGTTCTTAATGTTTGATGCTGGATCATTTATATTTTATCCATAAGAATTGAAATTAACAAGCATTAATGAGAACGGAAAAAGTTGAATTTTCTTTGGAAAAATAGTCTAATTATTGAAGAATACTGGCATTGCAAATTTCATTGTAATATTATTGCCAGTAATTAACAAAAGTATTAGTGCGACTTTACAACTCGAAATGCAGTAAGTGAAAACTAATATATATATATAAGATATTTGTTCCTAAAAAGCTGTGGCAGTTCAATCTGGCATTTTATAATTTATTAATTTATGGGACTAACTGAATGACTCATAGGGACAGTGGTCAGCGGTTACCTAAAGTGTTGTTTCCCTGCTCATTCTTGAAATCGATTCAAACTAGGCTCAGCATCAGTGTGTGCATATCGGCTGCAATGTTTATTAAATGATTTCGGTGAGTTCTAAACTATCATTCCACAGAGGCCTAATGAATGCAATGAACACTGACACAAGGCTTAATTATCCAGTCGGGTGACTTATTTCCAAGAAATTTATAAGAAATGGATAGGTTATGTGGATTATTATAAATGATTATTTCAATAGACTGAAAATATCGTTTACATGGAAAAAGTTATTTTCCGATTTCGCCATAATCAATAAATTAAGCACAATTATTACAATATTAATAAATCATATTTCATAAAATCCAAGAACTTGAAGGCGTTTTTTTAATTTCCCGAATGACATAAATTGAAATATTGTGCAGGGCAACTAAAACTACATAACCTAAAGACTTTACAACTCGTCTTCTGTCTAAAATTGATAAAATCATTCCTATTTCAGATCGTCGATTACGCGAGCCATTATATGGTTCATGCAGTGATGTCGCAGTTCCAGTTTGAAAATTTCATAAAAAAATACTTTGTAAAAAGTGTATTAGTTGACTGAACAGAGGAAGGAATCACATTTACAGCATTTTTCATATCAAAAGGATGAAGTATCAGTTCTTTTCAGATGGCTCTTCCAGCTCATTCATTACACTTTTCCCATTTTTTACTCAAAAAAGATTGAGAAAATTCACTGCGGATGAATACCAATAAAATATTTTCAAAATAGCTTCATTTTGTCATCAAAAATATTAGCAGAATTGGAAATGTCCAGAAATAAATAGAACAGTGTAGCGCTTTATGACATTTTATTAAATATGAAGGACGGATTGATTACAAGTTCTGTCTATGGCCACTCTCGTTCTCAGTGATACGATCTGAAAATAATATCAGTTGAATCCCACTGATAGATGAAAAAAAAAGCTGAAAAATATCAACTTTGCTTTATAGCAGTCACACTTATAGATCATTTGGCAAGCAAACATTGTTTAATCATATTTTAATCATATCGTCTTTATTTATCAAGGAAGTTTTTCTCTTATTCTGATAATGCTTTGTTCGGCTTCTCTAAAAAACAAAAACAAAAACTAAAAATGATTACTTTTCCAAAAATTAAAAAGTAAACTAATATAGCAAGGTAGTCTTTGGCCTATCTCCGACATAATGCCAAAGTTTGAGCATTCAAATTTTTACTCGCAGTTGATAGTTGCACTTTATTAAATCAGTCAATCACTCAAAATTGTCATCAATGTCTTGCCGAAATTTATTTTCGAAAAAAATTAGTGTAAAAGTTTGCTAAACGAATTCCAATTGCTGTTCCAGCACAAAGTTATTAATGAAATTACCGGAAATGATTCTTCGTAAAAATCATCAATACCTGAATGAAGAAAAATATCTATCTATTCTAGAATTTGAAAAGCATTGAAATTGTGATAGCTGAAACACATATGGTAGCCATATGATTTGCTCACTAGACTAGATAATTTGTCCCATTGAGATATTGGACATATCATATATGATCGCATCAGAAAGAAAAAATCTGCTTCCAGAAGTTCATGGCCAATATCTTTTTCCAATTCTTTTTTTCACTTTCACTCTTGCATATCTGTATTTGAAAAATCTTCTCAATTATTCATTTTATCAAATAAAAGAATGCTTTTAATAAAATACTAGGCCTGAAATGTTCTTCATTTTTCAGTGATCACAATTCAGTTAGTAGTAAGCTCAAAATTACTGTAGCCTTTCAATGTATTAAAACAATATAGAAAGTGGAAATTTAATTAAAAAATAGTGAAAACCAACAAGGATGGTAAAAGGAAAATGAAGAAGCTGTAAAAGGAAAAGGGTTGTATATGATGAAGCTTTTGGATTGTGGATGATCGATAGACGTTGGGGCCGCTACTTAGAATATATCAGGATATAGACTGGATGCTTTTTCTATTTCAAGCTTCCGTGCTTTAGCAATGATGAGGTTCATGAATAAATTCATTAGTGAAAAGACGCTTAAACTGAAAAATTAGTTACTGCTTTCTCAATTCAGCCAATTTCAAGATATGCAGCAATAAAACGCTTCAGCTACCTTGGTTCTTTATCCTTCCTTCCTTCCTCCTTTTCCTCTTAATCATTATTTTTGTTTCTATCAGACTAATGGTAAAGCTCTTAAGCTAAAGCTTAATAAAATCATGGTGAAAATAATAGCAAGTGCCCATACTTTGCCCCAAATGACTTTAACAAATTTTATTTTACACTGATCGAGCCATTTTTAGAGCAAGTGGGCAAAAAAATTCCAGAATTGAAATAATCTTATGAATCTGTTACTATTAAAAATTAAAGAATTACTGTTGCAATCTTTTGTCAATTACAATTAAGAAAAAACTACAATCAATTGCAAAGGATTGCTTAAATCTTTTCAAAATAGACGATTTATAAAAAATTACTTTTTCTAAAATCTTAAAATTATTTTGATATTGCAGAACATAAATGCAATCAATCGCAAGGATTGCTATCTTTAAGTTTTCAGTTTGCCAGATTGCTATCTTCAAGTTTCCAACAATCTGCTGTGCCAAGTTGATATTTCTTGTGAAAATTAAATTTCTATGACACACATACTACTTCTTCACTGTTTTAAACTTATGAAATATGTGAAATCGTTGATTATGAGTTTTTCACTTGCAGTTTTTAGTTAATGCTTCATATTTAATATACATAGCTTTGATCACTTATTACTTTCTTTAATTAAAGACTGCTTTACTGAGTAGAATACGGAAAAACGAATCAAAATGACATAAAAGTGTCAAGAGATGTCAGATTTAATTGACAGATAACTCTCAAATATCTAATATAATCTGCTCTTCTGAATGGCATTATGAATAAATGAATGAGTACGAGTGGACGAGAAAGACTGATATGGTGTATATTATGAATGACCACTTTGTGACTGGAGTTTCTTTCTCGGCTTATAATGAACGAGCCTAGACCTAATTCTGAAGACATAATGTAATGTGAAAAAAAGAAAAATCCGAGAATTTCAAGAACGAATATGTCTGAAATGTTCGTTTAGATAGGATTTTACATTTTTTCTTCCATAAATTATTATGCAAAATTTAACGCGATGAGGAAATTTGAAAATTTTGAAAATTTTTCAAATGAAAAATTGATCCTAAAATTTATAATTTCAAAAGTCAAAGAAAGAAAAGGTAAGAAACTGAGGTACTTCTGTGAATGGATAATTTTCGCATTTCAATATTATTTCTTTCACTAGTAAAATTTTTGTATTATTTGTAATTACAAGAAGGAATGCTTTGCACCAAATTATAATTTTTTAAATAGCCGATTTCTCAACATATTATTTTTAAATCAATAAGATTCATGTTAAATAACTAAAGCAATGGCCACTGCATCTGCAGTTTTGTTGATGATCCGCTGAACTACTTCACAATGATTTTGCGAATAATTCATCTTCTTATAAGTAACAAAAGGTATAAATTTATTTGACCGACTAAAATAAAAATTTCAGATTCAATAAGCTGGAGAAGAAAGATCAGAATTCTGTCGATTTTCACACCAACTTGAAAAATGTGGAAAATAATAAATTCACTCTGGAAGAGGTGGGCCTGTCTGAAATTCTGAAGTTTTGGATCACATCAAGACTAAAAAATGCGGAAAATGTTCATGTGGTCTCATCCTGCCAATTCTACGTTATTTAATTTTCTTTAGTGTTCTAAAACTTCAATTTGAATTGAAATCTAAAATTTTATCAAAAATATAAAATGATTTTTTAATCTTTTCAGCTTTTCTGAGAAATTGCGAAGTGATTCATTTCCACTCTTCTTGCATTTTTCATTTCTCAACCACAAAACCATCACAAAAAGTGTTAACTTTAACTGTTTGTACACAACATTCTACGCTACTTCAGCACTACTTACAACACCATAACGGTAACAGGTTTTTAATTTTAAGATATTGAATCATAACTTACTAGATCATAACTAACTTCCTTCTGTTTATTTAAACCATAAAACTTGAAGCGATTGGTTTTCAACGACTCATGTAGTATCCGTCAATTGCAAATAGTTTTTTCTGCAATCATATGAAATGTCTGTGATGTAAATACGGGACGGTAAACAAACGTATTACTCCACTGAATCTGAATATGTTAGAATCACTCTGTCAAAACAAGAAGCTAATGATGTTAGAATCACTCTATCAAAACAAATAAAATTAATAGTAATAAGGAATTGTTACAGAAATTCATGTCAACTACACAGAATTAAGTCTCCCTTGCTATGTAATATATAAAGCGTGGGTGATGTTTGATCTTTTTACAGATCTATGCAACTTCCAGATACTTCGTCAGTTCCACTCGTCAACTTCAAAATATTTCCAACTGAAGGTACTTTAATATTCCATCCAGTTATTTAGCATCAATTCAACAAACTAACAGAATTCAGTGAAACCTTTCAGTGATTTTTTGTGCTCGTTATGAAATAAAAGACAGAAAAAAAAAAGTTATTTATTATTCAAAATAAATGAGAGTACAAATGATGATAATAATAATTTGAAAGGTAAATAATATGAAAGCATAAAAAATATGAACTCAATAAATATGAAGATGCTAATATCGAAATATTCGCTGTTAATAAATAAAAAGATAAAGAACTAAAGTAATGGGTGTAAAATAATTCATGAATCACAAATCAGTAAGAATTCGCTAATGAGAAGTAACATACTCATTCAATAACAAAAACACTGACGATATTTTTTCACAACAAAAAGTACTGCTGCAATTAAATTTCAAATAAAAAAATCTAACCACAAGGATTACATTCAAGACAATATTTTTCAGTTCAAAAATTGGTGGAATGAAGATGTTTAGGACAACATTATACATTTAGTCGAAATATATCCAAAGTGTGCGCAATACGAACATACGATTTTTTTTTAATCCATTTAAAAAAAAGCAGAAGAAAGTATAATTTTGTAGTATAATTTTGTCACAAATTTTTGAAATGAGCTCTCAAGAAAAACAAAAGGAAAATCGAAATTAACTTTTGAATTTCTCTTTTTTTCTTCTAAATTCTCCACATTTGTTCTAGATTTGTAATAAAAAAAAACCAGGAAGATCTCAAACTGATGAAATGATTTACTCTGCCTGGTATAATTTCAGAAAAATTGAGATATCCCTCATCGTAAAATTAGTAGTATGTCTCACGCTCAACCCAACCGCCGGGATAACGCCGAATGTAATAACGTCGAGCCTCGTCGTACACAAAAATCAGGATAGAAAATGGCAATGCTGGGAACCACCATGAAAACCTGAAATGTAGCGATCATTAGAAAAACTAAAATTCTAAATTATATGCAAACGAAAATTGCTCGAACATTTTACTCAAGGAGAAAGGACTCTACCTGAGACCATACATACGAAGGCCTTTGTCCAGCCCTGGACAATAACACATGAATGCAGCAAGGGCAGTCTCAAAGACGAGACCGAAATTCAATGTCCAATTGCTCATCCCCTGCTGCACCAAAGAATTACGTCTTGTCTTCGAAATAATCAAATCGGCCCACTGAACCACCACAATGGACACAAAATATGCTGTCTGACATGTATATTCCAGGATTTTACGGTTTGCATATGTCTACAAATATATTAATTTTCTACTGAAAAGAATGATAATTTTAAATTAAAATTACTTTATACTGAGTTCGCGTGCGACGTTGCAGTTGATAACGATAATGAAAACGGCAAAGACAAACTATAGAAAACCCTTACCCATTCCTGACCATATGAATCTTCTAAAGAATTAAATGCACGCGAGTCCCACTCAGCACGCAACTGGTACAAACGACTTGGCCAGAATCCATTGTCAGCCATGATCCAGAAATAAGTGAAGAAACCAGCAGACGCTTGAATCATTCCGATTTGTCCATATGCCAATGAAATCAATCTATAACAATGTTAATCATAATCTGACACGTTCCATGAGTTAGTTTATGATGTTTGAATTCGCTGAAGCTTCCTTCAAAATTAAATTTAAGAATCTAATAATCTTCAGTTCATTTAAAATTTGCTTATTTACCGTTCGTTAACAAGTTTGTCATGCACTGGATCACGTGGCTGGCGCTTCATAATATCCGACTCAGCTTCTTCATAAGCAAGCGATATAGCAGGTACCATATCAGTCCCAAGATCAATGCACAAGATTGTTACTGTTCCCAGAGGCAATGGAATACCGAATAAGATATAAGTAAGAAAAGGCGATATTTCCGGAATGTTCGATGTTAATGTGTAGGCAATCGACTTCTTCAGGTTATCGAAAATCAGTCTGCCTTCTTCGACCCCAACGACAATCGATGCAAAATTATCATCCAAGAGAATCATATCAGCTGCCTTTAATTTATTCAATTCTTGTGGAACACAAATTATGTGAATGCATAACTAAAAAAAACTCAGATGCTCAAATTTTATTCTAACTCATTTTGACTTTACCTGTTTGGAGACATCGGAACCAGCTATTCCCATAGCGACACCAATGTCTGCACGCTTCAGTGCAGGAGAATCGTTGACACCGTCACCCGTAACAGCGACAATTTGTCCCTGTCGTTGAAATCCTTCTACAATCATCAGCTTTTGCTGCGGTGAAGTACGGGCGAAGACAATTTCACGATGATGAGCAATAATATCAGCGAGCTGTTCCTCAGTCATTTCGCGCAAATCAGATCCATGAATTACTGCAGCGTCTGCTTCACACGGATTCACTTCTTCCACTGCACAGTTACGTTCAATCGCTATGTCTTCGACAGTTTTTGATCCATCAGAAATAATTCCAACACTCTTGGCGATGGCTTTAGCTGTGATTGGATGGTCTCCAGTAACCTAAAAAAGACTGGAACTTCCAACGCCTTAAACGAAAGAAATTTTTTATTTTTTCAAAAGTTGTCAACGCCGATGGCTTTAGCTGTGATTAACAACAATATAAATAACATTTGAATAAAATGCAAAATTAAAAATCAAGCACATTTGTAACGATTTAGGGAAATTGAGATTCTAAGGACTAATTTTTATCATAGCCTGGATGCAGAAACTTTAAAAACAAACCATCACAACTTTGATACCAGCAGAACGACATTTGGCAACAGCATCTGGTACAGCAGCTCGTGGGGGATCTATCATCGATACCAAGCCAATGAAGCATAAACCTTCGACCGGGAAATTCACCTCTTCAACGTTGAATTCATATCCTACAAGCAGAATGAGATTCAAAGCATCATAAAAAATTCATGCCCAAATTAAATAATGATGCGCAACTAATGACTTTTAAAAATTTCTAAAAACTGGTCCGCAGGGTAGAAATGCTTTTCGTTTACGTAGATATAACCCACTTTTCGGAACTGTAGCTCTTCCTGAGTTAGTTTAGTATCACTTTTATATTAAAATACTATTTATATTAACTATATACAACAGAAGTTTGAAGTAGAGAAATCTCTCCTAAAAAATACAGAAAAGTTTTTGACCTTTAGGGTATTTTGTAATATCGAGCTGATAATCACAAAATCCGAGAACGCGTTCACCCATACCACCTAACTGTAAGTAAGCCTCCTCGAATTGCTTTCGACGATCCTCATCTAGTGGCAGTATTTCGCCTTTTATCATAATGGTTGAACAGCGATCCAGAATCCTTTCCGGGGCTCCTTTCATTACAAGTAAATATGGTTTATTCTCATCAGCGACTTCATGAATAGATACCTGGAATTTATAAAACCTGTTATTTTCCAACAAATTTTTCTTCTTTTCGGTTCTTCGGAAAAATAAACTTGAAGAAAATTTATAAAATTATTTTTCACAAATCACCTGATATTTGTTCGTTGAATTGAAAGGAATTTCGGCTACTTTTCGATTTTTCGCACGATATTCAGAGAGATTACCAAGAGCCAATTCACTGTACTTTAACAAAGCAATCTCGGAAGCATCACCAGTGCATTCACGACGAAGGATTGGAACATCTTCCTACAGTGGAAAGAACGAATATGATTGCAGAAACTTAAACCTAATAAATCAAAATTCCAAGAGCTGAACTTTTCCGGAATTCAAATATCATCACAGCAAACCTGTCCAGGTCGAAATTCAGCTCGACTGCAGAGGGCGCAAATGCGCGTGAGAGATGCCAGCGTACTATTTTCACTTATAATTTGTTGTGTTCCTGACTGATTTTCCGTAGTATCGCATTCTTCTATAGCCAAATCATACCTTAAATATCAATTACTTTAGGAAACATTAATTACTTTAGGGATTATTTTCCATCTCAATCATGAAGAAATTTTTTGCTTGGTGACATAACTTACTATTCTAATTTCTACAAAAATTTTTTGAAAACTTGGTCAAGTCCTAAAATGAACTTGCCACATATGTGCCACGGTCATCCGATTTTGCGTCAGCGTTCCAGTTTTATCTGAGCAGATGGTGGATGTAGAGCCAAGAGTTTCCACAGCTTCCAAATTCTTTACCAAACAATTCTTGGATGCCATACGTTTTGCTGTCAGCGTCAAACAAACTGTTACAGTAGCAATCAGTCCTTCCGGAACATTTGCCACAATGATACCTAATGAATTAGAACTTTAAAATTATGTATAGAAAATGGCATTTATTCAAAACAAAATTACTTTCTTGTAGAATAATAGATCCACTATAATAAACAAACCGATGAGAAAGACAACAGCAGTCAGCCAGTGATATCCCAGGATAAAAGCAATGAGAAAGAAGGTAACACCAAGAAAAACAGCGACACCAGTAATTAGATGGATAAAATGTTCAATTTCACGCGCTATTGGCGTTTTCCCTGTATCCAAACCAGAAGCTAAGTGAGCAATACGACCCATAACCTGAAAATGAAGAGCAAAACATTCATTAGGACACCAAAAATGAAAAAACACAAAATTACTCACCGTTCGATCACCAGTATAGATTACAATGCCTTTGCAAGATCCCTCAACAGCGTGAGTTGAGAAAAAAGCAACATTTTTTGTTTCCAAGGGATTTTCATTGGTGCATTCCGGCGAACGAGCTTGCGGTTCCGATTCTCCAGTAAGCGATGAATTGTCCACCTATAAATGTGATCTTCAAACAGCTTTATCAGTTTCAAATGGTAAATAGGTTCACATATTTATGTGGATTTGGCTGGAAAATCTTCCACAGTGTTTGAAAAAATGTTGTAGAGAACACAAGAAATAAAGGTAAACTTTAAATCCTGATGCAGAAATGACGCGAATATCAGCAGGAACACGATCACCACCTTTCACTTCAACAATGTCACCTACTACCAGCTCCTCCGTATGTACCTGCTGCTTTTCACCATCACGATGAACCAGGGCAAACTGAAAAATAATAATACATAAGTAAAATATTCAAAATAATTACGTAAGTAAAATATGACGACAATAGTCATTTATTCTCTTGCATGTAAAAGTTCATTACGCACAGTTGGAACGAGGTTCTTGAAAGATTCCATAATTTTCGAGCTTTTGCTTTCTTGATAGTATTGGAAGCAACCAGTAATCACCACCACAGTCATCAGTACAATGCCGAGGTATAACTGAAATGTGACAAATTTAAACTCTAAAGGCGAAATTAATTTTGATCCTGTCTTTCGTTTTATAGAGCTTTCTTAAGAAAGCGATGTGAAACGTAAGCAGAGAATAATTTATATAGATTGACTTAAAAGTTCCTTGTGAAACTCTAATTCATCGTCACTCAGAATAAAGTCGCTCATATCGAATCGAAAGAAGCGCGAAAATACAAGTCACGTCAACTATCTATAATCACGTGCACCGCAAAAACTAATCCGATAAGTCACGAAGCAATAGAACCAATTCAAAACTCTCAAGTAAAATCCTGCATGAAACCAAAAAACAGTGCAGTAATAAAAACTTCGAAATACTTACATTATCTTTAGTTGGATATTCCATACTAAAATAATCAACGGTATAAGCGACGTAGCAAAGGAATGCTCCCGCCCAAAGCAATAATGCAAAGCCACCGAACAAATTCTTGCAGAATTTCACCCATTCCGGAGTTGTTTTTGGTGGTGACAACGCATTCGGACCGTCTCTAGCCAGCACCCGAGCAGCTTTCGAAGCTGTAAGTCCCTGGAAAATAAATCACAAACCAATTATCTTGCATTTTTGAAAATTTCAGGAAGGAATTTGTACTGAATCTACAGACAAGTTTAAATTCCCTTAAAAGGCTATTTGTTCTACAAGATCTCACTGAACAGCATAGGTCTCAGAATATTACACTTCTCCCTTTTAATTTTGCTTATTATTTCGATTTCAGACGTATATTTTAAAATTAAAAATAAAAACGGAATGTAAACTTTACAGAAGAAAATCCGAAGTTACAGTAAATTGGTAAGATAGTATTTCTAAAATGTCTTCTAGATGAATCGCGCAATAAAATTCATTTGAATTTCTTTACTGCATCAAAATAAATCATATTTTTAGAAATTTCAAGGCAAAAAAAGACAGTGAAACTCGGAACAACTGGAACAATTCAACTTCCAAATCATTGAATAAACTCACATTCTCAATATCAGTGTCCAAACGCTTCACCAGTTCCTCCATTGGAACTTGATGTTCGTCCTAGAATTGAATTGGTAACCAATGAAAATTGTTTTAAATATAAGAATTAATCAATGCTGGGAAAAAGGAGAGAATTAAGAACAGTTGTGAACCAGCTCCAATCGAATCCACCATTTTCTACACAGATTTAATTTTATCAAAACTTTTAATGATCTAAATTGATTTATCAAGAATCTTCCTGAAAATGGCATTTTGAAATTGAGAAATTTTACCATTTGGACTTCCTGCTTCAATTCATTGATATCTGTTCCCTTTTTCTTCGTCATATCGTCTGTCTGTAACTGAAGAGCATTAATTTGAAATTTTGTATTTTAATCATTTTTCAATGCATCGGCATCAATTTAATACATGGAGGAAGTGGTAATCATCTATTATCCTACTTCATTAAGTCACAAAAATTTTCCAAAAACTTTCCGTCATTTCCGCTATGCTTAGTTCTATGTAATAAACCGTTTTCAGTTAAGAGAGAAAAGAAACGTTAAAAAACACTGTCGAATATTCGACATCTTACGTATTCAAATGGAAATAAAAAACTTAAATATAATATGACTATTTTCTTAGTTATGTAGAATGATAACATCGCTCTTATATACTTGTCTTGATCTTGAATTTTTTCAAATGTTACCAGTGCTCAATGTTATTTTACTTTCTTCTTTTACAAAAATAGTCAGAATCCTTTGAAAGAAATATTGAATATTCTAGGGAATACTAACAATGAAGTGTGTAAAGTAACATCATATCAATCAGCAAGTACAATGATTGCCCGAAAATAACAACAGTTCAGAAATTTGCTAACTTAAGTTTAAAAAAAAAAATGCAAACTTAAAACACGATATGACAAGACACCAACGAAAAGAACAGCATTCTTTGCCATAAGATTTTGCAAAAATAAACTAATGACCCAAAGTAATTATTTTTTTTGAAGTTCCTTTCCCATCAATTATCTTGCACAAATACACAGGTCACCAGATTGATTTTTTCCCACAGGTCACGAGATTGATTTTTTTCCAAAGATGAAAACAGTGAGGGTTCAACTGTTTATGCCATTAATTTGTTTCCACCAAAGAATCGTGTTTCACTGATTTTACTACTACTTACATTCTTCATCAGCTATATATTGACTAAATAAATAATAAACGAAACTGTTCGTTAATTATAACTCCCATTTAAACTATGAAATTGAATTTTCAAGCGATGATATAGCTAGTTTAATGTTTACACTGTTAACCCACTATTGCAATTTTACTAGAAGTATTACTGCAAAGTCGTACACAACACTAAGTTAATTTTCCATTATACTTCTTCATCGGCTATATATCTCACATAAACTCCGACTATTCTTTTCTTTTTGCAAGAAGACCTAGAAACTCTCGTTCTTATACCTTTTCGAAATTTTCCATAAAAATTGAATTTTTAGAAAAACTGCGCTTAAAAAAACTTACAAATTCTTTTTGTGAAATGCGATGTAAAGTGGAAGTATTTTATATGAATTACACAACAAAAACAAACGAAATAGATATGAACGGAAAAATTTTTCTAATTTTACTCCGACATGCTCTATTGATTGTTATCCCGGGATCCCAAAGATCCCAGAGAATCGGAAGAAGAGGGCCAAGCTTCTATTTTAAGAAACTGTAAATGACCATCGGTATCTTCTTACTTCGTCAGGTTGCCAGTCAGTGTGAGTTAATTCTTACTGATTTCAGCATTACAAAAAGAACCTTTATTAAAATAAACAAGCAAATTATTTTTAAATTTGCACCATTCCCACAACAGAATAACCTAATTATGATCAAAAATTAATTTCCAATTAGCTTATAAAAAAAGAATTTCACTTTTTTTTTCATTCTTTTAACTCTTATCTTTCCTTATTTTAAGCAAGATCATAACTGATAATTTGGAAAAGAGAAATTGAATTTCGGAACTATTTAGAATAACAACAGTTTGTGAATTTAAGAAGTGAATTTACGATACAAATTTAATTTAAGATTCATTTCCATAAAAAAAACAAAAAAAAGCAAGAATGATTCATAGGGGAATAACGTAGTACCTAACACATAACAAGCACAAGATGCACAACATGGCATGATGTTCTGAACACACAACTAATACTAACTACTATTGATCTATTGATTCAATTGAAATCAGAAAAGAGTCAACTCGGGTGAGTTCCTACCGCCCATCTAATCAAACAATTAAACTCATTTTTTCTTTTTCAAACTATTTCCCAGATATCTCAATTTGCCGAGAATAGTTTGCCTGCTCCCTTAATAACAATTAACCACACATTATTCTCTCCGTTCGCCCACATAATAATATTTCGATTTCCAATTATTATAATGTATACTTGCGCTCATTCATATCCACACATAACCGAACCCGTACCCGTACCCGTACCTACCCGTACCCGCACCCACACCCGCACCCACACCCGCACTCGCACCCGCACCCGCATTCGTACTTGCATCTACACTCATACAGATACACACACATATGCACATGAATACACAGAACACACACACACACACACACACAACACATAGACATAGATAAAAAACACATATAGTGATGAAGTGCACGCGTCGTGATGAATGCAAGCAGACATAATGTCCAGAAAGACATTAATTATGTCGGAGAGAGAACAAAAATTTATTGGAATATTGAGAAGAAGGCATTATAACAGTGAGCTGAAAACAAATATGTGAGAAACTTGTTGCGTCAGTAACGTAAAATTGTAAACGTAAGCTGATAACGCAATACATGTTCTACCTCTACGTTAAATAACGTAGGAAATAATTTGTGGAAAAGTATTTGGAAAAGAATTTGCAAAAATTTCGATACAATAAGATAGTATTTTTTCAAAAATTTCAAAACAAAATTATCGCTAATATCATTTTTCATTTAATTTCAATGAAATAAAAAACTAAGAATGAAATTTGCCTTAATAAGAAATGAAATTTGAAATGAAATTTGCCTTAACGTAAAATGAAATTTGCCTTAATGAGAAATGAAATTTGCCTTAACGTAGCCACTCTTATTGGGCTTTTTATAGGATCTGCAAAAAAAGATAGATAATGAATTTTTTATAGAAATGAATCTGAGTAAAAATTCAAATAAGCAAAAAAAGAAACTCCTCCGGCGATTCCCAAAATTTCCGCATACAAGATGATCAAGTTTTCCAGTTCTCACAAACTTTGTTCCATCTCATAATTTAATAATGGTTGATAATGTTATTCCAATGCTACTGCATTTAGATAATATCGCCAAAATACCATTTTTTTATTTAATTTTAGTGAAATAAAAAGCTAAACTTGCAATCTATACTTACTGCGGCATATCAGATGGCATTGATAACAAATTAGCGATGATAATAAATCAGCAGACGGGAATAAGATTCTGAAGTCATTTTCTGATGGCTTTTTTCTTTCTTCCATTTGGAAAATCTAATTAGACGTGAAATAAGCAAGAGAGATTACAAATAATGAAAGAAAATATGAATGCTTAATGAACATTTTACTTATACTTCAGTTATTGATTCTTCAGTTATTATTATTATTAAGTTATTGATTTCGGATAATTCTTATTTCATTTGCATGATTAAAAATAAAATTATTTCTTATTACATCTCTCTTCATCTAAACTATATTATTTTATCCTTCACAACTGTCACTATTTTTTTACTTTTACTCTCACTATCTGTCAACAAGTTTTTTTCAAAAAACTTTCTTCTTAGAGATATAATTAAACAAAATTTGAATTCATAATATCTTGTCTTCTAACATAGGATGATAAAACGCAATGCAATAGCTTAACAGAGTATAAGTAAAATGTAAATTAATTGCTATACTTCTCTATGAAGGCATTGATTAAAATTAATAATGCATAAACTCTATTATGCATATACTTTTAATATTTGATAATAACTTGATTAGATTATTTTGATTACAGCATGGACAAATTATTTACTTGTTCTTTGGGTCAGCTGGTAAACAACAAGAATAATAAGAAACAATTTTAATAAATAAACGATAGGAATTTATTAAGCGACTTAGTAGTATACAGAAAAAAAAGCAAATTAATTGTCGTTAATTAATGATGAATACATGTTACTATTTTTCCTTCTATAGTTTTCGGCTCTTTTTAATTTTTTGGATAAATTCAACGATAGCTGCTTATAAAAGAATTTCTAAGCAACCAGCGTACCGGAAATAAGAGATTTTAGTACAGTCTTCAAGTTTTAAATTTCCGAATTTTGTCCAACTTTAAGAAATTACTATTTTAAAGTCCCAGAAGTTTAACAATTCTGAAAAAGAGCAACAAACCTTAAGTACAGTGCTATCTGGATTCATACTGTTGTTGTTTTCCCGTTGAAATATTCTCAATTAAATGTTCTCGAAGTTTTAAATTCAGCTGCTGAATATGATCTTGAAAGACAAAAGCCAATGAGTTGATCACCGTTTCTAATGAATAAGATGTTTATGCAATAGTCACGAAAGAGCGTTCAATAGGCCGTGGAAGAACAGATACTGATATGATAATCTGTAAAGACAGTTGTTCTGAACATAAAGCAGCAGTGAAAGTTATTGGGAAAAGAACAGAAAGAGGAATAGGACTTGATAGGATGTTTGTATAACATCGAAAATTCTTTGTCAAAGTCTTAGTGGCTTCCAACCATTGCAAAGATGTCAAATAAATTTTGGAAAACAAAAAAAACTTTTTGTTGCAGTAAAATAACTTGTGGGACGATAGAAAACAGATGTCAAATAAATTTTGGAAAACAAAAAAAACTTTTTGTTGCAGTAAAATAACTTGTGGAACGATAGAAAACAGTAATAGTGGTAAAGAAAATAAAGAAATGAAGAGGGAGAGACGTGAACAGATAAGATACAATTATCACCATCGTTATCATCTGCAACTATTGTGAATTGATAGATCATGTTGAAAAAGACAAGTTGAGTTCAAGAGCCACCTTGCAGACCTATTCGATGTCGAAACTAAAAATTCGCCAAATTGGTTTTTTTTTTTCCAAATTGGAACACTGTTGACTTTTCGCAGATCATTTTTCTGTCCTTTTACTGCAGCAATTATTTCAAGATATGCGATCTTCAGCACTAAGCATATACTTCCCTCTACAGATTCCAAATTCAATACACGTATGATAAAATATGTAAATTTTAATGAAATTGCACTGTAATTGTTTATATAAAAAAGTGAAATGTAAAAAACCTAAATTTATCGAAATAACTTCAAATTTCGATATTTCGGAAATAATTTTTTATTCTTCTCCTCTATGCGTAATCATATCACATCGATAAGAAGATTCAGTTAAAATTGACAGATTATCTCTGTTTTTTAATATGAAATTATTGAAAAATAAATTTTGAGAGGATAAAGTGGAAGAAAAGCAAATCAAAAGACGTCTATCAAATGCATTGAAACAAGATTGCTGACGACGAATTAATGGGCATGTAAGCACTTTTACCTTGATCATTTGTTAACTGATGCTACGTGTATGATATCATCATTCAGTTCTTACCGGATTGCAGCCATTCCAAGAAAAATAGGATAATGACATTTGAAATGTCAAGGAAGTATGCCCGCATAATAATTCTTGGAAGGCCATATGCAATTCTTAAGGTTTCTAATTTTACAAAGTTATGTTAAACTATTTGTTACTTGTTTAAAAAAATTTGATCATTTTCGTCCTGAACTCGACATGGAACTAAATTGTCATCGACACGTGTTTATTGCCATTAATTTATTGTCCAGAACAAGTTTTAAGTGCAAGATATATTGAATAATTAAATGAATGGATGAAAATTTAAAGTTCACTTAACAACTGAAAATCATCTTCTGTTGAAAGATCGCCAGATCGAAAATAATTATGTTTAGTTAACGAATATTCTTTTGTTGCTTCAGATACTGCTTGCTTGGACGAAATTGCTTTTTGAAATTTCTGAAGTTTTTTTTACAAAATTCCTTTTGATCAAACATTAAATTTCTAATAATAATCTATGTGATAAAAATAATTTCTAAAAAATATGGCATATCGGCTTACCAAAAAACGTAATTTAGTTCTAATTAAAATAACTCCATTAAAATTATATTGCCAATATTGATTTTAAAAATAAGTTGGAGCTTAAAGATGATGTAAATATTATCGCAGTCTCATAGAAATAAGTTTCTATAATTAAAAATAACTGATAAATTTTGAATAAAATCATTTAATAACACAGTCAGCTGAACATTCAGATTTAACTATTCAGTAAGTTCCACTAACTTCAATGAGGAAAATGTGATGCTGAATGCCTACATAGAGAAACCGAAATTGCGCAATTGTTTGCACGGCATGCATTCGATAATTGCGTACTTTGCGCACACATTCAGCAATGTTTATCCTCGGAACTGTTCTGTCATGCAGCATTAAATGTGCCCACTGAAGTGATACGTTAATGAAACATAAAGATTGTTTTAGAAAACTCTGCATAAATTTAATAGAAAAATACAAAATTCATGTTGAAAAAATACTGGAAAGCTCGAAAGTAAGTTAGGATTTCACTTCAAAAATTTCTAGTAGTTAGAGATTTCCCATGAGAATATTATTATATCTGTTCACTTCAAAATTTGAGGTTTTTAGTTTTTTGAACTGTAAAAAAAATTAAAAAATATTGATAAAAGTGGATAGACAGAGAAACAGAAATTTTTATTTGAAAAAATTTATTAAACTTGTACTTCTAAAGCAGCGTAGCATCCAGCTCTTCCAGCTCCAGCAAGACTCATACATACATATGGGCGACGCATCTTTCTAAATTAAAAACAAATTTGATAGAAAAAAATTAAACAGAGTTCTTTAGATCTTGTTCTGTGATCTTACTATTACTTTTTAGGAACTCAGATATGGTTGACAAAGTTTTGCTTCGTTGCCAGATATTACTGGATGCTGTAAATGATAGGTTATTAAATCGAAGGGCATTGGAAAAAGGCACGAGTTAATTTAATTGACGTGTGCAAAGGAAATGTAAAGGTTGAAGATATAAATTACAGCATTAATATTTTTTGGAGAACTTAAAATTCTTAGTGTAATAATAAAGGTACCTTAAGGATGAATGTATAGGCCATAAATGTTCGCTATCTTTTGGTGATCTGTTTGGTTCCCAAGCACTGTAGTGATGCCATAAAATTCGACGCGTTTCATCGCCTTTTGATAAATAGTACTCACGCACTAGCCAATCAGGCCCAATATTAACTTCATTTTTATATGTCAACACCATAAGGTCTTCAATGTGCAAGCACTTTCTATAATGTTTCAAAGTTTGTAGGTCAAAATTCAAAATCCAAATCTAAAATCGAAGTATCTGATTTTAGCGATGAAACAATTACTTCTTTAAATTTTCAAACTAAACAACTTTAACTTAATTACTGAACCCTTTTCCAGGAATCAATCGGATATTTTCGGCGTGTTGCTTCCACTCATTTAGTGTTAAAAATAATAGTATTGTTTGAACATTTTCCTGCCAAACCATTTCCCAAAAATGTTTAACTGTATTCGATAACGGCAACTGCGTAATGATAATCTAGAATTTGAAGCATTCAGAACAAGAAGACTTTTGCAAAATATTATCGATGATTGTTAAAGTAATTCTTTCTTAAATCTAAATGTATGAAGCATTAAAAATATGAAGTAAACATTATGAGAAGAGCAAGATAACGCAAGAATTCAAAGGGATATATCTGGAAAGTAATGCCACTCCAAATCTCTACAGAAACGAAATGTACATCAAAAATTGAAAGCTGTGGATATTGACTAACCTCATTGGGATTATCACCCAATGGAACTCGACTTGCATGTATAAAATCCGAACCTCCGTCATCACTTTTAAGCACAACACGTGTTTGGTCAATGCATATTACATCTAAATGAAAAGTGAAATTTCTAGTTTTTTCATTTTAACCCACTGAAACAAAAATCATTCAGGAATGTTTTAAGTTTAAAATTACTGAAATTGGTTAGGATTAAATTGAATTTTCTGATGAAATCAGGAATTTGGGAATAAAGTTGCAGACCTGAAACTTAAAGCTGTTTTTATTCCGAATTCCTCAGAAATAATAAGCAATATTTCTCTTACAACAATTTGGACAGTAAAAAGCGTTGAAATCATGCCTGGATATCGGCATCGTATCAAATTCTGGTCATGCGCAGTCCGAGTTACAGCTTTCGGGATAAAATGTCGGCAGTGAACAAATTCATCTTTTATCCCTTCCCTTCCGGCTTTTTCAATTTGCTCAATGAACTGAACTACCTTCCATTTTTGTCGTATTTCTATAAAATCAAATGAGTTTGTTATCCAAAATTACACTTTTATTCCGAGATTTACAAATGAAAAGATTGCAGAATTCTTTACATTAGTTTACACTAAGATTCTTAATGACCCCCTGAAATGTGAACTTCTCATTGATTTCTTAATTATAGCGTAAACATTTAATGATATTTTAAAAAATGTAGAAATTGTAGGGCAAGTGTAATGAAAATGCTTGAAAATTGAAATCGTGAAGCTCACGCTGATCATTTTCATCAATCTGTTCATGTTTAATTGATGATAATTCTTCACTTGTCTGTCCATGTTTAACCGGAGATAATTCTTCGCTTATCTTTGCTTTTGATACCTTAAATCGTCAACTCATAGTCAAAAATTAATTTAATAAACAAATCAGCGAAATGAGAATGATATTTCGCTCTTCAGTTTTAGAAGAGTGCACTTTATAGGAAATGCAAATGTCCTAATTTGCATTTCCTGTAAAGTCATTTTCGCAACTATTTTTTACAAATCCCGAAAGTGATCAGAAAACGACGCTAAAGTTTCTCGAGACTTTTTGAGAGTTATTAGTAATGAAACAAGTGTTGCTTTAAAATCACGAATAATTAACCAGAATTTAAAAGAAAATTATTTTCTTTAATGCTTGGAAATATCTCACTATCAGCTGTTATCGTATTTCTCAATTTTATTCGTGTAAGATGCACGTTGAACATAAAACAGAACTACTAACTTTTCCTAGATTAAGTTTAAAAAAAATTAAGATTATGCAAAGAGGAAAAGGAATTTATCAAACAACGACAATCTGTGAAAATTTATATTCGTCATAAAAAACTCTAACAGCTTTGAAAAGAGAATGAAATTTAGAAATGAAATCTAAGCAACATATAAATCATACAGTTCCAGACATTTTTTGCTGCATTTGCTCCATCGATTCTAAAAGTAATGCAGAATTTTATAGAAATTAAAGATGGGATTTGAATATTTGGATAAATAACTTTGTCAAAATTTTTAGGGAATACTGCTATGCTTATATTTAGATTCACATTAAAATTCTTAGTACTTTTTTAATATATTTGCATCCTATCACTTTATTACTAAAACTTATCATTTTTTTAAACAAACAGTTCAAAAACTGAGCCGTTAAAGAAGTTCAAAGTTGCAAAACTACTTGAAAGTACTATTTTTTGTCGAAACGCCTTTTGAAAATTTCATTTTCTATAAGAAGCTTTTAAATATTTGAGTTTTAGCCAAAGTTCAAAATTTAAAGACATATTGAAGCTATCATTACTTGGACAACTCAACGGACTAAGATCATTTCTGGTAGCTAAAATTCTATGAATATTATATGGCTATAAAGATGAGCATTCCTCTCGGCTCATATAATGCTCGGTGCAATATTTGCATTTTTCTAGGCATAGAATTGTTTCAGAATTAATTTATTATTTGAATAATTCAATATCATACTTGATTCTATGATTTCTTCATTTGATTTTTCCTTTTCTTCAATTTTTTCCCCATTTTGTTTTGTCTTTTGATTTGTATCGTCAAGGCAGGTTAAATTTTCCGTTACTGTTGCCTGAGGTGGTTCTGTCATCTTTAACTTCAGCGGGGGATTGGTAGGGATAGTTCTTTGCTCGACCGGATAATCCTCATCAGCCGATGCTTGTTCCCAGATGCGGTGCTGATCTATGAACATACCGAGATGTCTGAATGTTGAAAATAATTGCCATGTCAAAGAACTTTAAAATATCAGTAAAAAAACTTACTTTTTCGGTGTTTCCGACGTTTTCGTCGTTTGCGGTGGTGTTTTTCTTTTGCTTTAAAAAAACCGCACAAGTTCTTCCAAAATCTGTCATATATCCTTTTGCCATGACCTAAAACATTAAATGACTTTATAAGTTCCAAAAAACTTAGGTTTCAAATTTATTAAGCAATATGAATGTTTATTGTTCAACATTGTATATTATTACTAATTGCTTTCGTTATCGGGTTCCTTTTTTTGCAATTAACAGGATAATCCACAAATTAGTTCCCTCATGTCTTTAAACATGCCATGAAGTTTTTTATCTATCCGATCTTTCATTGATAAATGACAGCATTTCAATCAATTTGTCTGTGGCTAACTTGAAAATTTTTCAACTTTGAAAAGAGAAGTATAATTTAATTTTGAAATAATTTTTAAATGATATGTCATGTTTCCGATGTGTGTGCTTACTGCGATGCGAATGCGGCTTGCTATGTGTCCGATGCCTCGTCCTCTCTTGCTTCATCAAAAGATCCGGCTGACGTTCACCATCATACCTACTTCCATAATTTCCTTCTCGTTCGCGATATGTATAGGGCGATGACTCTCTCCCGTTTCTGTGCCGCTGTTTTTCCAATTCGTTCACATATCTCGACTTCAACTGCTGCATTTGTCCATAAACTGGTGATCTTAAAAGTTGAACTACTCAGTATTACTGCCAAACGATTGGGAACCAAATTCAAACAAGTTTGGTAAAAGATGCCATTCTCTTTAAAAAGTTAATTTCGATCTAATATACTTTCTAATATGCTGTTGTAGTATAAGATAATAAATCGCAATGAAATACTAGTTTTGATTTCTCGCTGGCTCAGTTTGATTTTCCATAGAGTTCTGGGCTCGTCGTTGAATTAAATAAATTTTATGGTACTCTTAACAATTGAGAGTTTTGGAGTAATTTATCCTCTTTCTGCAAAAATCTAAATATTTGCCTACTTGTTTATGCCGTTAAATTCAGTATTCGGATTTCTATCATTCTGTGTTGGCTGTTCTAATCTTTCAAATGCGCTACCCGATTGCATTATTCCCCGCACAGTTTCGCGGGTTGCTCTGAAGTAGTTCAGTTTTTGAATAATTGAATTAAAATGTGATGATGCTGAATGAAATATGTTTCAAGTTAGATTACTATTGCTAAATTGAGCAATTATTTAATTACTGAATATAAATCAATTTTGTTAGACCATAAATCGATTTATGCCAAATCTCTCACTATATTATGCTAAGTTTTCTGCAATTATATATCCCGTCTGTGATAACTAATCATTTAGAAGTATTAATATAATTTAAAAATTTTTAAAACTACGGATTAATTAATTTCATTGCCTATTAGTAGAGTAATGTGGATACTGCAAATTTGCAATGAATGAGCTCATCATCAATGATCGTATATTAATGAGATTGCAAGTGCGGAACTACTTTTTCTCCGAAAAAATTCAAAAATAAAAAAGTGGAAATAATATGAATCGTGTTTCTTACTGAGTTAACCATGCTAACTAATATCACTCATCCATTTCCCCCGGCCCTAAAATATTCTCTCTCGATCCTTTTTCCCAAGTTACTTTGCCTTTGGCTCTCAAAAAGATCGAAAAGAGAAGTTGTTGGCCAACAATGTTCTCTTACACCATTATTACTTTATTCATTTGTTCTAACAACTTTATTTATTCTTTTTCTGCTGTAAATGATGCTATAATTGAAATATTAAAGTATAAATTTACTTTCACAAATCTTTTGCAACAAAATTCGCGGGAAATTTTACATTAAAAATTTTT
Organism: Mansonella perstans; assembly: GCA_037074765.1. Classification (NCBI taxonomy): domain Eukaryota; kingdom Metazoa; phylum Nematoda; class Chromadorea; order Rhabditida; family Onchocercidae; genus Mansonella; species Mansonella perstans. Next base: position 315,601 of record JBAMDO010000019.1, read on the forward strand.
TTAGATTAAATCGTCGTGAAAATTGTAGCGCAAACTATCTCAACAGGTTTATTACAAGAATAAGAGGGTAAAGCGACCGCTCGGAAATAACTTCGTCAGTTTTTAAATCAATCTCATTCTGCTCCTCTCTTTTTATTATGAAGATCATCCAATTCATTCGCATTTATGTTTCATACAAAAATTTCTTCGCTTCAATGGTTTTTCTGCAAACAATTTAACTTCATCATCAGCTGCCCACCAGTTGCAATTCTTTTTTGCAATAGCTAATTTCGTTCCGACTTCTAATCCCAAATTGATCATAAAATTCTCTTATATGTTTCGGAAAATCTGACAGCTGTTAAAAACAAATTTCAAACTTTTAATGTCAAATAAAATATGACTGGAAACACGCTAGACACGAATGACAAGTGCAGTGGTGATAAAAATTGCTTTGCAATTCATGTTCTTTTCGATACCTGAACGAATATCACTCACTGTACTGCAATAATACCGAAAAAATGTTTAAGTATGCCTGCCAAGGCACAAATCTTGCCAATTCATGTCATCACCATAAAAATTTCGCCAGCTGCATTTCTTGCTTCTGCTGACAGTTGACATGAAGCAGTGTTACCAAACATAACTTCATGAACTACTGCAAGGTTTCTTCTTTAGTTTAAGTGTCAAGTCACTTCACATCTCATCCATTCCTTGCATTCTAGTTTTTCAAATTAATTAAATACCGGTCTCGTTAGATTCTGTGATGATTTCTCTAGTGCTGCTGAGTTACTCGCGCACTTTTATATTTGGTTTTCCAAGGAAATTTTCGATTTTCTGAATAAAAATTTTGCAAAATTTTTTTCTTTCGACATTTCAGATTTTCAAATAATGCAATATTACAATAATTTTTAAATTTAAGCGAATCATGATTTAAGGATTAGAAATCAATTTCATTTTATTTATTCACTGATTATGCAGTGCTTTTTTTTGAGGAACTCAAGTTTAAGGTGCTATAAGATATATCATCTTATTACAAAATAGGAACTGTTTGGTTTAGATTGTTTTTTTGGTAAGCTGATGCGAAGAATCGGTGATAGTGTAGCGCAAAGAGAGTAGCATTATTTTTTTATCGAAGGATTGCAATAAATGTTGAAATCAGAAAATGATCATGGGCCACTGAGTCATTAACAATATTTTTTGAAAGTTTTTGGGATTAAACATGATGGTAAAGTTCTTAATATTTGTTAGCCAAAGACGAATATTTTGGAATAAAGGCTTATTGACAAGTGGTGGAAATTCTTAATATATGAAAGGCAATTAAGAGAATAGAATATTAGGATGATTGGTCCCTTTTGTTGTCGTTGTCAGGAAATTCTGATAGGAATTTGATTAAGGTTGAATGCGATTCGGCAGCATATAGAACTAGTATTGAAATGAAAGCGTGCAGTTTTGGTCTTATCTAAATCAAAAATAGAGTTAAGTCTTGCTGAATCGAAACTAGTTTTCATTCTATTTACTAATATAGTGGGATTAGCTTACAACAGCAAACTTTGGATATGAGTAGAAAAATTTACATAAGAATGGTTTGGCTTAGTAGTAGTAATGTACACGCTATCATTCAATAGCTTTTAGGAGGAAATACAATATTGAAATTTTGTTAGTTACAGTAATTTTGCTTAATTGCAAAGTCAGAAAATAAATTAATGAATAAATTTTTCATTACATTATGCATGAAAGACAATTATTTTCTTTTTCTTTTGCGAATTGTTTGCTTAAAAATATAATAAAAAATTTTTATACTACAAATTTCCATGAAATGAATTTTTTTTCATATTTTTCCTGCTGAATTTTTTCTGCGTTCATTTTTCTATTTCAGGTACATAAAAATTTGGGCGCTATAATTTTAATCAAACTAATTGTACATATTTGTTTTATTTCAAAGGTTTCTTTAAATTTCTTTGCTTTAATATAATTAAATAAGCCTCTGTAAATGTCTTCTTCCAAAGTAAATGCCATTTGTCCCTGCTGTAGTAATGAGGTATTAAGCTTTGAACATGCTTTGGCTAATGACTGGGCCTTCTTCCTTACACACATAGATGTACATATTTGCATATATCAAATGCATGCACCTGCACATCTATGCATTAGTATGCAAAGAATAATATACTGACTGATATTCTTCAAATAAAAAAAATACCACGAAGTCATTGCAAATTAAATTCTAAACCAATGTGCGCCATACTTTTACTGCCATCGATGACTTTGTTTTTGAATTCAGATAGAAATGAAATCGAATATTTTGGAATAATTGAACGTTTTGAGCAATCAAAATAGTCGAAAAGAGTAGTAGTGGAAAGGAAAAAAACAATTTTATTAAGTTTGTGAAAAGCATAAAATAATGTCCTTCAAGGGGACAAAAAATAGCCAAACAAAATAAAATGAAAATGCTTTTTGATTTTGGAATGTTTTTATCTTTGATGTTGCTAGAAATAAAAAAATCAAGAAGAAAACTATTTTGTTTTATTCATTACTTTTTATTTATTTATTAACTTCACCTTGACCGTTATTCTCTTTGTTTCATTCCGAAATTCATAAGAAAGTGCAAATAAGTGTGAAGCAATGAAACTCCGAGATGTTTCCATTCTGATTTACAAAATGAATTACTAGTAGTGGTTGTAAACAACGAAAATTTTAAAAAATGAAGAAAAATGAAGCAACAGTTGTTTCAAGAGGAGAACAACGAGAAGCAATTTCATTTTTTGAACCAACTTACCGCCCTATTTCCTCCATTACTTTTTTTTTCCGCTTTTTCGTAGGATCATCTGTCTCATATTTTTTATTTTTTAGTAGGAAATGTCATTTGATAACAAATTAAAGCTCTTAATCTAATTAACTTCATTGATAAGTGTGGAATCACTCCGCAGTTGCTTCACAGCTCAAATAGCACATTTTCTTATTTTGCATTGTGCTGAAAAAATTGGCTAAGAAAAAAGAACTATCTATGAAGTATCTATAATCTATAAAAAATATCTATCTATATCTAAAAATATCTAAAAATCTAAAAAATATCTGAAAAAAAAAATATCTAAAAACGATCTATAAGATCATAATGCAAAAATAAATTCAGTGCAAATTCAATTAAGAATTCAAATGCAAACAAATAAATTACCTGAATTCGATAACTGGGAAACATTCTCCTATGTTAATCATATATATATATATGTATATGCATTTTTTGAATGAGAAAAGGAAACAGTTGACGAATTTCCATATTATGTTAAATCGACGCTTAATATCGGCAAATTTTGTTGTATTCAATGGAAGAACAAAAAAAGTAGGACGAATCTTTTATGCTTCATTATTGCTGAATCTATGAAGGGGCCAAATTTCTGGCTGTATTTGTCTTTCAGAAATGCCTTGCATTTATATTCTCTCTCAGCGACTAGCATATCATTTCTTGCAGCTATCATTCAGATCTTTTCTGTTCATTTATTTCATGAGCAATTTTGGAAAATTCATTTTCTCATGGGTGCTTCGATTTGCTGATAATAGAAAATTCACATTCCTTTTCACATAGTTCATTTATTTCATTGCTTTTAATTTGAATCACTGAATGAAATGGACTTCATCAGATTATTATGTTTTAAAAATTTCTTCTTCAAGTTTGAGCTTGGAAAGATTGACAGATTTATCATTGCTATTTGTCATTCTATTACTGAGCATGGATTTTCTTTCACTTAACAATTAATTTAAATCTTTTAATGATAGCGCGGCATATTCACTGAGCTTTTCTATAAAATCATTTCACAATCACAAAACTATTTGCAACACTTTCTAATAATAATCGAAAAGTTTTCTCAAAGGATGCAACTTCGTCAGGATTTAATTGTTGCTTTAAAATTTTATTTTACTTCTTACTTTTTTAAATTCGAAAATATAGGGAAGAATTTAATTTAAAGTCTAAATCATTTTAACATAAATGAATTTACGAAATATTTCATATAAATACATTTTCTGGAATGTGTTTTACATATAATTACGACAACTTGCAATTGCGCCATTTCTAGTAAATGTAGCGATTATAATAAGAAGCGTTAGTAAGATAAGGGCTTAAATAACGCTAATGATAAATTGAATTACTTTCAAAAATCAAACACTACCATTACTTTACTTTCTCACAGAAGATAACGTTTGTTTTTTTTGCTTTGATACATGAAATAAGATGACATAAACTGTTTTAGAAAGTGAACTAATAGAATGATTTCATGAAATGTTATAATTTATGCATGGCTTTTCAACTTGCAATATTTCTAATACATTAATATGGTCTACTTTATCGGACCATATAAATGACTAATTTCTTTATTTCTAATCCAGGCCATGCAACATTTGATTTAGTAGAAACGCTAAATGCTATTTTTTTTTTGGAGGAAAGATAAGATGGAACAGAGCGGGAAGTAGTGATTGGATTTGTTTACATTTGAAACAGTTTAAACTGATGCACTTTTCCGCAAAGTTCATCAGTGCAAAAGTTTTTCTTGTGATTTTCAGTGATCAGAAAGATGTGAAATGCTTGAATATCTTCCTGTAATTGTGACAAATCAAACTTATTATCATTTTGAAAAGAATAATTGCGTTCTACACTGCTTCTTTTTTAATCACTGCTCTCTTTTTCTTTTAAATCTCGTTCCCAATCTTGATAAATTAATTTCCACTTGAACTTTCTAACTTACTCTCTTTCTAATTATTTTCGATTCTTGATATTTATAGCATTCAGTGTCCTATAGTTTTATTTATTTATTCCTTATATTTTGAAAAAACACAATACATATATATGTAGCACAACCAGAAAAGCGAACAATCAAAAATCATTTTAAAAAATATTGAAATTTATGGTAATTAAAAGTAGACTTTATGGATATGATTACGAAGTAGCACACTTTAAATGAAAATTAAATAAATAATTGGCAGTTCTTGGATTTCACGTAAAGACGTACATATTTAAAAAAGTTCAGTATTCTAGTTAATAGTTTCGTTCTTTATTTCACTCTATTTCTATAGCATCCTCAATGCATGAAAGTAATTTTGAAGCATTTCATTGAATTAAAGCAAATTGATGTCTCAATTGATGACAAACACCACTGCATCCTTCCTGTAAATATTTTAAAAGTCTTAGAAAAGAAGAGCATTTCAACTTATTTTGCTTATTTTCATATTGCTTAATTTTCACTTTCATTTAGCCCAAAAATATACATGAAGACCGATAATTTAAAAATACATCTAATTTCTTTCATTTCAATTATATTAAATTACAGATAAAAATATAACGTAACAAATATTGGATAACAAATAACAAATACAAATAAATTAATTACTATGTGAGTAATTTAGTAAAAAGCTGTTTATCAGATAAAACAAATGGCATAAAAAATCTTTTTCCTCTTCAATTTCTATTATTATTGTAACAAAACTTATCATTTGCAGCCAGTGTTTCTTGGCTATAACTAACTTGTCGTCCCATAATGAGCTACATATGGGTTCTTTTAGTGTTTGCGATAAGTTCAATCGATTTTAAGTATATGTAGCAAGCCTAGTAGATCTCATTTTATGTTTTCCATTGTCGTTGCCAACTTATTTGAATATTTCCAGGGATAAAATTTCTCTCCTTTCTCGCTGTTTTTAATGAATGTGCGATGAGAAATTATCTTGTTGTCTTGATTTCAACTAATTTAAAATTAACCACTATCTTCAAGACCTTTTGTTAGGATTATAGAATGAGAGATATTGTATTAATTTTGTTATTAAAATGTCGTTTCCTTTTATTTTAATTTTGAGTTTTTAATTTCTGAATTTTCTGGTTCATTTCTAAATGGTGCTATTGAATAGTCGTCGGTTCTTGATGTTAATAAAATTACTGACTCAGCCAATATTGTCAAATACATTGAAGAAAATGATCCGTAAAAGCAAGCATTACTTCCAAGGATCTTATAAGTTTTTCAGATTGCTTTTAAATTCCATAAAGAAAATATAAATTTTAATATTATACATTTTCCATGAATTTTGTCTCAGTTATGCTCTGAACCTTTCTTGCTTTTTAGTAATCAGTAATTTTCCCAATTAAGTTCGAAAAAAAGCAAAATCTCTCTCGGAAGCTGAAAAAACCAGTAAGAAATTGTTTATATTGAGCCTTATTTGTAGTTTCATACAATTGATTAAGAAATAAAAAACATAGGTTCCTTGTTTTTGATTTACCACATAGTTACGGATATACAAATTCCATTGTTTGATCTTCTTTACTAATGGACTCGAATTCAATAAACAGTTTTTCTAAGATGACGAACATTTGTTCAAGCACTTCGAGCTCAGTTATTGTATTTTTTCTATCGATACAGTAAGATCTTTTCATTTACAAAAAAAACAAAAAAAAAACTTTTTGATGAAAACAGAAGCACTTCTTCGTCTTCATCTTTCATGCACTTCAATAACTGTATTTAAATATTTGGCGCAGGTAAGAGTTCAATTTGTATCAGCAAAATCGATTACTTTTTGGATTAAGGACCTTGCAGCGATGAAATTAGAAGGAAAATTTAAATTAAAAACCTCTCGAATATCTTTACAAGATGTTCACTGATGCTGTAGTCAAAATGTCGTTTGTCCGTTTTATTTGAATCTAAATCAGCAGATTAATCTAAAGTATTTGAAATTTCGATTTAATAGTGAAATATTTCTTATCTGAGTTCATACACACATATTTTTTTAACATTTATTTTTTAATAAATGCAATCCAATTATTTTTTGCTTCATAGCTTCATAACTAAGAAGTATTAGTCCTCGCTGCACTTTCTATAAACAAGGCTTGGCTCAATTCTTAACGTTAATCTTTGTGTTTGTGCCAGTATTTGCATTTATCTTTTTCCCTATTTATCTTTGATATGGATTGACTGATTTTTCAGAACAAATTAAACTAATGATAAGCAATTTAACTTTTACAACAAACCTTATATGTTTTTTTCTTAAAATGTATTGCTTAAGAATTTTCTATGAAAATATTATTTAGGTTCAGACTAAGGTCTGAAAAAAGGATAATTTTCTTGCGATTTATTTTTAGAGATAGGAAAGCAGCATGTCTTAGCTACTAAAAAACTTTTAGCCGCTCTATGGAATTTCTGTGTAAATGCTTCGGTACTATAGGCGCTTGAAGTAGATTTCATTGTCGCCTAGAAAGGAATAACAATTATCTAACCAAACAGTGCTCATGTATTCATTATGGAATCGTATACTTCCTCCATCCTTCCACAAATTTTCAGCTCATGAGCCAATAGAGGACTAGGTATATTTTCGATGAATCGGTGCAATAAAACACAAACTTGTTAGAAATTTCGTAGTCGGATAAGAAGAAATTTTGAAAAAAGAGTGCCCAAGCTTAATACATTATATTTTTTACTTTTTAAAAAATTACGTAGAATTGTTAGCATTTTCATTGCTTTATTGAAACTCAAAAATTACTTCTTTTTAATTATTAACAAAATAGAAGTGAAATTTTCCACATTAGCTGCTATTTAAATAGAAAAAAGGAAGAGGTGCATAAAAATAAGAATAAGAAAATTAATAGCCTTTGTTTTTTCTTGTTGAGCCTTAAATCTTGCAATGTTAGTAATTTTCAATAATAATTGGACTTGTTTCAATTTTTTTTTTAATTCAATAACAGGAGTTGTTTTCAGTTTTTTTTTTTCGCTAATAAGAGTTGCTGATCCTATAATGCATTATAAATGTAAGTAGCTGTAAAAGATAACTGGCCTACTTTTTTGTCGATTATAGCACTTCGAACCTTGAAAATGGGTATCATGATCTTTGAAATTAAGATAGATGCAAAAAGAAACGAAAATTTATGTACTACAAATAGTTACAAACAGCTCGAATGGACCCTCTGGGAAGCATTGCCAGATTAGTCATCTATTATAGATTCTATGCATCTAAATAAAGAATAATTGCGGGGAAAAGTGGTGTCGGTCTTTTCAGATATTTGTGATATTTTAGCAATAGGATGATAAAGTGAAGGAAACTGATGTTTCTATCCTTAAAGTTATATGGTGCAAGGAAAAGATGGGAAGATTTTTTTATCATTTCCGTTAATTTAATTACACGCCAAGTAAAGTGGAAATGTTACTGATTTCATAATTTATGATTGTGGCCTTTACATGAATATTTAGTTAGAATGAACAACTCGTAGATGTTTCAAATCCAAATACTTTTTATCAGCAATTCCTTATTATCAATTTTCAGGGGCGGATTTTTGTTAAGCTTAATCGCGGAATATGCGGAAATTTCTCGCGAAACTATGAAAGGAACAATTTATTTCAAATAATACTGTTACAAGCAACATTATCGATTGTTGCAATTAGAGAAGACGGGTGATAAGAAGCAGTACCGATGTTTAATCATCGATGGTTTCATATTTTGCATCCACATTTTTCCTACATAATCTACCAGCAGTCGTCCTCTTTCTCCATTACTGTTTCCAATCGGATATTATTGTTGTAGAAGCAATCAGGTGCTATTCATGTGCAAATGATTTTATTGTTTGGCACTGGAGACATTTCTTTTTGAAACGAAATTATGCCATCACAGTCAGTGATCAGAGTTGCACTAAATCGGATTACGCACCCGAAATAACTCAGTTTTGTCCTTCGACCTGTTTCATCATGTATTTGAATGGTACCAACCGGTATAATGGAGTGGTCACTGTTCTTGGTAGGGAGTTTGATATGATATGATGTGTATTACACTCGATACTTCCGAGTTTTGAATAGTTTGTCCAATTTCTATGAGTTTCGTAAATACCCACTATTTTAAATATCTTGAGAATCTGATGTTAGAAAGGTCGAGATCCTATACCTCTAACTTCATAAGAAGTTGAATTAATTGGAAAAGAGTCGGTTTAGAAAGTCTTCGTTGGTACTTCGAGAGTTTCTGTAGAAGAGAGTGGTAGGAAGAATATGAATCAAACAAAGTTTTCCCTGATTATCGAAATTTTTGTTACCCAGTGTCATACAATTAATATTTTTAAACTTTACAAAGATTCCTCAATAACTTCTTCAAATGCAGGGACCGCGCGCGGTTGTTCTTCACAATTCCTAACCAGCGATCAACATTCGCAGTTCGGCCTTGGTCTGCATTCACGTGTTTCTCAAATCGGCAATTATCTGTCATCTGAATTTGATATGGTAATTCTTTCCAGGAAAAATATTTTTTGTTAATTTTGTGAGTCTTATTTCTACCATTTTGTAATTTGAAGTAATTTATTTTAAATGTATTTTGGATGACATTACATACAACAAATTTTCTCATTTTCATATGTTCATTTTCTCGTTGCGCATTAACTTTAGTAAGGAATCAAGTTCAAAGTAGAGAATTAAATTGAGTCGAAGTAAATCAGGAGGGTCGTAAAATTGAAGGAAATGACCATGAATTAAGCATTCTTACGAAAATTTATTATGCAGAAGGGATATGAAAATGTAAAAATTATTCAAAATAAATTAATAACAGATGCTATCAGTTCTATTTGATTGGTCAGAAATTTGATTGCAATACGGAAAGCTTTCAGTACGACATAAAGGAACATTGGTGCTTCTGTGCTAGCGATCAGTGCAATGAAAAAAGTTGCTACAAAGCAAACTCATTTTCAGAAATCACAAAAGACCGACACCAGCACTTTGTCGACAAATATTTTTCCACTGGTGTTTCCAGTCAAACTATTTCAAACTTATATTTAATCATTTATTTGTTATTTGTGACAGCTGTGTGACTTGACAAAGCGAACTAATGTATTTCTTATTTCTTGATTTTAAAATGATTGCTCCTACGATTGTTCAAAAAAAAAAATTTCGGTCAGAGAAGGATCTGATAGCATTCCATGCTACCGTAAGGGTAGAAATTACAAGAGTTACGTGTTTTCATAAGAAAAATATCCAACTCCAGAAAAATTTTGTTCCATTCTGCTATTTTGGAAGTGATTCTTTTGTTGGAAGAATGAAATAATAAGAATTCATTCATTTTAACTCTGAAAAGGTTGAAAACGCCGACATCTGATTTCATTTAGTCAAACAGTGCTATTATTCTTAATTAGAATTTTCTAGCAAGGTATTTCTTATATCCCCTAACTTTGTTACTAATTTATTTGAATAAGCTAAAGGATGAATATTAGTTTAGATTTCACTATCAATTCATTATCATCATTTTGTAAATTTACTATTATTTTACAAATTACACCAAGCAAACCAACTGGCCGTTTTTTCATTATTACCAATCAAATGTATTCATTTTTAGTGACGATTCTTATCATATAAGGATCACTTTATCTTAAATAAGATGATTTTGTTCATCTAAATCAGGGCGTGGTCAACGATGCAATCAGCATAACGTTAGCAAGTGTTTACTCATTTGAATTTATTTCATTCAAAAATATTTACAATAAATAAATTTCAAAATGCGTTTTTTTTTCTTATTCCCGTCATCTCATCTCGCCACACATTCAATTATTTTTTGAGATAAAAATTCATATTTATGCAATGATGAAACCGGTCTTTTTTATATCATAAAGAATTAAAGGAAATTATGACCAGATTTTCAGAGAACAAAATTCACAACAAAATAGAAATTAGCATTGGCAAGTCAACCTCGCGAAATCATCTTAGTAAAAGCATTGTCTAATGGATTTAAACAATACAAATGTTGAACTAAATGCATTAATATTTCAGCTGATTTATTTAGAAGAGAAGAGATGAGATTAATTCATTTTCAATTTCAAAATTAAATATGTGTAGAATTACAAGCTAGTAAAACAAATCGACACTAGAACTAGACTTTCTAGACTTTTGAGAGATGCATTTCAACAATCATATACAAAATGAAGCAGTTTCAAAGCAAAAATTAGCATCTCAATCAGTGTCATTTCCTTTTCTTTTGCATCTTCTAGTATATAAATAAACTTTAAAAAAAAAATTATGAAATTTGGCAATATAATAAAAGTAGTTTAGTTGAATTTTAGATTTGAGGAATTTGAAGATTGAAACGATGAATGTTATTCGCTTAGCATAAATTTTAAGATTATCAAAGGCACAATAAAATAAAGGGAATAATTTCCGAACTAAGCTTAATTCGAAGACTTTTTGAGTTGCAAACTAAAAAAAATTTTAAAGCATCTTTAATTTTCTAGGCAGTTACTGTCATGCCATACTTTAATCATTCTAGAAGCTCCCTGAACACTGAATATCTAATTGGTGCGGTCTACGAAAGATTGATGGTATATAACGATTCAATCAAAATTGCATTAAATTATCATATTAAAGTTATCAAATACGTTTCAATTTTGGTGGGCTCAAATTACTACTTCCCAATTCATCTTCAATATATACCAATGTGGCAAAATTTGGCTCTGATGTATTGAATTCATCATTTCTATCCTCCGTATTGAGATTCTGCAGTGGCGGAATGGAAACGGGTAACTGGGTTATTGATTCACTATATGGCGGTAAACTAAATGATGCGAATGTAGTTGTTGGAGTGATTACATTCGTTGGAGATAACAGTTGTCGTTGCTCAGCTTTCTTTGATCCAGTAGTGCTTAATTCATCATTTCCTACATTGCAGTAAAGTTCTTATCGCCTTGCATTCATTTAGTATTTAAGAAGAAATAAATAAACAAATATTCGAGAAATTCGTTTATGGCACTGATAATCATATTATGCTACGATGGATTCTCTAACAATGCATTAATAACAATCATTCCTTTCACGCGTCTTTTTCTAATTAACAAAATAGAAATGAAATGAAACTAAACTTCCTTTCACTAACAGTGATGTAAAGATGAGTGAAATTGCTACAGCAAAGGAAAACATACCTCTAGCTGGATCATGTAGTTCGAAAACAAGCTTTTCCAAATTCTCCAATTTGTGAGCAATATAATTAACCGTATGCAATTTTTCTTCGATACGTTCAAAACAAATCTTCAGATCGTGAGGCAAGTTTAGCTTCTTAAATGGTATTGTTGAGGACAGCAAATACTTGAAAATTACCATGCAAATTGTCATAGTGTATTTCTGTTTTACATTATCTGGCCTTACAAAGTATATCTGCTTCAGTCAAACTCATAATAGTAAAAAGTGTTAAAGTCATTTAGATAGCAAACATGTGTTGTCGAGTGTTAAACTTACAACATCATTGGTATTTCGTTGAACATCGGTAGTGCAACGCACTTCTTGCAAATCGTCCGCTGAAGTAGAAGTCGTCCGTACCCCCGACAACCTCGCTTTGGCTTGCTGAAACTGCTATTATGTCCTATTAACATGATTGATAGTAAAATTTTAGTAATTTAAAATTTTGAGCAATGTGCAAATTACTTGTCAACTATGTAAATGAACCAATAACTAACGGTGAATGCCCAGCAACCTGATATCTGATTATCTGATGTCAAATTCTCAATGGTAGGAATAATTCAGAGTATACAGAGAATTAAACCTTCCCACTATTGTTCAATGAGCAACTAACCCATTCGGAATTGATTTCTGAAGGAAAAATTCGGGCATCATGTCTCTCGCGCATTCGAAATAATAGTTTCCGGATTGGATGTTCCGCAGGCACCGTCAGCTTCTCGTTTTTACGTCTTTCATCAAGTTCTTTTTCTCTTTGCACATCATATACCTTACGGAATTTCAACTGGAACACGTGGTTAAAAGTCAATGATCCGTTTTTGTGCATTCATGATGTTTCTATGTCAGTAACTAATAAATCAAAAAAAGCGAAAAAAAATTTGAGACAAAAGTACTCGACGAGTGAGATTGTATGTTAGCACCAAATTGCGAGCAAATGAATTCGCGAATGCCTTATAGAAATCAAGCACCTAAAATTGTTTTGTTTTGAAAACAATATTTAATTTTCTGGAAAAATGCTTTTTTTGAAATTTCTTGTTAATTATTTTCTAAAAATAATTGAAAGAAAAAACCGTTCAGTCATTTAAAATGAATTTCCAATCCTAAAAGTTTGATTTATTTTTTTCAAAGTCTGGTTCTCTATATTTTGAAATCTGTTCTATCTACCCATCTAATGGACTTAAAATCAAAGCATTAAACATACAAGCCTCTTAGCCTCTGCAAACAAATTTTAAAAAAATTCGATCTTTTTCAAATTTCATTGAATTGTCACCGAAATAAAAAAATGATCTGCTTACTTCCATAAGTTTATTTTTTTTTATGGAATGTAAATCTGTATATGTAAGAGCTCGTACGTTGGCAGCACTCTGACCTATCCCAAGTTGCTTCCAAAATTCATCACCAAAGACATCACCCTTACCTGAACACTTGTATAAATCAGTAAGAAGCGGCGCAAAATGTTTCTTCATTTTGATTGCATCAAAATAATTGTAATTGCAACCGATTCATCAAAATAATTGTACTTGTAATCGGTTTTTAAAAATGATGTTTTCAAAAGTTCAGCGATTCTCAGAAATAAGCAGCACCTAAAATGGCGACAACTTCATCGTCCTGTATTACTTCAAGCGATCCCGAGACAACAAACCATAGAGCATCAACCGATTCTCCAGTATGATAAATCAAATCACCGGGAGCTGCATGATTGCTCTGTAACCACTCTCATCAGATTCTTCTCAATATCAGTAAAATTTCTTTTCAGTTTCATCATTGGAGCATTCAAAGTTGCGTGATAATTCAGTGTAGGAATTTCACATCACTTAGCAATTGGTAATTTAATTCAAAATACTTCTTATTGCCACCAAGTTTGCTGCGAAAACAAAAGCTTGAGAAGTTTCTGAGACCAATGGACGCCTGCTTCGAACCATTGGGGCTAGTTATGACAAGCTACGTAGTAAACTTCACAAGGTTCGTAAATATCATGAAAATTTAATGTTTTATTAAAAAATGTCCTAGATTCTTCATGTTTTAAAACTTGAAGAGTTTCATTTTGCAGAAAATTAAAAATGAGTAGGAGCTTTTTTCCTTTTAAATTTCAGGAAGATAAAAAAACCTCGAAATGCACTGCAAATTGTCGAAGACAGCCATCAGAAGCAAGTCGAAAACATGCATGCTCGTTGAAAACCTTTCTGTTCAGATGCACACAAATATCTGCTTTTATATCCCTCGGACAATAGCTAAGTACCTCAAATAAAATGAAATGGATCAAATTTTGAAACGATATACTACTACTTAAAATTTAGATTTTCTATTTAAAAATTTTCTACTTAGAAGTTAGATTTTCTACTTAAAACTACATTTTCTACTTAAAAAAATTCACTGCCACAATTCAGATGTAAAAGCTAACATTGAAAATTCGCTGAAGAGTAGCATTCAAATATTCTAGCATTAATTTTTAAGCGTTCTGAATATTTGTCAGAGTTTTTTCATGCCAGCCTACTGTTTTTAAAATGATTTTACCAGTAAAATAAAAGACCTTTGATGTATCGATACCCTTGGTCATAGCCCAGGTACTAATTACATAGTCCATCACTCGTTCAGCAAGCTCATTTGGTATTTCCTGTAATTTGATGAATTCACGAACATTTGCTATCATGTCGTGGTATCTGAAAAAACTCGATGTTTTTCACAAATACTTGAAGTTATCTTTCTGTTATAACCTTCATCTTTATTTGTGAATACGAAAAACAACTTCATTAAAAATTTTTTTTTGTATTGATCTTCCTATTATGAATCACGGAAAAAGTGATCTTTAAATATGAAACGAAATTATCAGTCACCTTATAGTGGCAGATGTCATTTGCTGTATAATATTAGTCATGTGACCAAATATGGCAGCATATAGAAGCGCGGCAATAATCATCATACATACACCGAAAACTTTTTCATTGTCAGTTGTTGATGCTATATTGCCAAATCCAACGGTTGATAAGCAGGACATAGTGAAATACAGTGCTGTACATAAATTTAATAACTTTTGCTATAGTTGGTATTTGAGGATCGTAAATACGGGAACAAGAAATTGAAAAACTTCATTAATCGTACATCCCTTAAATAGTAATAATATATCATTGAAAATTTAGACAACAAAGGCGTCTTACCACTAATGTAAGCAGAACTTCGCTGAGGTCCACCAATCAACCTCAGCCTATCTTCGAAGGTATAATTAAAAGGTGAATTTAGCTCCTTTGATAGCTTTGTTAACCATCCTTCAGGCATGGTTGGTACTAAGAACTGAAAAAAAATCACAATCATATGAATGATTTAAATTTTGAATCATCAATTTAAATGTTACAGAGTTTTGGATAATATACCGTACAAATCGGCTTTTTCTTTATTAATACTTTACAAAGGTTGAAACAATGGCAAGAAAATATACCCTTATCTTAACTTCATATTCGCCGATGGAAAACCATATGCAAGCCAACCAATGAGCAGCAAGTACATAAGCACATAAAAGCAAAAGTAACGTTGCCGCTCCGTATTCCAGATAATTATCAAGTTTACGCGCCACACGTCCAAGTCGAAGCAAACGAACCACTTTCAATGCACTGAGTAGCGATCCTATCCTCTGCAAAAAATCATTTCAACAATATTCCAAGTACCACTGAGTTATTTAAATGAATGAAAACTGAAACAAAAGCTTGCATAAATGTGTAAAGTATCGTGCAATTTACCTCATTATTGTGCTCGAACATGTAGAATATATCATATGGAAGACAAGAAAGAAGATCGATAAGAAACCAGGACTTAAAATAGTTATACTTAATTATGTTCGGATCAATTACTACCTGAAAAAGCAAGGATTGATCTCAAAAACAAACACATAATATTCTTTGCCGCTATATTAATCCATATAACTTAATGAAATTCCACAATTTCAAGAAATTGATTATCTGATTTTCCTGAAAGAAATTTGGAAAAATTAAGAAGCATTTAAAAATGCAATTTCAAGCATTCTCCGTAAAATCTGGAATGTCTTTTTTCTTTCGTACTTTTTGCATCTCTTAAAACAAAAGCTGTAAGAAAAATAATTTATGCATTCAAATTTGTTGAACGAAACTTAACATAATTATGTGCGCACATCGCTTTGGTTGATAACTTATAATTAATCCGAAAATTACAAAGCTCAGTTTTTCATCATTCATAGAATTTAATAGATTATTCTTGATTTTGAGAAACTCATAGAAAAATTATTCAATCAATTCTCAAAATTCTACTATCAAGCAATTCTTACTTCACCACCAGGACCAACGAATGTTGTACGAAAATTTAATAAAATATCAGCAAAAAAAATCACATCAACGATAGAATCCGTAAGAGCGACCATATCAATGGTACCACGGGGTGGATGTTCCCGTGTCTGCAAATAAACAGCTTTTTTATGTCTTTTCGTTAATGAAGTGTTGAGATTACTGTGAATTTTGTTAAATAATTAGAAATAATGAAGAAATTATGAATTTGAAGTTTCTAAAAAAGTGACAGAATGGAATCAGCCATATCCAGATCATCCAGAACGGAAAAAAGTTACTCAATAATCTGGATGCTTTTGCATTCGTAAAAAAGAAAACTATCATTGCGATTTCAGAAATAAAGAAGACGACCTTGAAGGCAATATTGTAAGGTACAATAAAAGCAGTGTAGAATGTAAGAGCCAAAATGGACCAATCCCATATCGTTTTAAATGTCGAATAATGCAAAATGATATGTGGTGATGTTTGTGGTGTCTCTTGTCGATATTGTGGCAGTAAATCGCCACCGAGGTTCATTACCTGACATATAGGTTACTTCTTCATTTTATTATTGATTGTTATTTTTTTATTCTTAAGAAGTGTTATTATATTAATGGTTTAAAAATTTTTGCTCATTGTTTTAGAAATTGTAAATATTTGTGCTAGTGAAATACAATGACTTTGTAAATTTAAGAATGTTGTGATAAAGGAAGATAAAAATACAACAACACGGACTTTGATAACCTGATTAAAGTTTGATGATGTTGTGCTCGTCGTCTTGTGCAGATCTGCCGTTTCAATTTGGTTAAACTGTTGTCTGCTTTTTGCCATTCTTGCAATTTGTAGAATTCGCGAGAAACCTAAATAAAAAATCTTCATCACTTAATTTTAGGATATTAGTAGACGCCGAATTAATGATCAATGTTATCAAATTACCAAAATTTCTTAATATCAGATCTAATTTTACACTTATGAGAGAAAAATATGAGTACAATAATTTATGCCAATTATTCTTACTTCTTCAGACCATTAAGACTACTGCTTTGGAATTCATCACTAATAGATTCTATTTATCCGCTTAAAGTGAGTCGCAGTAAGCAGCAATTATAGTCATTTATTCAAATAGAAATTTTGTGACAAGTTCTGTCAAAAAATTAAGCATAAAGAAAAACTTTTCTCCATAACTTTTTAAAAAAAACTTTGATTACAAGGTAATGTAGAAAATTTTATCATAAAACAAGCAAGTGTAAAGCATCCTCACCTTTATTATTTTCATCATCAAGTGATTGTTTAAGTGGTGTGATATCCCTGAATTGGCATAAATACAGTACCACTTGATTACAGTCATTCTTGATCGGGGCAATGTGCACCAATAGCCAAAGAAGACTTTCTGAAAAGTTTTCGAACTAACTGAAAATTTTGTCTAGTCCTTTTCTCAGGAATCAAGATGGCTAGTAATTAAACCTGAACGCTCGTTCAGGTGTGTTTCCAGCAATGCAAAATAAATGTGTAAATAGTAGTAGCCAAATATGATAAAGTTTAATTGAAATTCAGAGAAATATTTCTATTTTTAGGAAATACACTCTCATAAGCACTCATTTTTTGTCCACTTTTCAATTGTCTAAGTTTAAAAAAAACATTTTGAATTCAGAATTGAATTTATTCAAATTTATTCGTCTTTTTATTCAAAAATTAGTAAAGGATTCCAAAGCATTTAAAAAAGCGAACTGTTTTTCTTGCGTAGACCAATTTCTGTTTGTTCATGTTGACACATGTCAAGTGCATTTTGGATTTTCTTCACAGCTTCAGGCCCACTGTAGTCCGCATGCATGAAGGAAAGCCTTCAAAAAAAAAAAAAGGACCGTGAAATGCGATTAGGCGTATAATAACCTATCATTCATTCACGCCAATTACCACCGATTCAGGAAATGTTTTGTCATAGAAATGAAGCACTTGTACTGATGTTTTAAAGTAAGAGACGGAAAGGTGTGATGAAATAAACTTACGAGCAAGGTTTTTGCATAATTTCAGCCCTAGAATATCCTACCATTTTAGCAAAACCATCGTTGCAGTACACGATTGGATATTCCACTATTTGGGCATTTGCTAGTATGAAACTAGTATCTGCAAAAAACTAGCTTTATATCAAAAGTCGTTAAAGTACTTGAACATTTAAAATCTCATATCTTTTTAATTGCACATAATTCATTTTAATTCAACTGTGCAACAAGGGAAGGAATAAAGTTAGGCGAAATAAAATGCTTTGATATAGCAAATCATTTTTATTATCATTTATAAATTAAACCATCTTCTAAAACCTAAAGTACAATTATCTTTGTAATTTTTTATCTTTAAATTTCATTCTCCTCATTGCAAATTTTTTGCTACATTTTAGCGCAGTTATTACTTTAGTTTTTGTCGAATTGCAAAATTTTATATGTGAATATTTAATGCGTGTTTCAATTCCTATTACGTTTCCTTCATAAATTTAGTTTTCGAATAACAATTACCAATAAATTTGAAGAGCTAATGGTGGGAAGGATCATATTTTAAGTGCCTTACGATTTAAATGAATTAATGAATCCGAAATTTGTGATAAAAAGTTCCAGCATGAAATGTAAAACAGACTAGACGAGAACCTACATTTTCGGATTCCTAATTATCCAATCAAGTTGTTATTATCTGAATTATTGGGAAATTCACTGTTATCAGTTTTTTAAATGAATGCTTACTCAAGACAATATGTTTTACCTGACTTAATTACTGCCCGTATGAGCTAACCGAACTTTGTGATTAGCAAATTGACAAGCATCATTTAGTCATACATCGTAAATAATTCGTAAACCATAATATTTAACGTCCAGCTTAGAAACTAGAATCCAAGTCGAGCATGCAGAAATAATTTTTACACACTATTCATCGTTAAACATACCGGAATTATTGCAGCGCCTGATAACATTTTCAAGGAATGTATTTTGTGGAGCGACAAGTCCTCGTTTAACCACAGGCATGCCAACAGACCTAGGTCCTTTTTACATCGATAACGGTGATATTCGATCCTTTTTTCTTCCACTATCTTTTCTGTTCCTCAATTTCACAAAGTCTCTAACGAAGACATTATCCGTTAGCAGTTCATTTTTTCTTCTACAAACTTTTTCTTTAGTTATAAAAAAAACTATCAAGACTGCAAGTAAACGCATTGTCAAAGAAAATATGAAGTTTGGAAAATGTTCAGATCTTATAAATTGCACGAATAAGTAAAAGTATCTTAAAAGTAAGCGTGAAATCAAAAATCAAAATTAGTCTCTGAATAAGTTTAAATTGAGCCTGTTCAAAAATTTCAATTGTCACTACGTTTTTTTTAAGGTATTGTATGATGATTGCTTTTCAGAACTGCTATTTATATGAAATTCAAAAACTCTTGGAACTCCATAGACTTCATCATTCGATAAGAACTTTTTATCCTCCTTCTATTAGCACAATTTTTGTAATTGTGTTGCAATTTTCACATCCCTAATTTGCTTGCAGTAAATTACGAATTTTTTCCGAATGATGTTTGGGTTTTGAAAGAGTAAGAGCAATTTTAAACTGGAAAATGTATTTGGCGAATTATCAATAAGAAAGACTTTAGCTGAGATTTTTACAGTGTTCACGCAACTGTTACACACGACGAAGTCAAAAAATTCGAGCTTTAAATTATAAAGAAAATTTTGACGTCAAGAGTGCGTTTCTATGGAGATTTTTATTAAACAGGCAGAAAATTTTGAAATGGAAAGACGAGAAGGCGTGAGGCTTTATATAACAGTCTCTACTTATTTATAGCTCCAATGATTGCAGCAGGCCTTAATTTCACCTTCATTTAATCATCATAGTAAAAGCCTTTTTGTTTATCTTTTCACTCAATCATTTACGTTTGACTCTTTACTGAGAATCAATGCTAATCGACAAGGATAAATGGCATTCTTCTAAACGAAGTCTGAAAATCGCTAGTTGCTAACCCTTTAAAAGCTCTTCAAAATTCATTTTTTTCTCTGCAGCGATTTAAAAGTTAAGTGTTGGACGATTTGAATGAATTGAAATTGTAAAAAGCAAAAAGGTAAAGTTCGTCCGGGAAATCTCAAAACAAATTGAAGTTGAAATATATACAGTGATGACAAGTTTAAAAAAATGAAGCATTCTCCAAAAAACAAAAATTGATTTGAGGATAGTTGTTTCTAATAACTAATATAAAGAAAGGGAAGCGAAGGATTCAATTGACAGCGATAAATAAGAGCTGAGAGTATTATGATTATATTCACGACATTTTAATGGAATAGCAGATTTGAGAATGTTTTGATTGATTTCAAGGCATACCAATACTTAAAGTAAAACATTTTAAGCGAGAATCATCTAAAAATTCTAAAAATTCCTACGACATCTAAAAGTCATCAAAAAAAATTCATACGAATTAACTTCCAAAGAATCAATGTGAAATTACTTTTTAAAAATATTTTACTTTTAAGCATGAATAACTTTTAGATCTTTTTCTCTTGCATCAAATGAAAGAACGTATAGGAACGGAATGCATTTTGAGCAACGGGATTAGTTTCTTTTTTTTAACACACTTGCTTGCTTATTAACTTTTTATAGTTCGAAATTGCTTACGTAATTTCGCAACATAAATTATAAATTGTTTTGGGAATTTTCACATTGAAATACTGGCAAGCATAATTTTACCTTAAATATATTCATATGTGTTTGTGTTGAAAATATCATTAAGAGATGAATGTAAAATGTCTTCGGGCTAAACAGAACAACAGAATTCCAGAATAAAACATTGATATAAAATGATAGAGATAAAAAAAATAACTGCAAAGTCGTGAAAATACATTAACATGGCATTTAATTCAAATGTATTAATTTGTTCATTGAAAGCATCCAGCAAGGTCCCGTTGGAATTTGTCCAAATTGGAAAAAGACTATCAATAAAGTAAATATTAACGCAGTTAATAGCTGAAACTTTATGTTTGAATTAACAGAAATTTTCTATTTGATATAATGCACAATTTTGTCACAAAGAATTAAAGTTTTACTGATCGCTGCGCGTTAAAATTAATCAAGTTCTTGCCTTTTTCTAGTCAGACTAATAATCCCAGTTTAAATGTTACATTATTTTCTATCTAAAGCCACTAGCAAACAGAATTAGTTTTTCATATAATTTTAAATAAGACATGGAAATAAGTTTACCGATATAACTATAGATTAATGTAAAAACCATTTAACACTAGTGTAAAAAATATTGAAAAAAATGATCGTTCAAGATTCATTTAATTTTATATATCATTAATGATAAAAAATAATATCAAATGACTTATTTATTCTTCCTAAGAAATATAATGTGCAAATAAGTGAAGATATGAATGGAAATAGCCTCATTTTGGTACTATGAGCCATAAGTGTAGAAATTTTTAGCTGGAAAACTATCATTTGAGAGTTTTTGAAGTTTCTAAATGCTCGGCACTAGCTGTGACATTACTCAAGCACTATGACATCACTCAATTTCATCAATAACTAATATATCATTATCACGGTCTATTCATCATTACAAATAAAACACTTCAATTATATAGTTAGGATGAAAAGATAAGAATAGAAATGAGCTTGAAAATAAATAAAAAAAGTAAGCAGTAATTCATACGATTATGGCTTAATTTAAAAATATTGCCAAATTGCATTATTTTATTTAAAGACAAAAATTCCATATCTAAATGATAGTAGTCATGATGGAACGAAGAGTGAAGAAATGCTTAGCAAATATATCTGAATATCATTACCGGTGAATGTACTTTAGTTTGATCCCATCTTTTAGCCTTAAATAAAAAGCTAATTCATTTTACAGCTTCTACAAAACATGAAAACATTTTTATG
Source organism: Mansonella perstans (assembly GCA_037074765.1). Lineage (NCBI taxonomy): Eukaryota > Metazoa > Nematoda > Chromadorea > Rhabditida > Onchocercidae > Mansonella > Mansonella perstans. Next base: position 337,700 of record JBAMDO010000019.1, read on the forward strand.
GAAAAAGCATAAATGTTCGTTCAGTAATGCTATATAAATGAAGCTGTGAAAGCATTTCTTTGAGTGTTCGATTTTTTGAATGCAAAAATGGTGTAAATTTAAAAAGTTGTCTCTGCCAGAGAAAGGATAAAAGCGGCGACGATTGTCGCGACATCAGCTCGTTTGGGAAGTCTGCGCACATATCAATGAACCTTTTTACGTCATACACACAAAGCACTATCTAATTGTTCTATTTCCGTTTATTATCAACTTCTTTTCAGAATATTTGATTCATAATTGGAGTGAAGTTGAAAGAAACTACAAATAATGAAATTTAAGCTGATGCTGAATTGAAAAAGAATTTACTGATTTTTTAAATTTTTTGTTACTAAATTAATATAAATAAAAATATGTTGTCTAATTAATTAAAGATGTTATTACAAATGAAATGTTTACATAGTTTATTCAGCAGCATAATTTGTTAAAATTTCCATTAAATTCATACTTATTATCAATTTTTGATGAAATATTTTACAACAAGATTTTAGGACTGTTACATAAAATACTGAAATATTCAAAATAAGCGCTATATTCAAATTTATTGAACTTTCTTTATACTCTCGATGAAAACAATACGAGTTTTCTTGATCAATATGATCTTTCTTCTTCTGTTCTCTTCTCTCACTCTTCTTTTGCCTTCTCTCTAAAATGTTGAAGTTGAGGATGCGTAGAAACTGAAGGGTCAAATTAATGCTTAAATTTGCTGACAGCAATAAACGATTTATGATTCTTGCTTTTAATGTCAAACTGAAGTTAAGTTATAAACATAATTTTTCATTTATTTCTATGCAACTACTTTGCAATTTGCAGTCGAAACTGTTTTAATGCAAAAAAGAGTTCTGGAGGATGAAAAATTATTCAGCGACTTTCGTTAGCATATTGAAATGCTTTTATCCAAGTCAACTTCCGAATACTTATTTCTCTTTTATCCATAGCTAAAATTTTTTCTACACTTTTTCGTGGATCAGTTTTGCTTATTTTTTTTTAATGGAACATTAAACATTTTTTTGATGGAACTACTATTCTATCGTTCACATAGTTTGATTCAATCAAATAAGCTTCGCTGTTCAAAGTCTTTCTTGAATTGTTTTACTCCTCGCTCAAGCAAATTCAAAAATGTATATCCAAAAATATTTCCCATAGTGATGGAAAGACTCAGCTGATTAATTCATCCATTTTTGAGCTGAAATTGCCGTAGTAGTTGATCTGTTAGCAATTCCTGTCAAGAAATTGAACTGCTTCTTTTTTTTTAATAAAAGCAGAAAAAGAATATCGTTCTTTTCTCATCTACGATATTATTCTAAAATTTTTAAGTTGGAAGCTAAAAATTACATTATCATTACCATAAAAATAGCAAAAAGTCAGATCGTATGATTTCCATAAATAAAAAACTATTATGGCAATTACTTTGCAATTTAGTTTAGCCTTTGCGTAAAAGTTAATTATATGAAAAGCATTTTCAATTTTCTTATTTAGAAAGGGTAATTCCTTCATTCCCTGGCTTACATAGCAATTAATGCTTGATTTACGACTTTGAAACTTCTGGTTGTGATATTGTGATCTTAAATGATTCGATAAGAATTCGTAAGAGTAAATTAGCTTTAATTATTATTATCATTTATTTCAAAACATATGATTCCGATACTATGATTCTTATTTGGGAAGAAATAGAAATCATCAAATTAAATAAGTGGATAAGTTTAGTTTAAAAAAAAATTTTTGGTTTAGTTAAAAAAAAAAAACACAAATTTTTACCAAAAATAATTCTTCAATGTAATTATTTCATGATTGTTTCATACATAAGAATTAATCCTTGCGGCATTTGAGAATTTAGTGATGAAGAGATCCATTTTCCATTAAATTTTATAAACTTGAAATGGAACTTTTAATCTGCTTAATTATTATCTTGCATATGGAACGATGAAGCTGAATGAACATTGTTTTTGATAAAAACAAATTATCACAAAAATCGTCACAAAAATTCTTGACCTATTAAAATTCAGTTATAAACAATGATTATCACTCGACATGAATATGTAAATGTTGAAAAATTGCTTAAAACATAGACTTTACATTTTAATAATTGGAAATTTATTGACATCGAATAAGCCACGTGTTGTCAAGTGTCGAAAATAGGTAAAAATCAGCTTAATTATAATTGAAATGGCACCGACAAGCGCCACCCAATAAAAAAATATACGCGCTTCACACTCATTCATTATTAAATGGACGGTTGCTATAGTAATGTTCATAGGGTGATAAGTATGGATACTTCCGCGGAATGTGTATTTGAAATTTTCTTTTACGGACAATTATTCCTCAGGCTATTCTACACAATTTTTATGGAAAATCAAGGCATGAAAAATTTTATGAATCTTGAAAATGGTTTGAAGATAGCTATTCCTATGAACCAATCGATTTCACAAATAATAAATAAATTTTCTGCTTCAAATCATGGGTTTTTATGGAAAGCTGTTGTGCGAAAATCTTTTTTAGATAAAAAAGATTAGTACAGCTTGACATCTTTAAAAGTCATTATTTTCGCTTCGCTATTGAATACTCATGAGCTACTCATGAGCTCAATACTCATGAGCTCAAGATTGGAAATGCTAGTCAAATTCGGCAAGGAATGATTTGAATTTAAAAAGAGTTTGATTATAAGGTAGCATTTGTAAATAGTGAGATTCAGCAACAATGACAACATATCCCTTCCTTTTACAAACACTGTATATGTCTATCAAAAAAGCAAACAAATGCAGCTAATACCTTAGATAAACAGATCCATTTGTAAAAGAATTATATCCGTCCGCATACATACCAATCTGCAATGCAATGTTGACTATAAGAAAAAATTAAAATGTCATAAACAGAGAATTAATTTAAAGAGTTATTCAAATTTGTCTAGATAAGGGATTCATTGAATATATTTGTGAGACAGTAGCCAAGATAGCTTAGCTAATCAAGTAAATTCATTTTCAGCTGTGGATAAAACATATGGGAATAATTGTGTGTCGTTCATTCACTATCATATTTGCATATTAAAGCTTAATCTACTTCGTCTTGCATATTAAAAAAAAGTTCTGGACGGAAAAAACTTTCTAAGTTTGAAATTCAATCAACTTTAAGAAAGAAATCATACTTGCGAGTCATGTATATTATGTTCATGAGCTTCTTCTCTATATTTCTCTCTTTTTGTTCCCCAATAGCAGCAAAATGCTATGCATGCGCCGATGACAAACACGAAAAGCACTAAAAGTAGTAGAATAAGCACTCCAGTGATCCTGAAATAAATTTGATATCTGAAGTGATCAAAATGAATTGCAAATGTTAACAAAGAAGTGACTGAATTAACAAAACATAATAGGTTAAAGTTTGACTCATACCATTAGAACATATGTAAATGTTTTGGAAAAATTACGCCCCTGAATAAAAAATTTTTTAAATCATGAAGTCCAAGTTAACAATTTTGAGAAAAGTACCAGAAAAGATCTTGTGGACAGCAACTCTTCGCACAGCAACCTGCACTAACATCGCATCTGTAACATTCTGCATAGAGCTTTGTCAACTATTCTGTAGTATTCCAATTTTGATTGCTTTCAGAATTATCTGAAGCCGAAAGTCCAGAATAGGACTAATTAAAAGTTTTCAATTATACTTTTTCCATCAAAATTAATTCGGTTCTAATAAGGGATGATGCAACTGACAACTGATTCAGTTAATCTTAGTCTTAATAGCGATAGAATTTGAAAATCTTACAACAATGTGACGGTTGCATTTATTGTATTTTTTGCTGTATATACACAGCGTATAAAACCGGAGTCTGACCCTGAAATTATGAAATACTAATATAAAATTTTTTACTAAAAAATGAAGGACAAAAATTTAAAAGAGAGACCATCAATGCTGGATCCCAAAAAACTGCCAACAGTAGCGTGCTGGAAGATTTCATTTTGACTTAAAATCTTGCTATCTTGCACTGTCACTTGATTTTGTCTGAAATTTCGAAACAGTCAGTGCCGCAAAGATGAAAACCAACTTCATTAATTAACAGACTTTTTTCAATACTAAACAAGGACCAAACTTTGCAAAACCTACGACAAAGAAATTGTTTCAACTAATTACCACTAAATGTTCAAAAACAAGCAAAATGTAATTGATATGCTATAGAAGAAATGCGCCGATATTTCTGTTGCACATTTGAATTAAAATAACATCGAATATCTGTGGGCTAAATAAGAATCTATAAATTTATAAAATTTTATGAACTTACAGTACAGCAATGGGATTATACTCATAAGCTTCCCATCTATTCATTTAGATTTACAATGTTTCCGTTGCCAATATTCCGGATTTATAACTTGTTGCCTATAAATAAATATAATTCCAAAAATATTATTCCATCAGACGATTATTTCACTGAAAAGAAAAACGCCGATAAAGAAATCAAGTGCTTCATACACAAAGATCTTTATGGCAACATTCTTACACCTTTTTCTCTCCAGCATGATAATCAGTGTGAGTGCAACTCTTGCATTCAAGCGTATCGCGGTACAATACTCTCAGACAGAAAGATAGATGAATGGGAAAAGGTAAGATTTAGTAAATTTTTCTTCATCTTCACGTAATTTTCTCATGGTGCGGTCCTATGATAATCCATGATAACCTATCTTTACATTGGTTTCAGTGTAGATGATCAGACTATATTGCTCCAAGCTTGTTTATGAGAAAAGCCACTGGCCAATAGAAGCTCTTAATGGATCCATATGAAAATTTTCTCCAATTGTATATAAGGTTAGGAATAATAGCAAAATTGCTAGGAATAATGTATTAGATTTTCAAATTTGCTACTTCTGCTTTATCTCTGACCCATTCTCATGCTATTGAGAAGATAGTTGCTCATTTTATTTGTAATTACTTGAAATTTTTTATCAAACTTGAGCCCAATAAAACAACTATATTCTCTTATAATAAGGAATATTCTTAGGAGAAAACTTTCAACTACAATTAATGTCTAAATAAAAGGATAGCTACCACCAATATTTAATAAACTAACTAATGTCACTTCTTACCAACCATCCAAGAAGTGGTATTTTCTGCACTGCAAATGAACTTAATACAATCGGAATGTTGAAAAATATGATCTGAACAGTTGTTTACCTATTACTGAAATGCAATATTGTAATTTTGAAATAAAAATTTCATAAATTGTTAAAGAATTTTAACTAAAGGATGCAGAACCTCTGAAGCAACTTGTTACCATCTGTCACTCTGGATGAAATGTTGACAAAGCAGTTAGATACTAAAGCAATGCATAGTCAAGAATTAATCAAACAAGATATTTGTGTAAACATATCATATTGGCTGTAAACAAGCAATGACGAGATACTAACCACGAAAAAACATACTGACTGTCAACAAGCAATGGCGAGATATTAACCAAATAATTGAGTCTTATAATTTTGTCAGTTTCAAAGCAACATAAAAATAATATATTAGCGAAAGTGAAAGAGTAAAAAAATAGTTTAATATTAGAAGCAATGCGTATTACCTACGCGCACCTATTCGCTACTTTTTTACTTTCAACAGAACTTTCATTTTGAACAATCGAGCACCAACTAAGCAGCACCAAAACAGATGCTCAAAATGTCTGGCTATATGTACTCTTTTACAAAATTTCTTCCAAATAATTTGATTATACCCAACAGAAGATTCTGACACATTTAAAATTTCTCAGTTCAATCATGAAACTCATTATGGTTTTGGATGGTCTGAGAACAATAAAATAAAGAAGTTTTCAAAAGTTAGAAAGATAAATTCAAAGGAAAAATGGCGATTTAATGAACAAAAATTCTTAAGTAAGTCTTATGGTCATTGTTTAGTAAATTATAACTTCATTTGAGTTCGTCGTCATTTGTGTTGGAAAAATCCGAAATGTAATATCTAGGTATAAATGGTTCTAAGTTAAAATATTCGTGAGACAAGTGATAAGACCCTTATTTATCGTCTTCCAATTTTTTAATTAAAATACTATGTGGCTTAATTATTGTAAAAGGTTTATGTGGATCTGTTGATTTCGCAAAAATCTTATACGCAATTATTGGAATATTGCAACACCTGGCTGAGGATCTGTGATCCGGCGCACACTCACCCACTTTAACACAATTTGCCTTCAGTTCAGCTTTGTGCAATACCTAAACTCTTGTTTTAGTCCTTAATCCTGCCAATAAATCTCAATCTACCTTTGGATTCCTGCTCGTTCGAATCTATCCTAATCAGGCTAATTCCTTCTCAAACACAGGTGTCTAACTCAGGAGAAAGGACATTTTTCTCTCCGTGATTGACTCACTTTCTTGGATAGCAAATGAGTTGAAATTTAAAGTTTAATGTGCAGCGAAAGATTTTATCCGATGCATTCGAATGCATTCATTAGCGGTACTGCCAACATTTCCTAGTTTGTATTATCTGATGCAGTTGGTAGGCACAATTGCATCAGTAATATTGCTTTAGAATCATTTTCTGACAACTAAAAAAAGTTTTTCGAGAAGGCCATAACTTTGTGGAATAACTAGCTCATCCCATGTCTTCTGACATGTTTAACTTGCAGCATTGGATATTATTTCTCCCTAATTCACTAGTTACATCAGTCTAATATTTCCATTCTCAAAATGTTCTCTTTGATTGTTCAGATGTCCAGATGTTCTAATCACTGGCGATTTTGCTCGATGCATTTCAGTTTTCGTTTCCCGTATTTTATTTTCTGCTTCTCGTGCTTCATTTTAGCCATATTTCAGTTCCCGAATTTGTAAAAAAATTGGTTGAAATTTTTTAATGTTCATTAAAATTTTCCAATAATCAAATATTACTGAAAATTTTTAAAAGGCAAGAATTATCGATAATGTTTAGTAATGAAAAATGATTAAAATTTTTAGAGACCAAAAATGATTAAAATTCTTTAGCAATCAAAAATTTAGCACAAAAACTGACTGAAAATATTATTATCGACAATTTTTTATTACTAAAAAAAATCAAAAAATGACAGCAAGTTCCTAATCAATGAAAAATAATTAAAATTATTTGATGATTAAAAACTAATTGGAATTTTTGGTTTCAATGTTCGAAGTTAAAATAATCCAAAAACTATTTGTTTTCTGGTGATCAGAAATGAACTGAAATTTTTTAGTTCTCAAAAGTTTGTTCACTGTTTTATTTTCTCTTTATATTTATCTGCATTTAATAATTTCTTAGTAGTCAGCAATAAGTAAAATTTTCCAATGTTCAAAAATTGCTATTTTTTTGATTTTTTAATTCCAAAGATAATTTAAAATTTTTATTATTACTTTTAGACCTATAAGGTAAACTTTTTATTACTTTTGAATGGATAAGGTGAAATAAATCCTTCGAGTTTTTGAAGTCAATTAAACTTTTTTCGTGGTAAAATTTACAAGCCAGATCAAAATTTTCAATTATTTTTATATTAACGACGTAAATCAAGTTTTATTGAAAAGATTAGTGATCAAAAAGAGAATTGAAATTAATGATTTTTGGCTTGAAATTTCTAGTGGTCAAGAATGACTGAAATTTTTCTGCTGGAAAACAGTAAACATGAGAAAATTAAACCCACTTTATAAATCTAAAAAAATTTACTCATAAATTTATAAATTCAAAAGTGGTAGAAAATTAACTTACCTTTTAGATCTTAAAGTAACAAAAAAAACCTTATTCATTTAAATGTAATAAAAAATTCTAAACTAACTTCGAAATTTAAAAAAAATTTGCCTTACAAATCAGGAAATAAAAAAGCGTTGTTAGTCAAATTATTAACCATAAATGTAATGTTAATGAATGATTGAATTTTACCGACACATTTTGACCTGTTGTTCTTTGCTTACTTTAAAGTCAGTAATAATCTAATAATATTTCCAGAACATTCTATGCAAAATTTTTCTTTTATGCCAAAATAAAAAAACAAACTTCGAAATGGAATTATAAGTCCATTTAGCAAAGATTTTTGCTACTTCTTGACTATTAGAAATTTTAAACCAAAGTCACTGGAAATTCAAATCATTTTTTCGATCAATAAAATATATTAATTATTTTTAAACTTTTAGCTATCAAAATTGTAAAAACTCTTTATCTACTGAAAAATGATCAAAATTAAAAATTATTAAAATTTTATGGCGATGAAAAAATAATTGAAATTCATAGTTTCTTAGGACTAAAAAATCTTTTAGCAACTAAAAGCTGATTGAAATTTTTTAATGTTCAAAAATTACTTTTTTTTGTCTGTTAAGAAATATTAAAAATATTAATTAGGTCGCTGATAACTTTTAAAAGTAAGCGAAGCATTCGCGTGGACCAAAACGCATCTGCAAAATCCAATCGTTCATTATCATTTAGGGTTGATGATTCGATTTCTTTGTTATCTTAATCTGTAAGACAAGTTAATTTTCTACCACTTTTAGATTTATAAGGTAGGTCAAACTTTTTTAAAACACATCAAGATTTATAAGATAGGTGTAATTGTTTGTTTCATCATTTTCATCGCATAACATGATTAAAAATTATCAAATCATCAAAGCCTGCAGCGGTTTTGCAATGTGATATCTGTCCATTAATTTATTTAAATTTTTTGCAAAATGCTTCACAGAAAAAATTAAAATAAATTGATTAAAAAATTAAATAGTGAGGTTAACAGCTTGACTATCAGTTTTTTTTTGTTCAACAAATATCAGTTTTTTCACAGTTACAATAGATGCATTCGCTAGTCTCGCAACAACATAAAAGATTCAACTGACTGTGATCGCATTTTTCTGTTGGCGATTACTCGTCACAAACATTTTGGGACGATTAATCTAATTAATTCATTCTTTTAATTTTGTTTAAATAAAATTGAAAATACTAATGATCAAAGTGATCAAAAAATGATTAAAATTTTTAACAATCAAAAGTGAATAAAGTTTTTTAGTGTTTCGAAATCACTGAGATTTTTTAGCATCAAAAAATAATAAAGATTTTTGGTTCGAAAATTATTAAAACTTTTCAGAGGTCAAAAGTTATTGAAATTTTTTGCTTTTTAAGAACTGTAAAAATTTTCCAGTAGTTAAAAACTGGTTGAAATTTTTTAGCGTCTAAAATTAGTAAAAATTTGCATAGTTACTTAACAATCTCAATCATTTTTTGATCACCAAAAATTTCACTAACTTTTGAACACTAAAAAATTCCAACAATTATTGATCATTAAAGAATTTTAATAATTTTAAACACTAAAAAATTTTAATAATTTTTTCCGCTGCGATTTATTATGAAAGAGACAGGATAATTAAGTACTTCTGTTATCAGACAAAACTCTAAGCTGCTCGCTTAAAAATCACTACTTTCAACAAATTATGCTGATCACATCTTTTTTAATTCCAAAAAATTAGCTTAAGAGACTTTTTTATTTTTTTTACCAGACCAAAACTTAGTCGATAAAGCCTGACAATACGAATCAATTTGTACATAAGGCAGAGATAAAACGAAAACCACGTAAATTCGGTTAAAGCATGGAATTCCAATAATTGAATGTTTGCAAAAAGTGAAAAGGTAAAAGATTTCTTGGAATTGAAGTAGTAGCTTTAATATCCTGATCATTAGAATAATTACAGAAACAGTTATGCAAAAAAAATTATCGCAATAATAATCAAAATCGAAAGCAAAAAAAAAGGAATATACCCGGTATTACAGAAAACAAGTTTGACATTTTACGAAATTTTTGAATAGATAGACCAATGAATAACCTGCTAAAACAAAAAATGAAAGGTGAATAGGCACTAAAAATGCAAAACAAACCGAACATAAGAGTATTTGTCTTCAATATGCATCGGCCTTTAGATTATTATTTATTCACCGGATCTTAACTGATGACCACTGAAGGAGGGTATAGTTCAGTCTAAAATTATTGAATATCAGAAAAGCAAATGTAAAAAAATTAAAAAAATTAAGCAAGAAAAATGCCAAAAGAATCAGGAGAACTTGATCAAGCTAAATTACTGAAAACATGAAATGGAAACTTAACTTGTGAGAAACTAATCGCTTGTTCAAATCTATTCCCCACAGTCGTTCTTTTCTATCAATAGTTATTGTTTTTAGTTTAAGTGGAGTAGGTTTCCAATAACTTCTAGCTCGATTACTGATTGCAAGACTTTGAAGTCTGTGAAGCCGTCCAGAAGCAGAAAGTGACCAAATTATTTTGCATCCCACAGCCAAGTCATAAACACCAGATTCACTGGTTACCTGAAACCGTCGCCTAGAAATTTTGATAAGCATTACTTATTCAAAACTTCAGATATCAATTAACCTCAGTCCATGACTTTCCAGAAGGGAATACGTCAGTAATAGAATTACGAGCCCATGCACGCCCATTATTCTTTGAAAAGATCCATACATACATTCCATTACACGATGCACGAATCTAAAAAAAATAAATATCTTATTATGTGCCAAATTAATAGAAAATTATAAATAAAAGGATAATTAAAAATAAGCAAAGAGCTCCTTGATGAAATTGAAATGAATCAACAATAAACCAGAGGTAGTAAATTTAAAAATTCAACAGATTATCTCGATAAATCGATTTCCTAAATAATCTTCTGACCTTATCAAACATACAACCAGCCAAAGTTTTTACATGAATCCATTTAGGATTTGTACCAATAAGCGGCTCCTTTTTCTCATTTTTTACATGCAAATAAGCCTCACTTGTTGCAGTAACCACCCACAATGAAACCGATGTGACGGTAAACGATATTATTGGAGAACCTGAAAGTTACATACGGCATTTATGCATCTATTTACTCTAGATTTCCGGGAATGTAAAGAGATAAAACGGTAAGATAAAAACTCGAAAATAAAAAAAACCTAACCGCAAGAGCCTGTATCTAAGATTTTCCAGTCAACACCAAATGGAGAAACAGTACTTATATTTTCCTTTACATATATACAACCAGAGCTATCCAACACATATACGTTCTCATCAAAAGACGATATTTCAACTATCTGCAAAATCATGCGTAGAAAAATAACAATAGATGAAATAAAGAATACGTCTAAAAGCAATATATGCCTTTCACAAGAAAACGCATATTGAGCAAAACATTTCAATTTTTAACGAAAGTTTTAATTGCGGAATGTATTACGCTTGAACTGAATGATGCTGGAAAGGCTGGTAAAGAATAGAAATAGTTATTTTTCAATCGATAAAGGAATATTTCATCAATTCGACATAATGTTAAGCAATCTGCAATAAAAACTTTACAAATTGACTTTTTAAATTCATAGCTGAAAGGCTTTTTCAGTAAGAAAAAGTTTCTTCATTTAATGTTTCAACGGTCTTTATGAGTACGCAAAAATTCACCACTATTCCGAAAGTCATATGGCAACACAAACTTGAAGTGGTGCTCACCAGCTACTCTTTAATAATTAGCACAGCAACAGGTTGAAAAAACGAATTCACGAATTTTAATGAATAAATGGGGTAAAATCAGTTTCCATAACAGCTAAAAATACTCACCAAAATCTTCTTTAAAACCTCCACTTGCTATTAATTCAAAATTGTTATCTACCAGGAGATTATCTCTCACAATATGTTCCAGACGATGTCCAGAAAGAACGTTTTCAGCAGACGACCAATAACACTTATTGTCAACACAAATAAAAACTCCGGCCGAAGAGACGCGAATAACCCATGGTACAGACAACAACCGATTAATGTCTGGTGAAGCATCCCACGGATTGTAAACCTCAAAGAGTCAAGTAACGCAATGATAAATCGTCGAATAAAGAAATAATAATCAAACTACTAGTGGAAAAATAATAACAAATTTTAAAGAACGAAATCTGTGGAATTTTTGTCAAATTTTAGAAGAATGATAGCAATGAGAGATATTCAAAATCTTATTTTCCCTAAATTTTTAATAAATGAGCCGTTAAAAAAAAGACATACTTTCATCCAACTTCCTGTCCAGCCAAACGGACTTTGATATCCCACACCATTTGTGAACCATAGTGAGCGTTTTTCATCAATTGCCCAACCACACTGATCATATAAACAAATGCTAACCAACCGAGTAGGGCCATAAGGTCTGTAAAACTGTTCTTCAATAAACCAGAAATAGGCAAGTAAACCAGAAACTAGGTTTGAAAAGAAAAACAATTTCAAGCACATTAATTTTTCCTTGACCAAGTGAAGATGAAAATTTTATATCAATAAAAAAAAAAACATACACAACTTCAACCCAGTCTAATCCAACTGGACTATATTTTAGTCCAGTGCGTACTACAAGGCGACCTGACTCAATTTGTAGCGCCCAAACAGCCAATTCACTTGCCGTGATGGAATGCAACGGCCATGATGTTTCGCATCTGCTGAGAATTCCCATTTCTGGTAAACACAGCTGTACAAAAACCTACAAATAAATTTTTGAAATACCGTAAATTTGATCAAAAATCTCAAAAAAAGAGCTTGTGCAGATAATCGACAGTTTGCAATTGATCAACAGAAAGTATACAATTTCATATCGGAAAGAACTTAAGCAATCTTTCTACGTTCCACATTATTTTGATTTTTTAAAAATACCGAATTAAAGCATAAACTATACCTCTCCTGACTTTGTTACATACCAAGCTGAATGACTAGTAAGAGCAGCTTCAATAACGCCACCACCCTCGTTAGCAACAACAGTCCAATGAAAAACTGTTGAAAATGAACATGATCCACTGCCACTTTCCATAGGCGCAAATGCGACATTTTTACAGATTTTCCAAACCAAGCTACCATCGTCTTAATAAATTTCAAACTCTAATTATGCCAACAAATATTAAATTATTGCTCTAGAAAGTTGGAATGCCTCTGAATCAGTAGTTCCCTCATCAGAATATTCACACAGTCGATATAAAATTAATGAATGCTATTAAATTTAATTGAAGAGGTACCCTTAAAATATAACAAAATCAAAAAAATTTTGTAGAAAAAATAGTTGAAGAAAAAGCTAGCAGTCATCTTATGAAAAATAAACTCCAAAGTCTTTCATAAAAAAAAAAAAAAAAAAAAACATTTACAGAGAAACTCAGAAAAGGAAAGAAAAAAGAATTGATTCTAATTTCTTTTGCATTGGATTAACTTTAAATAAAATAACAGTTTATTAGTATAGCTACTGAGTCCAAACATAATCCACAAAACACAAACCATTAACAATAAAATGATCTGCTTTTTGCTTTAATTTCATCCAGTGCGGAGTGCCACAATAAGGAATATGCAAGTAACAAGGCCTTCTTTTTTTTTCGAATGACAAATAATAAGATATTGAGATGAAACAGAAAAAGAAGAACAGGAATATGGTAGCTTTATCTGAAATTACTGCTGAGAAAAAATCATTAGTAACAATTTTAATTTAATATTCTTATAAAAACAATATTAAAGGAATTACTGAAGAATATTATGCAGAGAAGCAACTATTTCATTTATTGTGTACATGTTTTGAATCCCGTTTGTATACAATCTTCAAGGCTTTTTCCGCTTTTTCCGAATATTTTTGAAATTCGATAATTCCTACTTATTAATTTTTAATATATACTCTTATGATTCAAATCTGACTACTGCTTTTTCAAAATTATTTGTAACATCAATTAAAAAATAGATGTTTCCGAAAAAAAACACCAAATAAAAAATGTTTGTAAGACCAATTAAAAAACAGATTTTAAACAAAAATCGTGTGCTGAAATGCAAATTTAAGGAATTATGGAAAAAAATCTGTAAAAGAATTCGATAATCATAGTACATAGACATTAACAGATATAGCTGCATTCGATAAATATACAGAAATGTATGATTCCGCAAATTCAAGACCTTTAAAAAGTTAGTTATTGCTCAACTGTTTAACTATTACTTAAAATGATACAAACATATAAACTGAAATAAAAGAATCCTGAATTATATATATTTTCAAAAACTAAAATTCGAAATTGATAAAATCTCCAAACCTCGTTCCAAGTATCACTGCAGCTATTCATCACAGCAATATCCTTGACTAGCTGTTCATCATATGCGGGACATATGGCACTGCTTGTTGCTCGCTACAATAGATATCACATAATCACAAAAATATCTCTGATATTTTAATCTTGTTTGCATAAATAAGATTACCTCAAAAATAGAAAACTTTCTCTCTAGTGCATCCTTCATTAAAAATTCATAAGCGTTTCTCTCCTCCGACAATTCTGGCATTGAATTAATCATATTTTCTTCTATGGAGTGTCCTGAAATAATAGTGCTGTCAATCACACAAGTGATAACATTTGAACATTTAAAATAGAATCTAACTAGAATAATCATACTTTATAAATTTGATACAGAAATAAAAAGGCAAATTCAAAACATTACAATTATTCAAACAAAAATTATGTCAACAAAAAGATTCTTTTTTACTTTTTCTCAGCTCCGATCTAAGTTATTACAAAATTTTTAGGATAGAAGAAAGAAAACAAAACAAGCACTAATCGGCGAATGAACCTTAATCTATTTCATAAAGATCAGTTCATTCAGCCAAAGAGCTGCTAATAAATGAGAGATTAAAGTGCCTGTTACTAGATTACATTCTTCATTTTTTGTATCAATACCACCATTCAGTTCACCATTTAAAAACACCTGCAATTCAAGTTTTTCGATTTTTTAGGAGAAAATTAATTCAAAAATTATTTTTTTTTAGATTTTTATTCAAAAGAATTTTCTTTTTTAATTTAGAAAATGAATAAGGATCTTATTAACTTCTTGACTCTCTTGGTTGCAATCATTTATATGTTCAATATTATCACCATGGAAATCGTTCAGAGATTGGAAATTTAATTCGCCATTTGGAATTATGAGTGCTGCAAAAATTCTATGATTCTTTTAGAATATACGAATAATACGAATGTTTAAGCAATCTTTTCTCCTACCAACTGAATTATCATCAAAAAAAAGACCAAATGATAAGAATATGTCTTCTGGGAATCTGCATACTGCACTACACTGCAATCCATTTTCAAACCCTAAAAAAGTTTAACGCACCTCCTTTGATATTTTTCAGCGTATGCTCATCAACAGAGCTAACATCCTCCTTGGATGAATCCAGTAAACTGTTTCTATCGAAATCATTCACCCTTTCAGTATTCTTTCGCTTACTCGTAGGAGCTGCCTTCGTCCTACGTACCATAATTTCTTGAAGAATACCAGTTTGTTCAGCTGGAAACAATGATCTTTCCACGTCCACAATATCAGCGTCACATATAGGTTGCACCGGAAAGCCATCTTCGATCTAAATTCTGATATTCTAAACGGTCACAAAATATTTTAATTTCCAATTTTTTCAAAAATGAGAGCCTCATAAAAATCTTTTAAACAACCAATGATAATATGTACCTGTGTACCAAAGCCTCCTACTTTATCAACTAATGTTTGTGCTATTTTGTTGACATTCTCTATGATAGCCGCTCGTTGTATCTGCATCTGTTCTAAAAATATGACTAGCAGTAGCCTGTTAAACAATATTCCACTGACAGGATTGCATACGCTCACCGATTTTTTAAAAATTCATGCGAAATTCCAATCACTCTACTGACAAAAAGCGTATATCATGAAATAATTTACCCAAGTGTTTCGAAATTATATTCGTGTCATGAGGCACTGCAGTACCCGACTTATTATCCCCTGAACCGCTATCCGATGATTGATCGCAAAACGAATTACGGCTGAAATAAACACTATTATGTTTGATAACTTTAGCATCAATTATTTTCACACAATTATAGATGAAACATTTCATGATTTAGTTCAATAATGTCACCTGCTGTTATGCAGAATGCAGTTCAAATCAGGCACAGCATTCAAAATCGGGGCGGGAAAATTACGTAAAGCAGAAAAAATATTCATCTCCTTTGCCATTTTCAAACCATCCCAAAATGCATCATTTGAAGCATTCGGCAGTAACTTAGTAGATTTTTGGAACGAAGTTAAAAAAGTTTTTGGATTGAATTCCTCGAGTTTTTCTGGAAGGAAGGATTTTTACTGGATGTCACACGATTAAGAGATCGGAAAGACAAACAGTGTTCTTCACGGTTTCGTGTTACACTGATGAATTCAAGGCCATGTCTTGAACCAAACATCAAACAATTTACTTCAAAATACTCAAATTCTTTTTAAAGGTAATCCAGAATTACAACTAAAAGAAGTAAAGTAAGCATCAGCAAAGCAACTCAAATCAAAATGCGTATTCTTATAAAGAACAATTTTAATCCATTTATCCATGAAGAAATGTAGTGTAATTTAAAAAATGAATTAACCGCGAGCTTTTGTAAAATACGAAGGAAATTCGTTCGACGAAAGACGAAAAACGCGATTATCTGGACCAAGGATATAAACAGCGAGGGATGAAAATTTCGGATCAATACAAACAGATGCCTGAAAAATAAAAAAATCTGATCAATTAAACACTGAACTCTTTAGGCTATAGAATCTTCGAAAATTTCGAACAACTTACTTGGTACGTTCTATCTTGAAATAGAGCGCCCACGTCAAATAATGATAAAGTTGTATGATCCACGGAATTCAATAAAACAATGTAATTGTAAAAATATATTACAAAAATTTGCGAATGCACCGTTAACATGCATGATCTCCACTGCTGTGGCCTACAAATTCATTGAAGTTATGAAGAACCATCATATTTATCCAGTGAATCAGACTTGAATGATCTAATTATTATTAATTTATTGAATTATAAAAATCAAACCACTATAAAAACCGCCAGAAATGAAAGGATAACCTGAACTTAATTGAAAATCCTGTTGTATCCAACTTCCGCATTAACTAAAATTAAGATGCTATGTTAAATTTATGCAGAATCTTAAACTATGTTCATTAAACTATATTCACTATGAATGCTTGCAATCAAAGTGATGAACAAACTATGAAAATAAGAGGTAGAAGAAGTCTCAATATCACACTTATACTTACGTCTTCCGATATACTGAAACTCCTTTTTTTTTCACCGCGGAAAATGTCGTAAATAATTATGAAACCATCTGACTGAAGAATCAGTAATTCCATTTCACGAGGATCACCAATCATTTGTATACCGACAACTCTAAAAATCTTCGAAAAAATCATTTCCTTAGTTTTTTAAGTAATTCATATAAATTTTTCTTAAGTAACTGGTATAAAAAATTCTTTTACTTTTTATCTAATACCCAAAGGATGAGCATAAAAATACTTCTGTTGCTGTTGATCAATTTCCAGTACTGAATTAAAAAAATTATCGTCAATAACAGCGACTCTTTTGACTGTGCAAAGAGCTAGGAGGTTACAAACATGAGTAAATTGCATCACATAAGAATTTTCGAGGCAGACAAATGTTGTTTGAAAGACATTCTGAAAATCCAGGAAGATTGAGATGTTAATAAAAATATCATTGAAACATACAAAAAAGAAAAAAAATTATAAACTGCCGAAATTAAAAAACAGCAGTTTTACTGACATGAATAAAATCGACCGAAGTGACAACCACATTGCCAGCATCATCGGCAGAAAATACTTTTTTGCCATCTTCTGCCCATGCAATACAACTGATCGGATGCCCCTTCTGTCCATTAAATGATAGATTTTGTTCCAACTACAAATTATAGTTGTGAAAAAGAGTACTTCAAAAAAAAAAAAAAAAAAAAAAAAAAAAAAAAACAATAAATAGGGCTAATAGTTCATAAATGGCTCAAATCGTGTGTTTATAAATATAAAATTATCCAAAAATGATTGCAGGGCTACCTTCAAATAGCAAACTACTGTCAAAAAATCAATAATGGACTTTCACTTCTAATAAAAAAACAAACTCTTTCAATCCAGTCGGGCTTTTCAGTTGAAAAATTCAGTAATGCAAGTCCTCCGGAATTATGTCCTGCGGCAAGCAAATTATGTTCGCCTGAGGAAAGTTTTATACATGTGATCGGGTCATCTATATTTGTTCGTAAACTGAAATTTAGAACTTCAAGATATTGTTGAAAAAACTACTAAAAGAAGAGATATTCAGCGTAAAATCTTTTTCAATCTTTTTCATTGCAATGCGATTTTGATCATGGAGCATTGATCATATCTGAGTAGCAACTTTCTATTAAATGCACTTCAGCCAGCTGTGATGCATTTAATGCTTTAAATTTTCACGATGCATTTAAATTTCACGTTAACGGAATTTATCAAAATATCTGTCACTACAACTTATACATAATCTTATGCGTTAATAACATATCAAATAGAATGTAAAACTATACGAGGCGGCATTGCGATTTAATCGGCGATTGAAAAGGAACAAAGTACCACAGCTGCTCCCAAATACAATATAATTATGTCCAACATCGAAACACGTTAGTTTTGCTTTTGATGTACCCAATGCGAATTCCCTCGAAATCTGTAGCACTCATTTTTATCGTGGCTATTAATTTCGTAAATAAGTGAACTGAAAAGTGTACAGAAACGGAATTTCAGTATACTTAATCAGTTCATGCGTCCACTTTAAATAATATGATTTATTGGAAACACCTGTTCGGTTAAAGTATGACATTCGTACACACAGCTGAAATATCTTGATACGTCAACCACTGATCCATCTTGATTCTCCTGGTAATCAATAAATTCAGCATTGTCTTTGTAATCATTCGATGTCATTGTTTGCAAATCAGTAGCTTCGCTCAATTATTTACAGTTCTATAAATCTCAAATTTTTTGATATATCCATTAATCCTGAAATAAACATAATAATATTAGGATGCACCAGTATATTCCGGTTATTATGAGCTTTACTGGGGTGTCAAAATTGTGTTAAAAGAAATCAATAACATGCAATACTCCCAAAGAAAAATCTTAACCTTAGTCGTGTCCCAGCTAAAAGTTCACTTTATTGCTGACCTTGAAACCGAAATACCTCAATTGTAAAACAGTATTCCACCCAAAATCTAATCAGACATCCAAAACCTGATTTACAATTACAATAGTGATGTCACGGAATTTAATAACGCCCCGGTACGCCTTTATTAATTCCCATACATCAGCTATGGAAAACAAAGTTAATTTATTTTTCTCAAGTTTCGTTTATTCTTTGTTTCAAAAAAAAAAAAAAAAATACAATTTAGTATATGACTTCATACAAGCAGTATCTTAACGGCTGTATCGGCCATATTTAACTTCTGGAAAAATTTCATATATGTTGCAAATCTTATCATTTAAACTTTTATTTAAACTTGTTGAAAGGAAATTATATATTTAAAGATACATAAGGCAAAAAATGAAAATAAAAACAATAAATTGTAATGAAATTAGGAGAAGGAAAGAAGATTTGTGTTGACAAAATTTCTAATTTTAGTTTGCAAAAATCGATGAAATTTCAGTCCTGAAATCTGGTTTTAAATGACAGATCATCTAACTACGCACTTCGGAGTAATTTACATTTTCTTTTTTGGGAGGGGTGAAAGAATAACGAATACTTCAACTGATGAATGTTAATAAAGTACTAATAATCACAATATTTCTATATTTCACCAGTATTCTTTCTTTCGTACTACTCTTTCCTTTCCTACATGAATTTGTCAACTTCTACATCGACATAGAAATAAAAGGCATATCAAGCAATGTCCAGGTAGTCCATGCAGTATAGCTCAGCCAGTTAGAAAATTTTCTGTCAACTAATTTAAAAAACTCGTATTTTTCTAGCTGCACAAAACTTCAAAGCCAAAGTTTTCGATTTACAATTTCACCAATGGGAAGAATAAGTGAGCATGAATGCGTCCATGAAGTTGTATAATTCAATATTTTAATTAATTATTATCTAGTATTATAGAAAAATTGATAATGATCGCTGTAGTTTAAAAACAGTGTTGCATTGCTTAAATAGTCAAAATTTAAGACAGTTTAATTGTGAATTCTAAGCAAGCCAACATTTTTCTTAACGTAACGACAATCAGGCTTCATTTTCTGTGGGAATTTTTTCTTGCACTACCATCAAGCTAATGTAGAAGTAAGCCACGAATTGTATGATAATGACCACCTCTATCCTATTGATTACGATATCTTCATTTTTCATTTGCTTATCCGAACACTGATGAGGTCATTTAGACCATTGGGACATCACATTGACCCCAATTATTTTCTGCGTTCATTTTGCAACTTTTCAACAATTTTACTAAATATAACTGAGAAATATTTATTTTGTTCTATTAGAGCTATCCACATTTGCTTCGTGGTAAATCTTCACTTTTGTTTCTGTAAATAAAGTGAGATCTCCATGTTGAAAGTATTAATGTGATCTTACCTGAAGGAATTGAATCTTCATAAAACTTCTTTCGTATTTTTCAATTTAATGAGACTGTAGCTTGCAAGTCATAGTTACTGAACGGTATAAAGATAAAAGTGAATGTTACATTGCTGTTTCCATGGGAACATATTTGAATCTTTGGATCATCTAACTTTACACTCATCTTATTTCCCTACAGTATTGTAGCACAATTAATCATCATTCTGTAGGAATTGAGCAGAAGAAAAAATATCAGTTCCGGTAATTTCAGTGCTGATGGTATTGGTTTTCGCAATAGCAACATCAACACTCATCTGAGAAGACAACGAATTAAGTATCATTGAGAACACGAAACAGATAAGTTAAGGAAAATAATTTGTTTGATTCCGATTTGCTTTTTTTTTATGCCGAAAGAAAAGCTATATTTCTGCACTGAGTGTTGTGAAATAATAGGTATTTTATAAAAAAGGGACCAAGGTGGAAATATGTGAGATATCTGTCAATTATTAGTAAAATTTTATCAGTGTGACGTTAGATTCTTGCATTGAAAAGTTTGTGTGCAATTATTACTGCTTACTGCAAATGTTAATGAACAAGCGCAGGGTGAACAATTCAATAGCACTATCAAAATTAAACTTTTAATGCAAAGATTTCGAATTAATCAAAGTATCATAATAAAATAAGATTGTGCCATCGTACTAGCAACACTAATTTGGAGCATAAATCTATGGCTTCATTTGCGAAGGGGCGCGAATCTAACGAATTCCATTTTTAAACTTTGCTACCAGATTTAATATTAAAAGCTGTGTTGAATAATTTCAAATTTTGTAAAATGCTTTATGGAAAGGTCGAATTATATATGTAAACGACAGATATACACGTAACACGCAACCTCAACCGTTTTATCAGCGCAAGGCGATCAGTGAGTCTTAGAAATAATATACGTTTATCTATAATTTCAAAAGAAAAAAAATCTTTGGTGAGTACTTGATTAAACAAGAAAAACCTCCTTGTGTTAATGAATTAAAATGAAATCTTTCTTCCAGCGTTTATATTCACGTTTCCTGTCGACAATAAAATTGAATTTTAGAAGGCCTTTTAAAGTTTCAGTGAGAATCATTGGAAAGAATAAAATACTTAGAAGTAAATTCGTTTTTAGAGTTTTCTATGAGATCCAAGAAAAGGCGTCAACGAACAGTAATATCTTTTCTACATTTGCCACCGTTTGTGAACACGGAAATTTTGATGATAAGATTGTGCACTGAAATCTTCAGAAGTTACTTGTTAATTTCAATCGCTTGATGAAGTTTACATTTCTGCTCTTGAAATGTTATCTGTACTGCTTCATCACTTTGCAATTAAATTACAAAAGTATTCAGCGTAAAGTTGCAAATTCTCAGTGCAATCTTTGAAAGAATCGAGTAAATGAAATTGAGAAAATTATCTTCACTTTGTGCATGTAGAAATTGTGTATGTTATCGATTTTGCATGTTCCTGGAAGATTTCACGACTTCCGGAATGTACTCTTCAAATTTAATACTGCTTTGTGATTTAGTTCAAATACAAAAAATCTTTCAGATATATTTCGTGATCTCTGTTTAAATCATGCTCGTAGTACTGCATGAAATACTTGTTGTGCTATGCTGCTGCTATCGATTCCATAAAGGTTAGAACTGGGAAGTACATTTTATATTGGTGAGAAAGTCATACCATTTGCAGTATTGAATAAAAACTTACTAGTTTAAGTTCAAAATTTTGGTTGCGAATCCTAAATATAATGTTTTTAGAATTCCGAGACATTAATGATACTAAGTTGTATCAAGTATTATCATAAATATTCATGGATGTGATTTTTAACATTTTAGGAATTTGATTGTGTTGATAGCTAGCTGGGCATTATTTCAGTTGTATAAACCGATTTCAGCAGAATTTTAAAAATGGTATCATATGGTGAAGGAGAATATCGCAAAGACATTGCCGAAAAAGCATTCTCCATCTTCCTTTTCTGAACAGAATACTGACACAAATTCTGAGCACATGTGTTTTTTTGGTTTGATCCAGAAAATTCCATTTTTATGCTTTCAGTGTTTAATAATTTAATGAACATTAATAGTGATAAAAAATATGTAAAGCAATATATGCATAATTTCAAGTTGCTTATCTGATATTATTCAGTTCTTTGTGAATGTAACTAACATCTTTTCATAAGAATAAGAAACCAAAAAAAAATTGAGCAATTTTTCTTTCAACTGATGTAACTAATCCTTTTTGCAATCTCGAAGAGTGTGTTTTGGGTAACTCCAAAAGATTACAATTTTCAGTTTGCTTTATTTATTTGAAGCAATTATGAGAAGCGCTTTAATAAATAGTTTGGAAGTACTTGGATATTCAAAATCTTATTTTAAAATTAAAAATAATATACAATTTCTGAATTATTTGCCTCCAATAAATCTAACAAATCTGAATCTTTGAATCTAGTACTTGGAAACCACAAATCACAGAGTTATCGTTTATTGAATGACTAAAATCGAAAAGCAGAAATTCAAATTTGTTAGTTTATTCTTTGACAACATGTTTCTGAATCGCTTTGAGATGCAATCATATTTGTGCTCGAAAGAAAATTGTGATGATTTCTTCGAAGAGCTTTCCGGGCGAATTCAATTCCGATTCTGCCAAGATTTAAAGAGAGCGCCAACTTAATTTGGAGAAATAATCTAGCCGATAAGCCTTGCCGCTATTGAGTGAGTGAGCTAGGTAAAAATGTAAGTGAGAAAACTAACTTCTCTTTTTCGCAATTCAGTTAAGCCAGTTAAACTAGGCCTGTTTGTTTGCAGGGACAAATACCTTTCCAGTAGTGAATGCTGCATGATTCTTACTTCATCAGTGGACTATTTGTTCAGAAGAAATACTGAGGGCAAACAACAGAACTGTAACATATTTATTGGCATAAAAAAAAGGTTGAAATGCCCAAGGCTCAACAACGACATCTGAGAATACGCATCGTAAATTTTTAAGATTTGATGAATGAATGAACTTGAAAGGATAGCATTGTGGTACTCACAAGGTCTCTTTAAAGTGTAAATCATTTAATATTCGTTTGCTTTTTAATATGGAAGCTAGACCATATTGACTTTGCCTTGATTTTAACTGCATGCATCTTAAGCTGGGAACATAGTTGTCTGAAATAAAATTAATCCTATCTTATTGTTCATTCAAATTTGAAGCAGTGTGATTTTATCACTAAATAACACTGATTTATAATTTCGATAGTAACCAAATATCTCCCACAACTTTTTTGCTTCTACACTTTTCAATATTTGCAACAAATAGTATTTTAACTCGATGCAATGGCATCATAATATTACTTTTATATAAAAGTATTTGGCTGTTTATCGTACCGTATTACCACGTTCAATATATTTTCGATACATTTCGAAATATTATATATACCTCAACAATATCAGTAAAAATTGTCGTAGCAAACTTTGCTACCATTGTTCCAGTCTTTCAAGTTTTCGGCTCGTCAGGAGACTTTGCGAGTATCACAATAATGCTCTCCTTTCAAATTCATGCATTCATTAAATTTTAAAAACTACAGTACGTGTTTTTTGTGAGCTTAAAAATTTCCAGAACTTTAATATCACCTCAAAATATTACTGAAATTAATTCAATATCAACTGTCATTTTTGAGTGGAAGAGTATCACATGAAAGGAAATAACAAGTTTCGGAATTCAAAAATCCTTCTATTTTAGTGTCTGACCACATCTTCGTCAAGTATTTAATCACTTAAAATCACTTCATAATGCGCGAAATTGAGTTCAGTCTACCAGCTTTTGTAATGTTGTCATAAAAAGTAAAAATAAGGATAGAATGAGGAATGTTTACAGATGGAATAGATTCGAGGTACAACTCTAATTCATCATCCCTCTTAGCTACGTGGTTGTTTACTTTCAACAATACTGTTATTCGAGATGGAGGCTGTGGCGGTATGTACCACATCAAATGACAGCAATCTTTCTCATCTACCATCATTTCTAGAAATACAAGGTACAAAGGTCAATACCAGTTATATTTTCTTTTGGCTTATTTTAAATTTTTATAATTCGCTGAACTGTGATTGAAAATTGCCAACAATCTATACATAAATTTTTTCGAATTTTTTATTCTAACAAATAATCTTTTTAATATTTTTGTATAATAAGCAATACATAGATTTGAATTATCTTATTATGTTTAATTTTACAAGAACTATTTGTATAATATTTTAAATTATACGTTCTGTGAATTTGAACATCAAATCAGATAATTAAGCTCAAGATTTGAGCTGTCATTACAGCTTTGGTCACAATGCTTCTGCTCAATGAACTCTAACATTTCATCACAATTAGCATTTAGTAAAGAGATATGCCAATCAAATTGATTACATAAAAATATATTGATCAGAACTTACGATTTTATATGCAGAAAATGCATAGTTTGAAGTAGCGGGAAAATGTCACTTGCAATGATTATTCATCTTTCGTTCAGTTTACTGTCGCCTTTCCATTTTTCTGAAAGTTTACTTAAAGAGACAGAGCCATATTTCAGACAGCATTTTCGATAGATAAAGTGAATGAAAAGAATGAGACAAATACCGTTCATCAACATCTAACGAGATAACCCAGGGAGAGATAGAGAAATTCATTAGAATTCACCTGAACTCCGTATAGATTTGCAATAGAACAAAGAGGGGAAGTTGAGGAGCTGATCACCAACAAAATCATCCATATTCGCTACATTTCATAGGATGCTGATTGTTGAGTATTGCTGAAGAATTGTCACTCGATTTTCGGAAAATATTAGCTAAGCAATACTTTTCGGTGGATGGTGTATGATTCATATACTACTTTAGATTTGTTCTGTAAAATTGAGCAAACCAGCAATCAATCAATTGTTACATGCTTATAAGTTAAAAAATTACTTTACTTTATTTTACTTAAGAACTTTTTATCGGAGTATGCTTCAAATTTCATTTTTCTACAACTTTTTTATCTCATCAGCAAAATAAACATCAGAAAAGTTTCTCCCAATAAAAATATGTTCCCGCTGAACGCTGCTACATTTGCAGCCGCCAATGCGGCTGCTACTACTTCTGGAGCAACACTTGGAACAGTAACAGCAATTGCTGGATGGCCAGGGTCAAACTCTAATTTACTGGACGCATCACAATGTCTGGTCACTACTACTGGTACTACAACAGCATCCAATTTCATCAACAGCAAGTAAGTTAAGATATTGTTGGCCCACATGTGTAAAAGAAAATATAAGAAAGGACTGAATAAAAATTTCAGATTTTATATCAAGTTTAAGTAATATTCAATAGTATTGCAAATGGTATAATTGCAGCATGAATAATATGATAGAGTCCAACGAAATTGGTTGAATGTCATTTTTCCAAAATCTGAAAGACGTATAAGACTGACAGCTAATAAGATATCCGATGGCAGATAGCATTGGCTGAGAGAGTGCGAGAAAGTGGAAATAAAATGAATCAAAATTAACTGGTTATTTTCAAAAAAGCTCAATAAACTAAGATAAATAGAAAATCACTGCTCTCTTTTAATAGATCATCGCAATATTGAACATTATATTGACATTTTAACATTTTCGTTCAATAAAGTCAATTCCATTCATTTTTGCAGTAAATTTAATTTACAACCGTTCTCGTCATTTCAATGCTCTCAGATCAGACATGCTATCAAAAGTTTAATTCGAGTCTGTTTTAAGTCTGACCGAATTTTGTAATTCACGTTCCATACATATTTTTGAATAAATGATACCAATTTTGTTTCGTGCTTTTGTAATGATAATGTTGCTAAGATGTTTATATTCCTCTCGATTTATAATCACGAGATTCATACTTGTGATTAAAGCGAAACTAAATTGTAGACAAATAATTCATTAATTTTAAAAAAGAAAGGTAAATTTGTCTGGTTTTGAGAAATGTATCTAGACTTATCCCAAAATTTCTTACTCCTAATTTTCAACCTAATTGGTTATTTTATTTGAGATACAAAATCCATAGCATTGATGGATATTCACTTTCTTCCGTCAAATTACAGGCAATCATTTACTGACCTTAAAGTCGAAATACATTTAACTCTTAAAATGATTTTTTTTTTATAGTTAAAGTTGCTTCATTAAGCACAAACAGGCTTTCCTTTTTTTAATATTGAGCACTAGACCATCTTTAGGCCTTGCGTTTTTTTCATATTATGACACTTATTTCAACTTCCAAAAAATTTTGTTTCTCCAGATGTGAAATATTAAAACCAGAAATAATCGATGGTACAGGAACAGGTAGCTGTCATAGCAATCCCTCATCATCTTGGATGGATCATTTACATTTGTTCGGCGGTGAGATTTCCCTTTTCAACTTCTTATAAGATTCCAGAACTATTTAAAAGACCGGTAATGCTTTCATAATGATTTTCGATATTGCAACCAAGTACTGCATATCATACACTTTATTTGCCATTGCTTAACTTGCAATTTTCATTGATGGAATTAGCAATTTCATCGATCACATTAGATGGGAGATATCCTTTTAATTGAACATACTGCATTTACAATTATTAATATCTTATATTGGTTCCGAATATTACCATCATCATTCAGGATATCATCAAGTCTCACCAGTATTTGATTCATCACATTCATCATGCACCACTTCCAATCCAGTGTATGATCAGAACACATTTAACACACAGCAATCTTATTTTGCATCATCAGTTGCTCCGTTCGGGTTTGCTACCATTTCTTTATGAATTCAATTATCACTGAACAAAAGCTCTTTATACAAATGATTTAATTCCGGAGTTATGAAACTTATGAGATTTTCCGAAATTCTTAAGATCATAATTCTTGTCACATTGTTTAGGTTTGAAATAATCAATGCACCAGTTGGTTCTGATCAAATAGATAAAAATTTGGAATTACCATTGGTACCCTCTTTATTACATTGTAATAAATCAGAAAATGAAGAGGATATTAACGATGGCAGTGTAATCAGGTATTTCTTGCTAACATCGTATCAGAAAAATATTAGTTTAATTTTAATTGGTTGTTTTAACATATTCATGTTATGTTACAGCTTGTTACGCTTATTGAAAAAATGGCTAATATAAATAATGAAGAATAGATGGTTAGAAATGAGTAATGAAAACTTGAGCAGCATTTGATATATTATTTCTGCAACAATCAATTATCACTTTGTTTTAGCAAAGGATTGAGTGAAGAAATTAGCGATGTTGTGAACGAAAATGAAACAGTTAATGAGGATGAAGGTGAGTCTTTGCTGTAAATTTGAATTTTGTAATTTTTATCTGGCAATTACATGCTATTGATATAACTATTTATGAGACGAAAAGATTTTTTGTAAACAAAAAAGTTTTTCGAAATTGTTTTGCTCTCTCTTCACAATTTTTTTAGAAGAGAGAGGAAAAAAGAAACGACGCAAACGGGTGCTATTCACAAAATTGCAAATCTTTGAACTTGAAAGGAGATTTCGCATTCAGAGGTATCTTTCGGCACCTGAACGTGAACAGCTTGCTATGCAGATCCGATTAACACCTACACAAGTGAAAATTTGGTTCCAGAATCACAGGTATCTATCAAATCAAATAATTATACTTAAAAGTAAAAGTTCCGTGTTCTAGCGGAATCATTTTGTGAATTATGAATTTAATTTATTGCGTCGTTCTGCACTTTTCGATCCCTTCATTAATAAAAACAATATTTCACAACTTTTGAATTTAAATCAAAAAACACATTCGTATACAGAATTCTAAATTTTCAAAAATTTCTCGTTTAGATACAAAACGAAGAAAACTTGTCAGGACAAGGAGCAGCTAAATGATAATTTGGTGCACCCAATGTCATCTATTAATTTCTCCCATTCAAAACGCATCCCAGTTCAAATGTTGGTGCATGATGGGAAACCATGTCCTACGGATTTTGTTACCAGCACTTACCCTCCGTCAAATACATTTCCGCTTCCATTCACATCAAATAGCAACTATTTCACATCCACGAATTCCATCATGCCCTCCAGTTCACATTATATGCAAAATGGGTGGACTTGGTAATCAGATCGAATTAAGAGAATTTTTAACATTAACTGCTAATTCTCCTTCTGGTAAGATTACTATAACTTTAGTTGACATAATTTCAATTAGAGAAAGAATTCTGGCTTTGTAAATTCTGGACTATGAATTGCAAATTCCACTCTAAAATATTTATGAAGCATTTATTTACAAATATTTATTTCGTGCCGTTTCATTTCAATAAATGTTACGACTGTAAGACCACAACTCATTCCTCATTTCACATATTTCTTGATTTTCTTACCCCAATGAATTAATGGTACTCAAACAAGATGAATTCCTAAGTGCATTTAAATACTTTTCTTTTATCGGTTTGCTTTGAATTCACGAGGTTATAGTACGCGAGTAACAACGTACAATTCCTTGACAATTATGAATGGTTCAAAATTTAAGAAGAATTTATGATCTTAGAATTTCTTGAAATAACAACAATAAGTTTTATGATCGCTTCTGCGTATTTGTTCCATTCTGGACAGAATTTAGTCTTTACTTTAAAAATAATATAACGTACAAAAGCGACTATATTACTAGGCCAAATAACTGGGAGAACTAAGCTCAATTTCAATCTAATTGTAATTTAATTTTAAATCTGAACGAATAAAATTTTCTGGAAATTGCTTCGAATAAGTTTAAAATTATCTTTCTCACTGCTTTCAGTTTCATTGAAAATACTTCCCACACTTTGTGACATCAAAGCTACGACAATCATTTGAAGTCATAGTTTAGAATTATAAGTACTGTTAGCATTGCTAGTATATGGGAGTGAAAATACATGATTTGTTATTTGTAGCTGCAAGTAATATCAGTATTAAAGTTATTGGCATTATTAGTACTACAGTATTAAGGGGATGCTTTTACAGCAAATCATCATTTGTGGTACGAAATTTCGCTATTTCCAATGTCGTATAGAGCAAATAGCTGGAAACACATTCTACAAGTAATCCTTTAAGTCATCAACTCGGAGTTTCGGCGTTGCAGTTGCATTTATTATTTCATATATACCATCTTTAATCCATACCATATATTTGAACAGTAAATACGCTCAATATATGATTGAAATGAAGAAATCATAGTTAACAAGTAGTTGAGTTATGGATTTCTTAAGCTTTCATTGCTTTCTGTTAAATGATTGCGATCTAGACAAGCTGTACATAGGCTACTTTTTCTTCTTGTTGATTTTATATTACTTCTTTTTTGGATTCGATATCGGAAATCATTTCAGCAAGTTGTGACTTGACCACTCTTCGTGATGCGCTACGCAATCCATTTTTTAAATCGCTTCGGCAAATTGTTTTCGCATTGTTTCGTCCTGTTTATCCAAGGAACTATTAGCAAACCATCTGAAGCAAAAATGCCACAAATCATCAATCAGATTGCATAAAATGAGTAAAATAATTTACGAATTTCGCCAATATTGTGGTAAAAATAGAGAAATTTGAAATTAGCAAAAATTGACAAGTGTTT
The DNA here is from genome assembly GCA_037074765.1 of Mansonella perstans. Lineage (NCBI taxonomy): Eukaryota > Metazoa > Nematoda > Chromadorea > Rhabditida > Onchocercidae > Mansonella > Mansonella perstans. Next base: position 367,693 of record JBAMDO010000019.1, read on the forward strand.
TTCCAACAACTACATCATCGTGAAAACTAATGGACAGGGACAATTAATGACAATGAATATTGTTATCATTAATTACAAATTACTCCTATTGTAATCTTTTTTTGCTAAAATTATCTCTAAAAAAAAATTCAGAATAACTGAACGTTTCTTGTGCAATATTGTTGCTTCTCATATGCAAAAGTCTTACTATTTCAACTCCAGAAAGTGACACTTTGGAGTCATGATTGATTTCATTCTTCGCGAAAGCTACTATCCGTTCAATTTCATCAATACACTTCTGTAGGAGTTGCGCACGAATCTTTTAAAGACTCTAAAATAAACAATAAGTTAGTTAGTAAACAAAATGTAATTTTACTTGCGTTTCTTGCCTAGAAAAAGTGAGTTAGAATGAGAATGAAAATAAAGTCGAAAAACTTCATTCAAATCTGATTTTTCGATAGCACTTTTTAGCTGGAGTAAAAGAATTGAAATAAAATGAAGAAAAATTTGCAAAGGTTTAATTGAGAATTAGGCCAACCGTGATAAAAGTATAATTCAATTAATTTTTAAGTTATTTCCATTGGAAACTGCTCAGTAACTGATATCGGCCAATACAAGTCTACAAAATCAGTAACTAAATTTGGAGAATTCTGAAGTTTTTCTAAATATTAAAAATCAAATGTCTGCAATGAATCCTGCATGTTTTTATTGAAATAAAGAAAAAGAGATGAGGTAGGATATCCCATTCAGGTTCATATAAGCGAAATAAAGCTGCTGAAAAACCAATCCAGAAGACAAGTGTTGCCAAGGCGATCGGAATCGAAAATACATTTTTGTTTACTGAAATACAGTGTTAACGACTTCTGATTCATTTGTTCATCTTTTCGAATTTGGAAGGTTTAAATTTTTTGAGATTCACAATTTCTGCTCCTTTACTGTATGAGTATACGAATTTCTGGAGCTAAATCAACTTCTTTCAAGGATAATGAATGAAGATCAAAAATGAACTGATAAGGAATTGATTAGTATCAATTTTATTTAAAACATTTCAAAGTTCGAGATGCAAAATTTGAAGAGATTGATGAATTCCTGAATTTACTAACTAAAACACAAGAAATATCAAAAGTAGAAATGAGAAAATTACGAATTCAGAAAATTAGTTTTTAACAAGCAAAAGAAAATTAGTTTTCAACAACCAAAAATTAGTTTTTAACAATCATTAAATGTTTTAATTTTACCATCTAATTGGACCTTGTTAAATTTAATGTTAAAAAATACATTCTTAAAATCGAACAGTTTCATGCATTTTTAACGTTCAAATCATTAAATTTAGCATCCGAAAAAGAAAATGAAATATAACATGTTCCTTGTTTTAAAGTGTGAAATATGTTTAGTCTCTTAAGGAATTAATTCTGCGAAAAATCCTTAGTTCAGTCAGAGTTCAACTAAAATCAATAAATCTGAATCACGTAACAGTTTTCTATAATCATATTACATCATATTACAGAAAACTTTCGGATGATTCAAAATCATTGCAAACTAAAAGGAAATCTAAAATTATTTCTATAATATTTACATTTGGAATATTCTCGCAAATAAAGAAATCTGGAAAACGATCAGCATGAACATATTCTAACAAGTTACAAATTAACGCAAATTCTTGTGGAACTGATTCAGCAATGAAATATTTTACCAACTGCTACAGCAGCATAGATGATGGCATACCTCTAAGCAATACCTCTCACATTTACAGGTTTGTTTCAGATTTGCTTAAATAACTTCCAAACTTAAGTGTGATTCAACTTAAAATAAAATTTAATTTCGTTGAATTCAAAATTATCTTTGACAAATTGCTGTTTCGTGGAGATTTTTAAAGCAGAATCACAGAAAAAGCAAGTGATACATTTGAAATCACAGTGAACTTTGGCTTAAACAGAAAGGTTGTGTTTGACGAAGACTTACAGCGAGACTGTCGAAACGCTGTTCTGGTTTTTATCATACTTCTTCTTTCAATCTTTATCAAAAATTTTGACAAATGTTTTAAATAAAAATCAATAAATTATTGCATTGTAATCCAATAATCAATTTTGAAATCTAGTATGCATGCTATAAACCCAATTTCTGTAATAATAATAATCACAATAGAAACAAATGCAAGGGAGACGGTCAGGAAACGGAAAAAACATTGGCGATTCTAGATAGATAAATTTCAGAAGAATGAAATCTTTAAGAAAAAGATCTTTCTATTTTTTGCTAAGTCAGAAGACGTCTATTACTGGGAAAATCGTCCCAAAAAAGTGTTGAAAAAGTAGATAAAGTTTTTTCCTCAAGGATAAATATTTAATCTAATTTTTGATAGACGTATTTGCAATTAAAATATGTTTTCAATTCGAATTATAATAAAAATAAAAATATTATGATAAATATATTTGTAATAAAACCTATGCAAATTTCTGGACTTAGGTAATATGTGCGAAATGGCTGAGACAATTTCAATTTTGGTTGATCTGAAAAAAGCAATGAAATGAGAGAGATTATTGCAGTTAAATTGGCGGAATTCATTGAAAGTTAATTGACACATTTTATATATATGACTTTATTATTAATCCTAATTATTCAAAACTAAGCAGCGGAAAAAAATTCAATTCAGTTTTAAATCACCTTTGAGAAAAATAATAGTTGTACTTCGTTGAGGAAAATTTAAAACATCAAATTCAATCAGTTGTCAACTGCAGAAGAATAACCACTGTTGAAATTCTTTTGTCTGAATCATGAATTAACGTGAAGCTGCCAAGATATGATCAATCTTCGTTGTCAAATGAAAATTTTCAAAAAGATATACTGGCTCTGAGAAACTTTACAACTCACTAAACCTGTAAGTTACAGTAAAGCAACAATTTCGAAAACAATTAAACCCATCTTCCCAGTTCTTATAACATCTTTGCTCATTACTAGAGCTGTTGAAAAATGAAGAACTTCGACATTTGGAAATATCGACAAAAGGATTTTTTTAAAACCAGTTGGCAAAATATAATAGTTAATTTCCCTAGGATATGTTGAAAAGGAGGAAAATAGAAATATTTTGCATTATTGTGAAAAAAAAATACAAATTTCCTAAGCTCAAATTTAATAATCAATGAACCGAGAAGTGTATTAGCGAATTTTTAGCAGGCAAAATTTGGAATGCTTTAGAAATCCTTTTTTCTGCTAAATGCACCACGATAACCTGATAATCCATATTAGTAAGTTATTCCGTAACTACTCAATAGATGCTATATAGCTATTGATATCTTGCAATCATTCTTATTTTTCCATGATAAGCCATAACAATAATTACAAATAAAAAAGCAGCCCAGCATTGATATAAATCCAATTCTTTTCATTCAAAAAAACCCATTCGATGATAAAAAGATAAATAGCAGCTAAAACTGTTCATTTATCACTGCATTTCCAATAAAGAAATAAAAGCATAGTTTGCTTACCAATAAGCATTCTTTGGAAATCTCAATTGTCATATTTCAATCATTTTTCGATCACTCATTTTATATTTCGCATAGTTTTATGAATTTTGAAGTGAAAGAAAAACATGAGGTATGATACATTTTATTTTTATGACAAGATAAAAATAAATTTGTTAAACAAAACTGGAAAAATCTTACTGCATGACAAATAAAACATGTCGAATAAATAGAAAAGTGATCTAAAAAAAATGAAAAATCATACAACATTTCCGTAATATAATATATTGATGTGATTTTTATGCTTTTCTTTTTAAACCTTTCTAAACAATTCTTTCAATATCAGCGTAAGAATTTGTGCTACAAATGGTTATACCAACTGAAAAAGCTTCGCTATCACAGGAATCTTTGAAAGACTATTGATTAACTTCAATTCCACGATGAAATTCGCGAAATTGAAGAACAACAATGAGGCAGAAAATCAAGGAATGACTCGATTCCGTGATGAAATTCGCAGGAATCAAAGAGTCACAATGAGGCAGCATTCTCTTTAAATTTGAGTTCCGACAACAAAAACCAAATATTATTTTAAATATTAATTCTCCTTTCTATTGCTTTCCTCGTAAATAATTTCATTGATTCCAAATGTATGTTACTTAATCTCTTGAGATTTCTAAAGGATTTGGACACTCGGAACTTTCACGGCTTTTAGATGAATTTATTATATAAATAAATTCTAAAGCAACCGCTAATTCTTGAAAATATTTCCAACTGTAAATATTTGTTTAAAAGTGTTTCTACTATTACAGGATTTATATAGAAAGTAATACAATTTAATCCAAAGAAGGCATACACAAAAATAAAGGATTAAATTACGATTCCAAAGAATTTTTTAAACTCTTTAAAAATTCTTTTCACAATTCCGGTAAACATTTGCCAACCTCATATATACTGCACTTTTTAGATATTAACTTAAGAATTTCCGCTAAAAGTAATAATTTTGTCAGAATCCCATTTCATTTATTTCAAATTAAAGTTCCGAGTGTAACTTATCCTATGCAATTAATCCATAGTACTGCGAAACAAACACTCTCAAGATAGAATTTAAATTATCAATGGTTTCATAGTGTAAGACACTGGCATTGTCGGATGCTTTATGCCAAACATCCGGGAATGGTAGCGGTATGAGATGTAAAATAGGTACGTTGAGATTCAAGAATGGTATGTGATCATCTTCTACTCTATTATAAACTGTTATAGGGCGGAACATTGGTTGTAATTGATGCAAACAACCAATTTTCTTTAGTCCCATTTCTAAAAAGAAAAAAATGTATGAAAATATCCATAGCAGAAAATTACTGTAATAATAACAAAGAACGGTCGTAAAAATAAATGCACATTTGCATCAATAAAAATAGAATTAATCTTATGGGGAAAATAACATTAGAAACATTGGATCAAGATGTGATATGAATAAAGAATTTTAACTAATAACTGATCTTATATTTAGTAATATTATCATCAAATCTACCAACAAGAATTAATATTATCATCAAATCTACCAACAAGAACTTTTAGATGTATTATACAATAATACATCTAAAGTTTAAAAAATAATGCACTAACCAATATTCATCATTTCCATAAATGCGCTTTCCGATAAATAACCATCAAAGTAGTAGAAATGTGGATTTGGAGCACCAAGTAGATCAAGTAATATAAATAAATCCTGCAAACAGAAACAACATTTTATCGTTATATTTTCAAGCTAATTCATAGACTTGATATTGGAATTTCTTGGCATCTATTACTCTCGTAAATGCATACCAGCAATTTGCAAGCAATTTAGTTCCAAGAAAACAATTCAATCTTTCATACATTAATTATTTATTGGCTAGTTGCTGATAGTTTCATTACATCAAAAATTAATGAATCAGAAATTATTCTTTTTTGATTACAAAACTTGAACACCTAATAATTGATAATTATCGCGTAATATGTATTAGTTTCAAACATTTCATATTAGATGAAAACATATTTGCTTCTTTTGTTTTAAAGCAGTAAGGAAATAAATGAATAAAAACCAAAACCAGAAATTTGACTTTTAAACAAAAATTTTACGCAAAAATCGTACAACCGAATAAAAAAACCTGTACGAAAGATGAGCTCAAAGACTTAAATATTTCAATGACGTATCATAAATCACACTGTGAAATAAAGAAAAATTCCAGAAATCTTACAAATTAATTGCAGATAGGAATAGAAAAGAATGTATTGTGCAAAATAGAACCGTTGAATTTCAGACATAACATACATCCAATTTCAAAAAGCAAAATATCATTCCACGTGAAATAAAAAAATACCTACATAAGAATCCGCCTTTGCGTAACAGGAAAAATGAAGAAAGATTGATAAATAAAGACGAAAAGTTTAAAAAACTCACAATTCGATCAATTTCCGATGTAATTTCGGAAGATGATTCAGAGATGTTCTTGAAGTATTTCTGATTCCATTTAGAAGCCAGATGACGAGAACCATACAGTGAATCTATTTCTGACCATTCACGAAACGCTTCTTCACCATCAAAAAAGATCAGTTGAAGAGTTACATCCTTCAAAATAAATATTTGTTCCGGAACATACATAACAGATCTCGTAGATTTGCAAAATATTCCACTTTTTATTCCATACAGTTATATTTGTACATCAAACAATTAACTGAAATTTCTATGACGCTAAACATCAAATTTTGCTTAAAAAAATTTTCATCGAAAAAAAGTAATTTACTTTTCTTTTGCGACTATTTAAGAAAGGACCAAGTGTACGCGCTATTTCGAGTAGCATTGCACAAGGCACTGCAGAATCAATTGCACCAATGAAAATTTCTCTGCAATAATTATTATTTTAAGCATAATCATCGTTATAACCGAATTATAGTCGATGAATATATTAAACAAATGAAATATTTATCAGCACTCGTCTAATATAGAAAAACGAAAAGTTCTAATCTAAATAATTGAAAAATAGGAAAGAAAATATTTGATTTGTTTAATATGTTCAGATGAGTTATAAATTAATTATGGTGGCACAAAAACAATCAAACATCGCTTAATAATGTAACTATTTTCGAAAATTGAATAGATTACCCGTTTAGAAATTTTGAATCATAGTGGCAAGCAAGCACAAGTCGTTTAGGAACGCTTGGATCATGCGTGGCAATTAACGTCTTGAATGACTTTATGCCATGAGGAGTAGATTCCTCGAATAAATCCCATTCAATTGCAAAATTAAAAGCTGATAATGTCCTTGACAAGTGCTAAAAAATTTTGTCTCAAAATGCATTCTTCACTATTAAATATTAAATGTATATTATTTTAAATCAAATCATGCCAATATCCCTAAAAATTATTGAAAAACAAAAACAACGTTAATATGATGCTAACAATATCTAAAAAATGATGCTAAGTGAAGGGAGTTATTCTGGTTACGAAAATACATTTTTAATTGAAAAAAAAAAAAAAAAAAAACGTGAAAAATGGAATCATTCTTATTCATCCTGATATAATTAATTACTTTTGGAGATACATGGCTCTTTATTTAAATAGCCAACAAATTGAGAGTCGTAAATGCTGCAGAAATTTTGCAAAAAAAGAGAAAGCATTGCTTCATATGAAATTCAAATAAATGATATGATATGGATTAAAAGAATAAATGAAGTGAGAAGGTTAAGCAACGTGATTGCATGCCTTTCAATAAGATAAATTTGATATGCCATCATTTCTGTAGATAATCAGCACTAAAATAATTAACAATCATTCAGTAAGAACAATTACTGAAAAGCAAACCCTCGCAACTTCTTCATGAGATTGTGTACCAACAATTCGTGGGACAAGTATTGGTTCAAGAAGGTCGCGAAATTTCCGTCGATCATTCATACGACAAAACTTTTCCAGTGAACTTCCAGGCCATTGGGATTCCTGTTTGCTAGCAATACTTGATACGCCATATGATTGCTGAAATGATAAGCATTTGAATAAAAATGAAATTTTTGAAAAATCTAAAAAAATTTGTGCATTTCCACAATTTTTTGTATTAAATTAAAGTTCTTTGCACGAAATGAAACTTTCAACTTCAAAACATTTGATTCCAATTTTTCTTTTTTCTCCATAATTTAAATCTAGGCTTTCAGTCATAAAAAAATAACCCGAGATTGCAGCAACTGTGCACGGGCACCATACTGATTCAGAATGAAATAAAGAAGAAATACAACTTTCGAGACGTGAAATGTAACAAATATCATTCTTCCACGAGAATAGACGACAAATGAAAATGTCAAATGTTAGTTCAGCAAAAGTAGTACGAGAAATCAAGGAGCAATGATTGAAGAGCAGATCCAAAAACAATTGAAGAATGCAGAGATACTATCTTTTTTAATATTAAAGTCGATCGTGCCTATTGTTTATTCTTGCTTCCCACTCGATAATCTTGAAGTGAAGCCTTAAAATTTCAAATATTTCACTAAAAAAGAAAAATGTAATCTTTGTAAAAAAAATAATTACAAAAAAGAAACTATTTCTATTAATTTATCCATGATTCAATTCTTTACAGAACTAAAACCTGAATAAATACGACATTTAAAAAGCATTAAAGAATAAAACAAAGGAAAAAATTTTTGAATACAAAAGAAATGGATTCATAAAGCAAACAAAACAGGTTAGTTTGTTTTGCAGCAAAAGCCAACAATTTATCAAAGTTAACAATAACAAAATCAATTTGATAGCATTAAGGTAAAAAAGAAGCATTGTTTCTATATATAATTTTAAGCGAGAAAAAGCAAATTTGTTAAAAAAAAAAAAAAATTTTAATAAGAAAAATGAAGCATTCATTATTAGTGCTGGAAAATTATTATTATTTTGCAATAAAAAAATATGAAGAGTGAAAAAATGATTGATAAAAATAAGATTAATATTTAACAAAAAGTTTTTTCAATTTAAATTACTGTTGTTTGATATGCATGTGATTCTTAAATGAAGGATTGAAGTTGTAAAAAAAATTACTTAATTTAGACTATCTTGAATACATCGTTAATGATTTTTAGAAATATAGTAGATAGCAGGAATACTAATGAAGATTAATCGGTTTAATGAATAGTAACTGAATTTTAGTTTACTGGCCTTTGAAGCTTTTAACATGTATCCTGTCATTCTTTTTGTCGTATGCTGTCCTAATTTCTTGTAAAACTCGATCATAGTAATCATAATATTACGGTGTAAATTACATAAATTGCTCATTTATTTTTTCGATTTTGCATATCTTATGCCTAATTAGTGATGACAACACTAAGCCTGAAAAGTATAATTAACAAAATAACATGATCTCTCTCTCTCTGTTAGACTTGTCAAAAGGTTTTTTAGAATAGAAGAAATAAAATGGACTATAAAATTAATGCTTCACAATTATTAACAGATAATTTCCCGTAAGTTAAATGAGATAATGGATAAAGTCAATGAAGTTTAGAGAAGTAATTATCCAAAATAACGAGGAATTGAGAACAGAACTTGCATTTTCATCATCTCTTTTCCTCATTAACAATTTAATTTATACGGTTGCAGCTTATTTCATTGTCTCATTTCAAGTTTTATAAAATCTAAATCTGGGCTTTAAGTGAATTTTCTATACAAACCGCTATGGAAGAAATTCCCACTATGCTATAACCAGCTATTTGAAAACAAAAATGTTAGAGATTTGTTTGTTGTTAAAGATAGTGTTTACAAACAAACTAATAAATCTCTAATCAGTAATTTATTAAATTCATCAAAAACCGAGATTCTTGATTCAGATAATCATCTCAATTATCTAAGAACATTCGTAAATAATGTTTTTCGTTCAAAATATTTAATCAGAAAGAGTTAACACTATGCTAATAACTAGCTGTTTGAAACAAAAATGTTGGAAAGGATTTGTTTGTTCTTAAAGGTAATGTTTACAAACAAACAGAATCAACTGATCTGACTATTTATTAAAAATAAGTGAGATGCTGTCTTTACGGCTTTCCAAAGGATTAACTGAAATCTGCAATACGTCAAAATATTTTGAAAGCAAAAAGTGATAATTATTGACCGCGAATTTGTTTGTCGTTTATGTATTTCTTTGGAAAACCGTGACGACATATCAGTAAGCAAATTTTCAGGTTTTATTTATGTATATTGCAGACAGGTCAAAGACACAAAATATCACGTAATGTGTACCAAAAGAAAAAAATTTTTTTAATTCAAATTTAACTCTTTTCATTCAAAAGTGAATAAAGTGAAGTAACGAATCAAAGTCAATAATTCTATCGCTGCACACAGCAAACAAAACAGACTAACGTCAAAAGAGATTTCTGACAACAAAAAAAGAAGTTTTGAAAAAACATCAATACGACTCGAATATCCGTATTTGATTTCTCTTGTGTTTTCAAAATGCTATTTTTCATTGATTTCTTTTATGTTTTCAAAATGCTATTTTTCACTGATTTCTCTTATGTTTTTAAAACGCTATTTTTGATTGAAGATAGATTATAAATAAGTGCAGGAAACACGATAAAGATATTTAAGCAGTAAATGAATAATGATTTTACATTACTTAACATACGAAAACAAGAGTAATCGAACTCTCGACAAAAAAAACAGCAACAAATTAGTTCACAGCAGTATTGAAAAATATTTTCGGTAAAAATACGCAAGTCATTCATGCCGACGAAAACCAAACAATTGACCTTGATATTTCTTCACTGGTGCAACAAATGCTTCCTTTTCAGTCTCCATTTGATGCATTTTCTTTTCCTATAATTTGATAAATCACAGGTAAAAAGAAAGACTTTAATATAATCCGAATTGCAGAAAGGATTTCTGATGTTGTCGAAGTTTAAGCTGTTCAGAATCAAAGAATTAATTTTTGATTTTTTTTTTAAATCAAATAATAATAATAAATTAATTAATTAAATTTTGCGAAAAAGAAGAGGTCCCTCAACTAAAAATGAATGGCTAAGTAATAGCTAAGTAATAAAATAATCATATCATATTGATAAATGCTAACCAGCGCAGCAACTCTTGCTGCTCTTTCTTTGAATTCTTTGAGTGGATCATCAAACTGACTGTAATACTGAAGCGTCGGTCTTACATCATCAACATCTGATAAATGTATTGCTGAAAAAAAAAGACCAGTTAAAACACAAAATTATCTTTCAATAATAAGAGTTTCACTTGAAACTAAAACTGATGAAAAATTAAAATCAATTACTTTTGAGCAGTTCAGCAAGATCAACTAATGCAGTGTCATCCAGAGTGCCATCCCATTTTGGCAGCCGTAAGGCATTTTCCGGGTTAAATTGAAATGATTCTGGGTCAAAATCAATGTAAATGACTTTTGAAAGATCTCTATTCAGTTTTGAAAGATCCTAAAATATCGAAATAACTTGAAATCGAAAATAGAAGCAAATAATACAACAGTGTAGTTGAACAGAAGCATGTGGCTGGGACCAACCTTAACGTAAACGCCGTTCATGTACTTACAGCAATCACGATACAGTTTGTACATGATTTTCTGTTTGCTATCTAAAGCTTCAACTATTGCATTTGCATTCAATGCAGTTTCTGAAGTATAAATCACGACTTCAAAGTTAGGATATCCAATTACGTCCAACAAATAATCTACGGCAGGACGTTTCTTGACACGGTTTCCCATTTTATACTGAAAATTATTAGACTAAAAAAGTATAGTTTATGCGAGAACTAATTTATGTCTAATTACAAAAATATTAATGCTACTCAGCTATTCAATTTTTAACTTTCAAGTGATACTTTCAAAGCATTACTTTTTCAACTATTTTTTCAGCATTACTTTTTTTCAATTTTTTGAACTAATTTTCAAGACTAACACTCCATTCTGGTGCGACCAAAACGTTTTTCAATTCAATAACAACAGTATATTTAGGTTGCCAATACGGTGGTCTTAACGGGTCCGGAAGAAGTTTGTCTCTAGATGGCTCTACCACAAACTGCAAACAAAAATTAGTAGCGCAACAATGTATGCTACTAGGTACAATAACATATTGATTTTATTTAATTGGTAAAAATGAATAGGAATTAACAATAAATAATTGAATAAATATATGGCTCTCCTCTACGACTAATTAAACATAGCCATATTCAAGACAGAAAATTACAGCTGAAAGAAATAAAAACTTACATTCCGCCATAACCTACATGCTTCTTTGATACGATAATAAGGAGCTAATATACCCGTATATTCATTGTCTTCATCTCTTTTCATCCATCCTACAATAATTTTTCAGGATTCCATCTAAATTTCTGAATTAACAGAAATAATTAATGATTAAAACTAAATGTTTTAATCATTAATTCTTTCTATCTATCATAATCTGCGTTGCATTTTCATAATCTTTATTGAATGAATGCACTGAAACAGTGATTTTACTTAATAAAAAGTCGATTAACGGTATTTTTTGGATGAAACTTGTCTGCTGTTAAAATTTTTAAACAAAACTTTTATAAATTCAAATTGTCATGTTTACCATAGTACAAGCAAAAGTACAGAAGTCCACATAATGTGCTGCCTGCAACAATAAACATGGCAAGTACTGTACTCCTTTTCCTTTTCTGAGCATTCTGATCTACCTTTGGAGCCGTTCTGTCGACCTAAAATAACACATATCAGCAATGATTCACTGAGCTGATCATATATGTTGAGAAAAGATGATAAATAAAAGATGAAATTTACCGGCAACCCACATGTGATCATTAGTGCTTCCCATTTAGTGGCAATAACATTCGGTTTCACATTCATTTTGGGAAAGGTTAATGCCTCAGTGTTGCCATACAAATCCTGTAATGCGCAAAAATATCACTTAATTCCATTCAAGTAAAAACTTGAATTCGAACTGTTTATAACTTACTTGATTTAAGAGAATTAAGAATTACAATTCGAATGCTTATAATTTACTTGATTTAAGAGAATTAGGAATTACAATTCGAATTGTTTATAATTCATTTGATTTAAGAGAATTAAGAATTACAATTCGAATTGCTTATAACTTACTTGATTTATCTGACATGCCTTTTTCTCGCCGCCTTTCTCGACAAATTCTCCACTGTTGTTGCCACGAATACCTTTTGCATCGTGTAACAATCGAAAACTTACTTTGTTCACCTAAAATGTTTCAAATACTTGAATATTTGAAATTTTATTTTATTTTTTTCACTTCAAATATTTGAAATAGAAAATGTAATTTATTTTGATGCATAAATTACAAGTGGAAAATAAACTAACCGATGAATTAGATATGCAATATTCTATCAGGATATTAGAAGCATTCCTGGACAATAATTTTGTGTTAAGAATATTTCGACGCAAAGCGTGAAAAGTTTGATAATTTGCTATCCTGTTTATACATCGATGAGACGTACGAGCAATACTAACTGGAGAGATGGACATCAATTGGCTGATCTCTTCATCAAATCAAATGACCACTGTCAATGTTGCCACTGCAAAATGAGATTGACCTTTAGAAGTGAAATTGACCGATGAGATTGACCTAAGATTCAGTGACCTATAGAAGTTATCTTGTCGCAATTCAAGCATTGACCAGTTGCGCAATTGTAATTGGACGATGAATGGGTGAAACAGTTTTTGGCGCGTCATTACAAATAATGGGGTCGAGAAATTTACACGTAAGGTCACGTGGATTTTGTCTTCATGAAACTACAATGATAGACATTGAAGAGAAGTTGTTTCATTAATACACTCTTTGATGGATATCTGTTTCAGATGTGTTCATATTTGTGTAATGTAAAATGATACTTCGCTCAATTATTACGTCCTCCGTAGAATTACGTATGTTATCTTCTTCTGCAATGTTACGTAATGCACCAAAAACATTTCTTTTTCGTTCTCGCCTTCCAAAAACAGATGTACAGAGTCCTTACGCTGATCCGATGCGTACAAGAGTAAGTTATTTAAATTAGCGTGAAATAAGTTATTTAAATTAGCATGAAATGCAAGCTCAATTTACAAGAACATTTTCAATTGGATTCAAGAAAAGTGAAGTGAATTAGTTTTTTCATTAAGATGATAAACCATTGGGCTTAAAGCTATCTCGTACTATAGACATAGTTTTATCTATGAATACAGTAGGATTTTTGAGAGGAAATATCTATGCATTGTGTTTCATGTTCATTTATTAGTGTATTTTAAAATTATTTTAATTGTTAGTGCATAGTTAACTTAGTTTCAAAAATTGACTATTAACGGTTTTGCTTAAAATGAAAAAACAATGATTGAAATTATTTTGAATTTGTTCTTGAACATGCATTTCTTATATTGAATGGGATAGAGATGAATCTGACACTTGTCATCAGTTTAAAAAAAAAATACACTGATGAATCTCTAAAAGAATATACACTGATGTGTAAGTTTTTACAAATTTTTTCAGAATGAAGTTCAGGACGACGTTTTTATCACAGTAAAAAGTGCTGAGAAGAACATTGCCTCGAATTTATCAGATCCATCAATTGGAACATTCAATAAATTGGCCAAATTTACGAAGAAACTCTCTTCTTTTAGCAAAAGTTTAATCACAAAATAATTTGGAGCCATTATTTTGGTTAATAATTTTTAAAAAGACTGAAACTTTTCATCAGTATGCTTTCTTGCTGCTTATTAACAACTTAATCCTCATAGAAAAATTATTTTCATCAATTAATAACTTTTGGAATTTATGTATTATTTATGTTGAGTCTATATCTTAAAAAGAATCGTTGTATTAGCATGGTAAATCTCGGAAAGCAGCTGATGAAGATCTTTTTACCAATACTGTACCAATGGAATGAGACAGCATATTGTCTTCGAAACTTCAAATTGTAAAGATAATAGATGCATATGTTAATTTATTTTGATTATTTAGGTTTTAGCATATAATAGAACTTTTGAAATAAGTTTTGAAAAAAAAAAGAAAAAAGAAACTTATTTCAAAAATTCACTTCTTAAGGAAACTTCATCTAGAAGAACAAGTAATTACTTTGAAGAGAAATGCGCTATGCAGATTGATCAGCTTTCTTAGAATTATAGCATAGTGCGATATTCACCAGGTTCTTTATTTGTTTACTTTTGTGCAAAATTGTAATATTTTTTTGGTTTGTTCTTTTTGCTAACACTGTATTATAAGTAAAATATGCAAACTAATTTGATGCCGATCAGAACTGAAGAATAAATTCAATCTGAATTCATATGAAATTGGAAACAATTGGAGCGAAGGATTTAAAATGTTAATTATGACAAAAGGTTCTATCCGAAGCATTTCTACAGAATTGGCTTGCAGCTGCTCTCTAAACGGTAAATGTTTCAATGGAAATTTTCTAGCAGACACAATAATGGAGATGATTCAAGCGAAATATGCAAATTGACTTACCAAGAATATAAGAAGTTCCAATACAGAATGTGGGTGATTATATGATTATTGTTAGGATTGGCAGGACGCACGACAGACGGAGTATTTCACGAGAGCGTGGCAAATTGTTTTTCATGATTTTTTTTTTTAAATTCCACAGTAGTACGACCAATACCAAACAGAGGTTCTGGGCGGTGAGTAGTGATTTACTACACTGACTATCGAGATAGGTCTATTGGGTGACATGGATAATAGATAATTCAAATTCAGTTGATAAATTCCAATTGAGGCAAAATTCATGCAAGGTTTACAGTTTGTAAGCTAAAAAACTAATGGAAGTTAATGTTAACGACTTGATTCTGCGGCTGTTGAGTGTTGGGCAAGTGAATAAAGGCCTCACAAAAACTGTTCATGAGCATGAAATCACATCACTTTGCCGTGAGTTCCTTTTAGATACTAAATTGGTATAGTTTCTTCATGACAGGGTAATTGTTGGGATTGAATAAAGGAGAAGTTTATGATTGAATTTATGAATCTAGTGTAATAAATCAGATAATGAAGTTGAAAATTGAATAAACAAAGACGCTGCGACAGTATAAAGAGCCATCTTCAATATAGACCGACTAGTGACTAACGGGCCTAAACTCTAAATTTTAATGAAGTAATCAAACTATTTGAATTGCTCACAGATTTTGGGACGGGGAAGAAAGAGAAAGAAGGGGAGCTTTCCGGTTTTTATTAATAACTATTGTCGGCTATGTCGAGCTGAAGTAAAGTTTTCGTTTCTTGCCTAACAGTTCCTGAACACTGTCAGAATCGTTACTGATGCATCAGTAACTGGTCAGGATTTTCTGCAATCTCTAAATTTAGATAAAGCTCGTGAAATTTTTTTGGCACAACCATCGTTGATAGAAATCGACCCACCGGTTTGCATCTGTGGTGATACGCATGGTCAATATGGCGATGTATTACGCATCTTCGGTCGTACTGGTTTCCCTCCTCTTTCAAACTACTTATTTCTAGGTGATTACGTAGATCGTGGACCTCAGAATCTCGAGACTATTATATTGCTATTCTGTTATAAGGTTCGCATCATTATTTATGATCAGAAATGTTTCGATTTTGCAAAAATTCATTCATAAAATAGTGAATCTGCAACAAATAATATAAAAAACAGATCGGTATTCAAGTAAAATAGCCAATAAGGCATCAAGTAAACTAGTAATGCAACGAATTTATTAGATTTGAATCTTTTTTTTTAAAATAAATGTTGAATGAGCTGTCATCCTTTTCATCCTTCATCACTTCTCTCTATATATTACAACAATGATGAAAGTTGAAGAAATTTTTATACAGGTGAAGTTTCCAAATAACTTTTTTTTGCTCCGTGGAAATCACGAGTGTGCTAATGTTAACCGAGTATATGGCTTTTACGAAGAATGTATGCGTCGTTTTAATTCAGTTCAATTATGGCAAATATTTCAGGTTCAAAAAATTTATCTGATTAATTATTTTTCAGTTTATTGAAATGGAATTTCAATAGCTTTAAAAAAACTATCATATGAATGAGTTTTTGTCAACGAGCAAATATGATTTAAGTTGATTATGAAATATGAGATGTTCAGCAATTTCAATGTTCTAAATAATTTAATTTTCAGGATGCGTTTCAGTGTATGCCGTTAACAGCACTGGTTGGTGAACGTATATTATGCATGCATGGTGGTATATCGCCGCAATTGAAAAGTCTTCAACAATTACGAGAAATTAAGCGACCGATCGATATCATGAGTCCATCTTTAGAAATGGATTTACTATGGGCAGATCCGGTGATGGGTATTAGTGGATTTCAAATGAATATACGAGGCGCTTCATATGGATTTGGAAGTGATATTTTAGCCACACTATGTAAAGAATTAAATATTGATATGGTAAGAGAAACTCTGCTCAAATCATTCTTTAGCTAATTCAATGATAAATGACAGTGCTTTTTTCATGTTCATTTTCTTTTTCATATTCTTTTTTCATGTTTCATTTTTCATGTTCTTAAACAGTTTCATGAAATTTTGTGCAGGTAGCTCGTGCTCATCAGGTAGTGCAAGATGGATATGAATTTTTTGGAGCCCGTAAATGTGTCACAATATTTTCGGCACCTCATTACTGTGGACAATTTGATAATGCAGCAGCAATAATGTCCGTGGATCAAAACCTTTTATGTTCATTCCAAATTTTCAGACCAACTGTAGGCCGAGCTGCTGCTAGAATTATACGAACTTCAATGGGAAAATGTTGACTATCTTACTGTGTTTATGTGTCAATAAAAAATTAAAGTGTGTTGTTACTGCTTCTTGGAAAAAAAATTTTTGCAGTTATGATTTGGACTGCAATTTTTATCACTTGCAATAAAATGATTCTAAATTCGTATAGTCGGATTATGTTTTGCCAAATTCGATTAATTTAGAAATTTCGACCGCTTTTCAGTAGGACAACTGCAATTCGTCCGAACTGTTAATTTACTTGAAGAAAAGCGGTTCATATGATAGGTTTTATCTGTTGATCCAATTTACATAAAATCAAAATTTTTGCTGTAACGTTGTATTTCTCGAATAAATGTAAATGCAGTTGACATTACTGTCATTTATTATTTGAGTGACGGACTCGTGTGGTGACAAGCACGCAAGTCCTTATTTGCAGATGTATTTAAACTTCATTAAAACAGCGATGCTAATGCTAGTAATCATCTCTGAGGTGCTCTTTTGTGGAATTATTCCTTAATTTACAAATATTTTTTTGGTTGAGAAAATATTAAATATTTTTGGTTAACCATAACAAAACTTTATCCATAGAATACTGAAAATATTTTTCAATTCCATCAATGTTTAATGTCATGCAGTTCTAAACTGAATGCGAAGTTTTAATAAAAGACGCGATACGACTGATATTTGGATATTGATATCTAGTAATGATTTCATTTCATTGCTTATCAGAAAACGTTATGGAAAAATGTGGAATCACTTCTGAGAATTTGCGTGCATGACAAGCATCTTTCCACATTTATTGATAATTTTGTTGGAGCGGTAGAAATTGCCACAAATAATGAACATCCACTACTGGTCAAACGTTCCAAAAGACAACTTGCTGAAATAGAAATGAAGTAAGCTATAATATTAGCGTGTAATAAATATTATTAGATCAACTTTTCCCTGAAGGATATAGTCTGGCACATTTCAGATCATATGCTACAGTTCTTATAACGTCTGCAGTGATAGCAGCGTTGATAACATTCATTTGTCTAATCATTATTCTGCATATCTTTATCTACATGAGATGGGGCATAAGTCGTCAACTCATTCTTCTCAATACCAAGGTTACTTTTATTTCCGATATTTGCAAGCATAACTTTTCCTAATCAACTACTTAACAAAAAATGGTTCATGTTAATAGGCAATGAGATTCAGGATAGGATAGAGAGGTGATAGTGAGCCAAAACGATATTAGTGCTTTTCTAAGAATGTTTTTAAACGTTAAAGGTATGTGCGCTCGAGTCACGTCTTGGAACACGCCAACTACCGGCAGAATTGCAAAAGAGACTGTGCGCAGAAATTGGTGTCGCATTTGAAACAATCCAGAAAGAACGACAGAAATTCGCTCAGGAATTCGTTAATGGTATACATGATTGTTTATGGTTGGGACATAGTTCGGGTATAGGATATGGTTTCAGGACATGGTTGCACTCTTTTACTTTCATAAATTTGTTTTGTGATTTCTAATGTAGCCATGAAACGTAATTTTATCCGGATGAATACATTATATTGATCAATTGATTTTTTAATTTTTAAATTTAGACTTTGCTTTGACACGTTGACTTTAGTTATAGCAACTGAAAGCTTCTGAAATCTTTCGAACCAAATTCCAACAAAACACAGTTATTTTTTTCTCATAAACTTCTTCGTTTGCTCATGAATAAATAAATCCCTTTTATGCTTTAAGTGTTATCGACCGATGTTATCAAGAAAAAAAATTGCAATAACTTAATGCCAAAAATTATAACATTAAATATTTTCCTTAAATAAAAAAAATAATTGTGAATTTATTAAATCATTAAATATCTTCAGAAGAAAGAAAAATGGCTGAGGAGGTAGTTCAATCAGAAAATGAACCTCAATATGAAACAATGCGCGGAATAGGCAATGAAGTGTTTACCGCTAAAAAAAGAAGCGGTATATGCTTGTATTTTTTATAATTACTGAATTTTTGTCTGCGCCAAAGACAGCAGAAGAATATAATACATATATCAATGATAAAATTATACGTGATATTTTTTACAGAAAAGGATGTCCCTATACCAGTTCCAGTTCCAAATCTGTCTTCCGAAAAGATATCCGGTGAATGATTTTTCCAATGCTTTTTTAAAATACTCCTTTAAACTAAATTTGAAGTTTGAGTTAAATTTCAATTTTTTAAAATTCTATAAAATTTGCAGATGATCATTATGAAAATGTATCGAAACGTAAGCATCTTTTTTATTTTAATCAGTTTGATTCTACACAGTCTGGGTAAGAACATTATCAATGCTGGTCTTCTTTCACTTCCACCATAATTCTCATCTTTTTATGCTGCAAAATAAGCAGTTGAATATGTTATGGATTGCACTTTTATTGCATAATTTTTTTCAGTTATTGCAAAAAGGACATTATCATTGAAACCAGCAAATTTGTAAAAATTAGAAATTTAAAACGTATTGAACTCATAAATTAAAATGCTGGCAGTAGTAATTTTAAAAAATTTGGCAGTTGTGATTTTAAAAGCAAAACAGAAAAAACCAGCATTAGAACGCTTTCAGCAAGAATATTGCTTTGAAAATTATATTGTGCTAATTTAATGCCAATATATATCTTAGAAACATCGAAAAGAAATAACAACCAGCTGACTGGTTCCTAATAGAGTTCTAAAAAGAGTGTCAGACTTTTATGAATTGTTAAAAAGAATCTTCAAATAATTTTAAAGCCCTAAATAGCACACCGTCAATTTTTCAGCGGAGAAAAAGTTACCAGAAACAACTTCAAAAAGTAAGCTCTTTCTTTAATTTGTTACCAATGTGCTTGAAATTGAGACATATTTTTAATTAAAAAAATTGATAACGAAAGAAATTTAATAAAGTTTTAAAAGGACAACATTTTATTGTTACGTTACATATCAGTTAAAATTAAAATAATTACAGAATCGGCACCAAAGCAACAAGTTGAGATTAAAGGTAAATTAAAGGATTATTAATGCTGTAACTGTTTTTTACGTTACATATCAGTTAAAATTAAAATAATTACAGAATCGGCACCAAAGCAACAAGTTGAGATTAAAGGTAAATTAAAGGATTATTAATGCTGTAACTGTTTTTTTTATGTATGAGAAAATGAACTTGGTTGAAAGAAATATTCTATCACTTTTATGAGAACAAATGAAACGGAAGCTTTCAATGAAATACCTGAAGGAATTACTGTAAAATGCTTTATTTGAAATCACGGCATTGCAGCACCAGCAGTTGGTGGTATGGTAGACATGGCAGATCCGAAGTATCAAACACTTGTCGGCATGGATAATGAAAAAATTTTCGCTGAAAAGAAAGGTAATTAAATAAAGTAATTCAGATTGATTGAGAAAAATTATATTCAAAATAATCGTACGTTCAGTGCATTACTATTAGCACAAACTCAATTCTGATTTTGGGACAATCGCTTTTCTTTTGCGTTTTAGTAAGTTTCTTAAAAGATTCATCTGAATTTAAAAGGCTGATCATAAATGTAAAAACTCCATCGATAAGTTGCGATTTCTTATCTATCTAATTGTTATTTGCAGAAGGCAATGTGAAGGGAACAGAAGAAATTAAGCGTAATTTTTACGTTACACTTTACATACTATTTCGAAAATCATCAGTTGAAACTGTGTGCTGCAACGAACATGTTGAAACAAAGATTCCACTTTCCTCATCTTAAACCCATTATTCCATATATCTTCAGTAAACATAATTCAGTCCCTGTCTGTTTCATCAAGACAGATCTTCCATTCTACTTGTGTTATTGATCTTATGCTTCCTGGCCTATATAATCACAATATGACTTAAAAACAAAAGTTTCCATTCCAAAAAACAGAACAAATTTACTCTAACTTGCATTTAATATAAATTGTAGCCCCGGCAGTGGGCGGCATGGTGGATCACACAGATCCAGCTTATCAAACACTTGTCGGTATGGAAAATGCAAAAGTTTTTCAAGAAAAAGGTAATCTAATTTATTTCGTTTTTTTTAAATCAAACAATACATCACTGACAAAATTCTTGACAAATAAAATTTGCAAAAGTTATTTGAGTTAATTTTTTACTTCAATCTTTCGCATCCCAGATAAGGATATCTATTTCATTTTAAATTAATAGTTAAATAACAGAAATACTTGCACTTTTTCGAATTTTCTGTATTTTTTAATTTTAATGAGCAGCTACTTTTCTAGCTTAAAAAGGATCGGAAGAAGATAGCTGATTTCTAAATTTACATTGCACCTTATGTGATATACATATTTAAAATTGTCTTATATATCTTATGTAATATTTCCAAAATCGAAAACTTGAAATTTTGTTCTCTCTATGATGCCCAGTATATTTTGTGCAATTTGTTCTTTTTCGATCATTATGTTATAATATTATCAATAATAAATATTGAATTCAAAATAAACTACGGTGCAAAATCAATTCTTCTCTTACTAATACGTTATCAAGCAAATAAATAATAAATATTTATGTGCATATTATTGACGATATTTATGCATGATGATGATTATATATTGTGATAAAACGATAAAATGTAAATGATAACTTATCATAAATGATAAAACGTAGCCAATTGCAATTTAATATCATCAAAATCAAAAACTTCATAAACAGAAGATTAGGCGTCAATAAACGTAGACAAAAATAGGGATTAATTGGAGGAGAAGAATTTGAAATATGGAATGAAACTATCGGAAAAGAATTATTCACTCTAAATGATAATGTCATCGAGAATAGTACTAAATGTTATGATTTGTCCGACTTGATAATTTCTTCCCGGGAGATATCGGGCAGAAATAGTATGAGAATATATTCGCCATTATCTCGGTATTATTGTTCACAATACTCGGGTGAGATTGTACTGTTGCATTATGACTACATTGAATAGGTCGTATCTTATCAGTGCGCTTGCTGTTATGAGTGCAGGGAACAAACATACCTGTATGATTTGCCCGACTTGGTAATTTCTTCCCGGGAGATATCAGACAAAGTCGATCAGGGATATCCGTGTAATTCTTAGATTTCATTCTCCTTTTATAATCCTTGCACAACCACTGTTAAAGCATCATACTTTTCCCATCTATCCTTTCTATTTTCTCCCATTGTATATGGTGTGGAATAAAATGGATAGAAATTGAGGATAATGAAAAAAAAGAAATAAATGAAAATATTTGATTTATGATAGAATTGTTTTTTTTTTTTTTTTTTTTGCTGCGTTTTAAATCTTAAAGTAATGAAATGGTAATTTTTCTCACATAATTTGCTATATACAATACTATAAAATGTTTCATTTTTTTTCACATTTTTTTTTTTTTTTTTTTTTTGAAAAGTTTTCATTGATAATTACTATAACAGAGTATTTGTTTAGGAAGAAATAACTTGGCAAGGAAAAATTGTGGTATGTCTACGGGAAACGTAAGTGTTAGATCACGGAAACTTGATGATACGGTACATGAAGGATGGTTAATGAAGAGAGGCGAACATATCAAGAATTGGCGCCCAAGGTAAAAAAAAAAAAAAATGTGTTAATTAATAATGAAAAAGTTTGCGTTGTTTTGCAATTCTGAATATTTCTTTTTTGTAGGTATTTCATCCTTTTCAAAGATGGCGCATTGTTAGGATTCAGAGCAAAACCAGATCCAGATCAGCCACTTCCTGATCCATTGAATGATTTTACGGTTAAAAATGTCCAGGTATTTTAACTTAGTCCTTATTCGAATCCTAATTCATTCTTGTTTTTTTTTTT
Source organism: Mansonella perstans (assembly GCA_037074765.1). NCBI lineage: Eukaryota > Metazoa > Nematoda > Chromadorea > Rhabditida > Onchocercidae > Mansonella > Mansonella perstans. The sequence goes on from JBAMDO010000019.1 coordinate 390,635, forward strand.
TTTTTTTTTTTTTTTTCACAAAAAATCATTTGTCATTCACTTTGTCTCAGTATTTTTGGGAGATTATAGATTGCCGTTTTATTTTTGGAATTCCAGATTGTTATCTAATGTGAGGGAGATTAATTTTCACTTTGTTCAGATTGTCAGTTGTTATTTATTATAAATTCAGGATTAAGTTTCATCAATTGATAGGCCTATTTTCAATATAAGCTGTTGAATTAGTCCGGAAATTTTTTTTGATGTAAGATTGTGAAGAATTTTGAAGAATTTATTTTAGTTGATGAAAGTAGAGAGGCCGAGACCAAACACATTTCTAGTTCGTGGTCTGCAATGGACGACCGTCATTGAACGAATGTTTAACGCTGAAACTGCTGAACTACGTGACGGTTGGATTAATGCAATAAAGGTTTTTTTTCTTCCTCCATTCGATCTGTCATCATATTATGCGTAAAATAATTGTCGCATTCTTTAGTTTAGTTTGTCATCCATACAATTGTATTAAATATTTAGGTTGTTTCGGATTCGCTTAAGGAATCAGAATCCGAAATGGATACAGAAGTGATGGAAGAATCGGGTATTCTGTCAGAAGTAAATCATCAAACAACAGCAGCTCATGAACAACTCAAAATATCGGTGAGTAGTGGAGGACGGGAAATAATGAGTATGGCTGATGCTGCGGAAGCTGCACGACGAGATAAGATTGTACGTTTTTATTGAGGTTTTCGTTATTTTGAAAGAAGTTTTCAATATCGTCATCTACTCAAAAGGAAGAATAATGCGTTAAATACGGTGCATCATTTTACAGTACACATTGCATCAGTAAAATTTCCTTTGTGTTCTTTAGAGAAGCCATCAATAATGAATATGTATATATGAGCTTGGTTGTCATTATTTTTCTAGAGTGCTGCTTATTAGCGAAAATCTTATTGTATTGATAGAAAATATATTCTGCGTTCCTTGTAATTTTCTGTAGTGTAAATTGCGGTGAAAAATAAAATTTAGGTTGATAGATTGATTCATTTTAATGATGGACTAAATTTTCAACTGTTTCTCATTGCAGTCCTTAGAAGATTTCGAATTTCTGAAAGTACTAGGTAAAGGTACTTTTGGTAAAGTTATCTTATGTAAAGAACAGCGAACAAGGAAACTTTATGCAATCAAAATATTGAAAAAAGAAGTTATTATTCAGAAGGTCTGTCATTATTGATTAACTAATTTTTCAGCTATTCATTATCACGAATTAATGTACAAAGCTGTGTTCGCCTTAAACTTTTACTGGCTAACATTGAAGTTGTAATATTTTAACGGAAAAATTCATAAAATATAGTAAATACAGGAATGATACTATTTTTAGGATGAAGTGGCGCATACCTTAACAGAGAATCGTGTGTTACAGAGATGCAAGCATCCATTTTTAACTGTTAGTATGTCTGAAAATTTTTTTAAGATATTTTTTGTCTGGAATGTGTTTCAATGGCCATATAATATATATTTCATTGACTAGAATATGGAAAATTCAGAATTTTTATGGATTCTGTTTTGCCGCTTCCAGGTTTTATTTTTTTTAGAACGTTTTCATGTTTCGCTTTTTCTTGATGTTGCTCAGCAAGTTTTTCCAAAACATATTTTTGCTGTCGAGAAATAATTTAAGCATAACGTCAATACCACTTGGCTATCAACTGGTATTGAATTGAAAAGCAATTGATCAGTTAATTTTTGGTCAGGATTTCTGTCTTTTACTTTTCCGCTACAATTCCCTTTACTTTCAGTACTGACCAATAGTTTTGCATTTTTTTTGTCGGTGAATGAAAATCTTAATTCATTACTGTTTGAAGCTTTCTTCAATTTACTTTTCATAATTCTTGTTTTTCAACTCATACATTTATAGAATTGTCAATTATGCGATTTTTCACCTGAAGATGAAATAAGTGTAGTTCTGCTGCTCTGTTTTTTGTGTCTCTCATATTCATGTCATTTTAATGATTTTATTTTCCATAGGATGATCAGAATTATTCTTCCAGTAGGATGATCAGGATTTTCCTAAAGTGCAGGGGAAAGACAGAAGATTCTTTGATTTTTATATTCATTTGGAAGAATTTTTTCTGTTTTGCAGTTTTCGAAGGGAGGTTTTCATTTAGTACCACGAGAATGTCATTTAATTTGTCATGCAAAATATATTTTTTTCTGTGAATGTTGTAACTGTTTGTTTTAGCAGCTGAAGTACAGTTTTCAAACGCCCTTTCATTTGTGTTTCGTGATGGAATTTGCGAATGGTGGTGAATTATTTTTCCATTTGCAACAGAATCGGATCTTTAGCGAAACAAGGACACAATTTTATGGCGCCGAAATTATCCTTGCACTTGGTTACCTGCATGAACAGTGTATTGTTTATAGGGATATGAAGGTTAGTGCTTCACATCCTTTTGGGATGCACAAAGGTCTCTTTTATTCGTTGCACTTTTTCAGTATTTCTGTTGATTTCTTGTTTTTCATAAAAATAGTCGTCTTAGTAATTCTCGCCTTACTTTTTCTCGCATTTGCTCACGTTGTACATCGAATATCTTATAGGCATCGTTTCACATACATGCTTTTTATTTTCTTTTAGATTTAATTGCGGGCATTTATTTAAGCTAAATGGGTAAATTTTTGAATTGATGACTTTATATTTGATGGCGGGAGAAGAATTATTACATTTGATTCTTTTCTCATTTTTTCAAAGATTGTTCGCTCAACATTCTTTTTCGGGTATTTTGTCTCTTTTCTGCTTCGATTAGAATTTTCATCCCTGTGCTTCTGATTTTTTGATTACATTTATCTCTTTTGAGAAAACTAGCACTCCTGTTGCCCTTGGAAGCTGTAAAATGGGTTCAAATTTTAGCTCCTGGAAGCTATAGTAAAATTAGGTAAAAAATTTAGAGTTCTTGAGAAAAAATAATGTGATCCTGAAAAGGAAGCTTCAAAATATTTGAAACATCTATTGCTTGCATGAAAGTCTACATTTCTGTTTGAACAGCTTTATCATGATTGTTTTCATATCCTGATTAATTTTAAAGCACTAATTACTTTGCTTTTTCCTTTAACTTAAACTTTTATGGACATTCCTTAAAAATATTGAAGATTTCGTGCTTTAAATTTATTGCCTTATATTTTCTGTAAAAAATTTCTGCGGCATTTTCTGCAGATTTTTATACTAGATCATAATTTATATTTTAAACATAACACTTTCCATTCTTTTTAGTATGTTGGCCTTGGAAGCTGTAAAATGGGTTTAATTTCGTGCATTATGTATTTTGTTATAAATTGACTCGTGTTGGCCATCGGAATTTCGTATTTTGGCATTGTCGAGAATTTAGATGAGAACTTTTCTGTTTTTTAAAAACTAATTCATTGATTTTCGATAATCTTTCTGTTATCAATTCTTTGAATCCAGAAATCCAAAAAAGTGTACATCAAAAAATAAAAAATTCCTGACTGTATTTTTTGATGAATTTGTCAGCGGAACTGTTTGAGAAAGTGAGAAAAAGCAATTTTATGTAGGAACTACGATATTCATTTCAAACCAATGATCGGCTCTGTTTTGTTATGGAATTTGCGATTGGCGGCGACCTTTATTATCATCTTAATAAAGAAGTACAATTGAAAAGAGCAGGATTCAGTGAATCACGAACTTGCTTCTACGGTGCTGAAATCGTCTCTGCAGTTGGCTATCTACACGCTAACAACATTATTTATCGGGATTTGAAGGTTTGATGCTGTTATACAGGATGCTGAATCAAGAAATGCTGAATGCATAACATCTTCCAAACACTGCAAGCGAATAAAATGTCTTGGGAAAGCACATTTTACTACTACAATCAAGCTTGTGCTTCAGATTCTATTAAGAACATAAAATTTTGTTCATTTTAGATCAAAATTTTAAATATTTGAGTCTTGGCTTTGATGTACTTTTTAATCGGTTTCTTTATATATAGTTAATGCATGCAATTAGATCAGCGCTAATTTTAAAGGAAAAAAGAGAAAATTGGACGAAATGTTTTAATTATATTGGATTTCATAGCAAAAAGGTGGATGCTAAATTGTTAAAAATTTTTTCGTTATCTAAATGTTGTTTTGAGGTGCAAAATTAATATTGTTGTTACTGTGCTATTTTCATATTTCATCAAATATTTAAATAATTCTAAATATGAATTTTCAAATTTTAGCTAGAAAATCTGCTTCTGGACAAAGATGGTCATATAAAAATAGCTGATTTTGGGCTGTGTAAGGAAGACATATCGTTCGGTGATCGAACAAGGACTTTTTGCGGTACACCAGAATATTTGGCTCCCGAGGTAGCTTTCTATAAATCTGTATTTAATCTTAAGTACTATTTACGCTCTTTGTATGAGTTTTTTTCGGTTTATAGGTACTTGAAGACAATGACTACGGTCGTGCGGTAGACTGGTGGGGCGTCGGTGTTGTGATGTACGAAATGATGTGCGGCCGTTTACCGTTTTATTCAAAAGATCATGAAAAATTGTTTGAGCTGATTCTTACCGGTACCATACGTTTCCCATCGAAACTGACAGCACTAGCTAAATCTTTACTGACTGGATTACTGGTCAAAGATCCGAATCAAAGGTAAGACAGATTTTCTATCTCTTATATCGTATGATACCTTCTTGTTTTAAAAAATTCTTATTTCTTTGAAAATCAGTTGAATTTTCATCCTATTTTTATCTTTTAGAATAATCAAGTAAGGAAATTTGAATAAGTTAATCTAGACTTGGCGGAGGACCGGAAGACGCTCAAGAAATTATGCAGCACGGATTTTTTGATAATATCGACTGGGGGAAGTTATATCGAAAAGAAATCACTCCTCCATTCAAGCCAAACGTGCAGTCGGATACCGATACCTGTTACTTCGATAAGGTTGTTTCTTATGCGTTGCTTTAAACACAGTTAAAATATTAGTCGGTAGCCTGTCGCTGTTGAAATAAAACCTCTCAAAATATTTGCTTTAGAAGAAACAGTTTGTGTTTAAATTTCTAAATGAATATTTGAGTTTGTTCATTTTAAAAAGTTAAATTTAGCTTACAAGCGATTTCAGCCAGCGACTTTTTATTTATTGATATTTATGTACATGATTTTTGTGTACGGCTGTTTGTAGGAATTTACTCAAGCTCCAGTACAACTCACTCCTCCACCAGTTCGTTCAGGACCTTTAGATACAGTTGATGAATTGGATGAAATGCAAAATAATTTTGTACAGTTTTCTTTTCACAACGTGATGTCGTCTCCTTTACGTAATGCCAATGATACAATGGATGCGCTTGAATAAAGTTATATCGTAAAATTTATTAATAAAATTGATGTAAATGCAAAATAAATTTATTTAATATCTTACAGTTGAATTCAGTCCCATACGCTACTGCTATTAAGGTCCTAAATTTCTTACAAAGGTTTTTGAATTTGGTTCCATACGCTACTAAATGTTTCTTGATTTCCGTTTTTTAGTTTTTTGATTTTATTAGCACGCTCTAAATACGTTAAAAATAATCTCAGAAATTAGAAATTTTTTATTGTTTTTACTTTTTAACCATTATTAGAAAAAACATCACTCCGGTGCTGTATTTATCCTTTTTTGAATTTGAATATAAGTTTTTGCTGTTTCGTTACTGTGATATTGGTTGTAATTAATTATGAGACTTTACGCTTCAATTTCTCATAAAATAGTGTTTTTATTTTTACTATATTTCTATACTTTATTATTCTATATGTTTTTTCATTTTCAGTGTTTTTGCGTTTTTTCTCTCAGAGATTTATTGAAGCATGGGATTTTCGACGGGTCGTGATTTTTTGAAATTTTTTTAAACTTATTTGAAATTCATATGTATTTATAGCTTGGAAGGAGACATTAGATGTTAAATTGTTTTACAGCGTCTATTTTTGATTTCGTTTTGTGAGTCTGCCATCAACGGTTGATTTTTATATGTCTTTTGTGCGTGATTCTTAACTATATTTCATATTTTCATATTTTTGTCTACTTCATTTTCGTTTATGCTTGTATTCACTTCATTTTTTAATTTGGTTGCGTATAAGTTCGATATGAACATTTATTCGTTTTTTTTTCTTTTTTTTTTTTTTTTTTTTTTTTTTTTTTGTTTAAATGTCAAACTGATTTGGTGACGATATTGAATGTATTTTTGCAGTTAATTTTTTCGCTCTATTTTTAAAATAACGAAATGGGATGAAATGACGAGCAGTTAGTGATGCTAAAATCTATCAGTGTCACGTTGCTTAATTTGAAATCAAGTTACACTTTGGAACATCGATGTAAAACTATAGCATCATTATTTCTGGAGCTTTATGGATACCAATGCGCAAAAGATAGTTGTAGAATGTCCTTTTGGGACTTGAGAATTAGGAGAGTTGTAGAATGCCCCTTTGGGACTTGAGAATTAAGACCCAGAGAACAATTCTATTGTTAGAAGATGAATTAAATCAACCAAATTCATGGCTTCTCTGAGGCGATCAATTTGTCTTCTTAAAATAAAATCAGTTTAGTAATGTGACAGCAACATCGAAAAATTCACTTTGATGCGTTTGCTGATTCTTACTTCTGTAAAAGTCTTTGAAATGAAAGCTCTGCCTTGCAAGTTATTTTATTACAATAGTTTGTTACTAATCGTTTTGCATTGAATATAGTATTCACTACTCATAGTTATAATTACTCTTCAAGTCATTCAACACCTGCAAGTCATCTATTAAGCGATCAACTTTTTTGTTATTACGATTAGTAATATCAACCTTCAGTTAAGTCCAAGCTATATTCATTATCGGTATTGGTTATACTCTGATAAAAAGGTCAACTCATAATCTTATTATAAATTAAATTGAGCACTTAAGATGCAGAGGAGCATTGCATCTGGAAAGGCTTCTGAAGCAATTAATTTGATAAATGAGAAATATTTCGTGCACAAGATGAGAGTGAACTGAGTGTTTGTTTCTTATCTTTTTTCTTTATTTGATTTAAAGCACGTTTTTCTATTCTTACCTGATTTCCGAAGTCAAACGATAAATACGCCTCCCAAAATTCTGATTCATTCTGATTTGATCACTTTCAACTTTCACGCTACATTGCAGCTATGTATTTTATATGAAACAATAAAAATTCTTTTAAAACACTATTCATCCTCTTACAGAACTTGTTTTATTGAATTTCATCTTATTTAAAAACTAATTTAAATTTAGTAGCAAGAGAATACCAATATTAAATTCATATAAAATTCCTTAAATACATTTGTGAAAATGTGACTAAGACCGAAAGCACGGGTAAAATATGTGAGAATCATAAAAATGGTTTAAATTTAATCCAGTTGTGAATATATCTGTAAATGATCAAATTTTTATAAAGGTGAATTGCATGTTTAATTCAAAGCCGATTACAATGATTGATCAATGGATTACAGTGTTTTCAGATTTAAGAAAATAAAAGAAAATTAAAATAATAACACAGTAGTGACACTGATGAGAACATTCATGTATTTGTAAAAAATCTCTATTTGGACTTGTTATATTCCTTACAAGTCATTGAAAACGATATAAATAACAAAATTTACACTTCTTTCCTTGTAAGTATACTTTAAAAGCACTTTCAGATTAATTTGTTATACATTATACATAATATTATTGATTTACAATGTATGAAGATACAAGATGTAGCCAAAGCTTCTGAAATCCTTATAAACTGAATGAATTTTAAACTAAACTTTGTGTAAACTTGCATTATTTAGTGATTAGCTTATTTGCTCGTTTATTGGCTGATTCCACTCTTACTTCATTTGATTGGGTCTGCAATCATTATCCGATTAATTCAATAAAGAAAATCTAAAACATTACCGTTATTTCAATTAAGAGAAACTTGGATCCATAATACAAATAGGATCCATAATATAAATAGAGATGAAAAATTAATGTCTACCGTACCTTCTCATGTATGCGATCCAACTGTCTATTTTGATTGCTAACTTCTGTGCTCATATCAATTGCCATATTACGCAAATTACCAACCATCGTTGACACCTGTTGTACATTCTCGTCCATTTCATCTTCACGCGCATCGTTTGTTATTCTCCAAATTTCACTTTTATTCATAAAGCGAAAGTTTTAAAACTTGCCCATCAATTTATTTAATTTTTTTTGTTAAATTTATTGTTTATCCGTTTGAATAAACGCTATGCAATCATACTGAATGTTCTACAAAAAAAGAAACTTATGCATACTTAATTGAAAGCATTCGAAAATATTAAATTATCTCAGAATGAATTTTTAGGAAGTTCTTCAAATAGAAATTGAGCAAAGGAAATGCTCGCAATTTATTTCAAAAATTAAACCCAACAACTAATATTAAAGTTCTACAAAAATGAGGAAAAGAATTTCCAAACAGAGTATTAAACAGTAAAATGGTTAACAAACCGTGTGATATACCCCCCCTGAGGACCCATTCCAGAGTCGCCAACAGTTATCCGAGGCTGATCACTAATTACTCCTCCATCGTCGTCTTTTTTCCATGCCTTTGCATATTCTGAATTTTTTTCAAAATCTTCTGTCCTGCAATTTTAATTTTATTTTCGAAGTCTTATGAAATTATATTGTTTTACCTCTTAGTGAACGAATGTTATGTGAACAAAATATTGTTTTATTCCACAGTGCACTTTGAAGAAATACTTTTGCTTGCAGATGGATTTTCAAAATTATAATGATCTTTCACGTTAAAGAGCCACTTAGATATCAGAGAATAAAGGGAAGAAAAAGTAATGATTATGAAATTTTCTATTGCTAGCAACGGAAGAGAAATTTGTGTAATAAGTTTTTGAAACGTTTTAAATTATCGGCATGTTTAAATTAGCAAACAGATTCTTATTTAATGGCGTAAGCTTTCCAAAAACAAACTTGAAACATGGGAGAGTGCATAAACCACAACATTTTTCCATGCCTTTTAGATGCTCTTCTGCCTCACGCATATCCTGATTTATCGTATCTAGGCCGCCTTCGACACGTTCTAGCTGCTCTGCAATCGTGTTTTTCACATGTAATAATATTAATGATTTCATCTCTGATTATTCCAACTATATGGATTTGTGGTAATCTGGTGACTGATATCTTTCCTATCTCAACTTAAATTTAAGAATAAGCGACTAAAGGCGAAAAAAAAACTTTTGCAAAAAAAGAAGTGAAAGAGTACCTCCTTGATCATCTAACATTACAAGTGTTTTAATGCCTGCTTCCTTGCTCTGAAATCACAAGACAATTTTTTGAGAGATTTGGTTTCAAACGATTAGAAATTTTTTTACAAATTAAAATTTTTCGTAATTTTAGCTCTTTAATCAATGTAGAACGAACTAGCAGTTATTGTTCGATGAATAAAAAATCATTCGTTCAAATGAACTAAGTAAATCTTTGAATATCATAATCAAAATGATAAGCAATAATGGTTTCCCACACAATATAAATCATCCTTTCAATACAACAACATACCTCTTCACATAACTGTAGCATGCGCCTTGTGGCTTCCAATGACTGAAATATTTTCAAAAATTTATTTAAATTAATCTTTATCTTATTGAAAAATCTAAAATATGTGAATAAACAAAAAATGAAAATGAAGCTTTGATTTGAAGAATTTACAAAGCCTAAAATTTTGATGCTGTAGTTTTTAATTCCGCTTAAGGGCTTTAAATAGAAATACCACGACCGGGTTTTTATTGCAATCATAATAATTGTTAGTTTCTTGACTTTTTTTGCTCGTAAAAAGTTAAAACAATAATTAAAAAAATTGGAAATACTTTTTAATATTTAAATAAAACTTCTTCATGGCATGTCCATCATTTCCCGCTTCCACTTTTCACGTTTAATTGCAGTTAAGGAACAAATGACCCCATCCAGAAGAAGCTTCAGATAACTAACTGAATATTCATTTCTTCTTAAGGAAAGCACTAATACATATATGAAACATGATATCATCAATATTTTATGAAATCATTACTTTCAATACGGTACTATTGACGGAAAATTTTTGAATTCATCAGACATATCAGTAGGTAACTTTACTTTTTAGTAAATTGTTAGTGCCTAGCACTTGATGGGAATGTTCATCCTTCATTTTACTCCTTTTCCGGACAGTGAGTTGTCAAGTCGGCAACTTGCTGATTTTGCATTGATTATGTAACGAAGACAAAAGCCAATACAGTTAATAAAAATTGATTTGCAGAAATAGTTTTGCAGAAATACTGATTCAGGATCTAATAATCATCGAGTTGTTGACAGGGTACCATGAAATTTGAAATTTCAAATAATTACTGTCAATTAATATTTAACTGCTGAGAACAAATATTTTTGAAAAACTGTTATTGAAACAAATCCATTTCAAACTATGCAAAATATAATAAGCATTATATAATTATCGGAGGAATTAGTGTTAAACATAACTTGACAAACTGCAAAAAACTCGTCCATACTCTCTTCACTATCGTATCGAAAGCAAAAAGATATTCCCAGTTGTTCCGAATGTCTTTGATGATTACTCGACTATTTGCATTGCTGAGAAATGGTCACACAATTAAAGTAGTTTATTAAATCATATCTCAGTCATTTTATGCTCATTAAAGGGGATCATTTCTGTGAAACCTAAGCCTGAGATACAAAGATTAAACACTGATACAGGAGAGAGGAAAGCGATTTAATTGTTTTGAAATTGGATTCACCGCTTAGAATTTAAAATATCTGAACTTAGGAAGGGTCAAAGAAGCGCAATTAAGAGTAAAAATAAAACTGGATCATGGTTCCAAATTGCTTCTGAAATATTGAAAAAAGGAAAGTTCTGAGTGTTTAGAAAATGCACACAAAATATGAATTAGTGGACTGTGAATAGATGGTTATTAATTCATTCGAATCATCTGAACTTTGAATTTGACCTAAGAAGTGAAGTAGAAGTATGGACTACTGTAGAACTGCCTTCATTTTTTTCCGTCAGTGTTTAATTCATGTCAAATTATCCGTAAATCAGTAAATGATTCATAAATAGAAACAATTTCTCAAAAAAAAACTGCTCATAATAATGACCATGTCTCCATATGCATATATATATATATATATATATAAATTGATGCATAGAGTAATGGTAATGTTGTAATATGATTTACCACAAAAGAGGCAGTAGACAAAGGGAATCTGTTGATTAGATTTCCGGTTATATCAACACTTGATAGATACATGTGTCAAAATGTCAATAAGAAATTGAAGATAGCAATAAGTTCACTCTCGGAGCCATGTAAACAATGCAACTGAACATTTTTAATAACAGTTTCAAACTACCGAGCTTAACTAACTTATGTAGTGACAGATACATTTGAGTAAGTTTGGATTTGCAATCGTACTGCTGCGAGACTCGTCCAATTGTTTCAGAATCTTTGGAAATTAGAAGTAGTGTGATAAATTTGCTTATAAGCCTAGATTATCTGCTTTCTAATTTCAAGATAAAACGCAATCCCATTTGTTTTCAAAGAATTAAAAGGATAAAGGAATCTCATTACTTTTTTTTATCAGTTAACAGAAGGTGAGGTCTGGAAACACTATAAAAGAGATGGGCAACAATAAATTGTTGATGGCTGAAAATCTATATAATTCTCTTAGAATTTTTTTTTTTGCACTATCAAAGAAATCTTCCCGCTATTAGCAACAGTTTGATTTTTCGAAAATTTCTAGTAACTGTTTCCATAAATTCAAGATTTTCGTCATTTTAAAATGTTTGGTAAAAAATTCTGAGAGAACATTAATGATATTTGAATATGTTTTGAGAAAAAAAAAAAAAAAAAAAAATATATTCCTCTCACTACGAATATCTCGATTGCTCTTGTCACAAAAAAAACAATTTAATACTATAAATATCTTAAAAGTTTTAAAAAGCTGGAAAAAAGTACTTGGATAAAAGTACACTACCCCTTCCATTGAAAAGTGCGCATTATTCGAAGTTACATAATGTAAGTTAACAATTTGTATAGCAATGCAACTAACTAATGTAATAAATAAAAGATAAAGTGAAAATAGGAAGGAAGGGAAATAAACAAAGCTGTTAAAGAACATATGGCAGCATATTACATTGGAAATCAAAAATTAATTTTCCATATAGAGATGAGAATTGAAACATTGCCATTCAATGCAGTGGTATCATTACTACCTCAATATTATTCCTTTTGATTACATTAATTCTAGAGAAAGAAGTTTTAAATCCCAAGTTAGCTATTTCCTTCAAACTTTTGCTTAGCAGGCATTTTATTATAAAAAATTCAAATTTGAAATATTACCAAACAGATGCATCTAACTGAAATGCAGAGAGAATATCGCATGAAATATATAACTAAATCCGAGAAATAGAATTAATTAATCATTTACTGACAATGAAAGTAAAATGATGAAGCAAATTTATGAAAAGAATAGGAAATTTCATGCATTTTTTTTTTCTCGATTTACTAACGATTAAATGCAAGTAATTAAGGCTCTAAAAGATGTATATAAGGCTTTGTCTTCCAATTAGAACTGTAAAGAATTGCTTGATTATTATTGGATGCAAAAACATGTTTATGATTAGATTAATTATCCGCTATCACGATAAAATTTATGGAAAAATAATTTTTCATTTGCTTTCACATAATATTTCTAAAACTCGGCATTGTCTAACTTATGATCATTTCACAGTTCTATCATTATATTCCATGATGATGCTTCGCATTCCAAAATCAAATTAGGGATCGAGCCAATGAGAAATTGGTTGTATTCTTTAAAATTTTCGTGCGATCTTTTCAGAATCAATGCTACTTTTGTTATTATCAAGCAACACTAGATCAATCGAACTTTAAAATATGATCTCACTACAAGTCACCGATATATGATCAGGCGATCAAGGCAAGGTTTAACGTGACACATCTTCTCTAAAGTGGCTAATAGATATATATATTTAATATGAATGCCATATAATTCAGTGCTAGCAAGCTAGTATAATCCTCATTCGTAGGGATTTATAATGACGACATCTCAATTAATCATTTGGCAGAGGCTCTGTACTTTGTTTTATCTCTGCATGACAATAACACGCATGTGCGGTAGATATTTCGAATTCTGCTAGAAAATCATCAATAACTTGAGCAAACAAATAATTGAAGTCCAGAATTGCAAATTGAAAAATAAACTTTTTCATCTTATATTTTTAGAAGGATTTAAAAAAATGCTGATAGACCCATCATATAAATTCTGCTCTCTGGAAAAGACAAGAAATTTTGCTTTAATATTTTCACAATTTTCTTTTGAAATTTGCTAACTTTTCAATTCCAAAAGTGAAATCTAAAAAATAATAGGTAATAAGTATTATTATATATACCGATAATCGTCTTTTGAGCATGAAAGATATAACCTCAGATAAACAAGAGAAGTTTATTTCATTTGCTCCAGAATATGGACAATACCATTCAATGAAAATTTTTCATTTATTATCAGGATTATGTAATTGCAATAATTATTTAAGCTTACTTCATCTGTTGTCGCGTTCATTTTCAAATTAATTTCTTCCAATGATTCTGGTATATCACCGTTTGCAATCATTTTTTCGTCCTCTACTGTTTTCCAAAATGTTGTTTGCACTAGCACTGAATAATTCTGCAATTTGATCAGCTTATATATAATATATTTATCAGTCCTTTACTACAGCATGATGGATAGTTGCCTGACGAGAGCATTAATGATTAATAATATTGAATTATTTTGATTCTGGCAATAAGAAATTCAGCAGTAGCAATTACTACTTATAAATAGAATGATGTGCATAATATCATTCTGTACTATATTCGAGTATATTTAATGCTTTTTCAATAACAGCATATCATTATGGATGTAAGAAAGAACAGAATGATCTTATTTGCTTTTGTTAGCAATGACTACTTAGCTCTGACTCTTATCGCCACTACGAGTTGAACCTTTACTTCAAATGCTAAATTACAAATATGAACTTTAGCATATCATATTATTATATTTTCACTCTCAACAATAGTTGTCAATGATTATTGACAGAGAATGAAACAGAAATTGGTGCTGGAAAAAATGGTTGAAAACTAAAAAATATTCATTCGTTAGCTATCAAATGGCTTGAAATATAACTTAAGATACAAATGTGGCTGCTGTCTTGATATGTTCGTCATACTACTAATTATTGAGGAAAAGAAAGAACATTGTGACGCAAAGAATTAAATGAATATTGAGAGCATTTTCGACAGAAACAATTTTACCTTAAAAAATATTCTTAACCAATCTGAAAAATTACGTTGAATCAAAAACTTGAAACATATTTTCAATTTTTTGACCAACGAGAAATATCGGATCATTATGCTTTACTGATAACCTGCTATCTTCTGTTAAATACATAACTACACTATGTAATTAACAACATTTGCATGCTAACACAAAGAAAATGTTCTATTACTTCTCAAGAATAGCTCAAAAAATTACGTCTGAATATGAAGCATGATAAGGATTCGAATTTTGCTTAAGACTAACAAGCGCGAATATCATCCTTTGATTACTTGTTTTTCATTTATTTCTTTTTGTTGAATTTTACTCTCTACATTCTTTTGCAGTCATAACCCTTCTGAAATGATCTAGCTTAAGTCTTTCTTTCTTTCATTTAGATTCCCATGATATATCGAAACGTTGGTAAAATTATGTTTATTTTTTACAAAATGGAAAAAAAGCATTGTAAATATCCTCTTCTTAATGAGTCGCCTTATTAATAAATGAACGCAATTGGTGGATTGTAATATCATTTCACCAGAATTTCTATAAATGGATCAAAATCCGGCATACAAATATAGCAGCAGAGGGAAAATCAATCTCAAAGCAATTACCTTCCCTTTCATCAAACGGAAGCTCATCAAAATAGTATACAAATTCAAACAACAAAGCAACTTGATTTGTTGTTTGAATATCATTTCGAATATCATTTGTTTGAATATCAAACCAGAATTTCTATAAATGGAGACTTTACTTAAAATAGGGGATAAAAAAGAAGTAAAAAAGTTTTAAAAAGATAGTCGAAAAAGTAAAATTCGCTCTCTTACTTACATATATTGGTCAAAATTTGAATGTTTCTGAAATCAATGCAGGGAAATTCCTTCTTATTTAAAATTTCCCTAATTACTACTAAGAAAATTAATTCGTTAATATTTCCTGTAAAAAAAATCACTTCCTTTAATTAGCTCCATAAACTGTAAAATTAAAGTCTTTCCATCAGTTGTTGCGATTATAATTTCGTCAATAAACAAACATCTACAAGATTTCCTTTGATTGTTTCGTTTTTTACCACCAATTTTAACCCCAGCATCTGAAGTATTAGGCCATTAGGTATTTTTTTAGCTCTTTACCGAAAATAAGAAAAATATAATTAAATGAGAATGATTATGGCATTGAATCTGATTTGCTATAGTAGTAAACTTTAAAATAATTAGAAAGTTTCACTAACGAAATGACTAGCTACAGTATTTTTATGCCTTACCATTATGCTTAGCTTTTGACAATTTAAAATTCGTTTTCGCAAAACGAAAATATATAAATAGCAAAAAATGCAAAATTTAATTTCCTTTATTTATCGGAATTATCGAAATTTAATTTCAGAAAACATTATGTACAGGAAGACTAAGGCAAGCGCGAGAACATTAATAAAATTATGAATTTTATCGAGCCATTATCAAGATTATCACCAATATAATGATGAAATCTAGGTAAGACAGCATTACCCATTGCTTAGGCCCTAGGATAAACTTATGAAAAAGAAATTTTTCCCCAGTGTACAAATACGCAGCAGCAGCAGCAGCAACAGCAATCAAGCTAAAATGGAATCCTGTCGCCAATTTAAATGATGTCATTTCTGGCCCAACACATAGCAACTGCTACAGGAATAAATCTTTACAAAAAGTTAAACAAAATAAATCGCACAAATCTTTGTCGCATTTATCAATGAATTTATCATGTCATATTATTCTATATACATTGCATGCAAACTATTATTTTTTTATCATCACAATGTTTAAATTATAAAGAAGAGGAATTTAAATTCTTATAGAGGTAAGCGAGAATTGATTATATCTGATTAGCTTATTTATTTATAATTGCTTCATTTCGTTTATACTTATTATTATCGTCATCCTCTTTCACTCACCATCCCATTTCATTTTTTATTCAAGATGCTTGAATAAAAAATGAAGCTTTGCTCCTTTTTTAACAAATTTCGTTTTTGAATCAATTTCTGAAGAAAAAACGAAATATGATGTCACTGAATACTTGTCATCATGAACAATGTCGCATGATGCCAATGCTTTACAACTCTTTTTGACGGAAATCCGATTAGGACAGCGACCCAACTAGCTTAATTTAATATATGAAAGTATTTTTGCTTCATCAGGACAGATGGATGGAAAACAATATTTTTAAATTACAGAAACAATGGGAAGAAGCAATACATATTTCATTTCCTTAATCCCACAATAAGATAAATTTAATCAAAATTTCAAAAAACCATCACCACACCATGGTAACTTTGAAACAAATAAAAGTAATTTAGAAGAGTAAATATCATATATGGAAAGAAAAAAAATATCAGAAAAAATTAATATTTGTTTGTTGGACAGCAACAACTAATTTTATTTACGACCACAGTAAAATGATGTGTGATCAAATAAAGCAAAATAATTGAAAACAGAAATGAAATTTATAATTTAATTCCAGCTAAAAATTTAATTATATGCATGAAGAAATAGCGCGACATCTAAGAGAACAAGAAATCAAAGTAAATGATGAGAAATTTCAAAGATGTCATATTTTAATTCCTACTAGCGCAGAATTAAATTATATATATCCGAAGTTGTCAAGGAAAAGGGAATTAGGTAATTTGTTGAAACGGTTAAAGCAAAATGATGAAAAGAAATGGCAGAAGTGAGTAGCAAATTATTGAATTTTTAAACTATGGTTGATGTCATTTTAGGAATGTAGAAAATAATATTCAAAAGTATTCAAAGGTATATGCTAATAGTTAAACAATTTTTAGAATAATCTTTAAAAAAAAATTGATGATGATATTAGAAAATCTTTGAAGAATTGATATTAAGATTTCAGCGATAATTTGATAGTAAAAATGGTAATGTAATATTTGAAGGATTATTATTTGTCGATTTCATCGAAGAAAATGATGATAGCTGAGATAAATTCTTTTTTGAAAAAAAAAAAAAAAAACTAATTATCAGCTGACAAATATGTAACGAGAAATGAGTTATCGATTTTTTTGTTTTCAAAAAAAAGAAAAAAAAAATGCTTCAATGATTTAATGGATATTTAATACTTCAAATATGAAAGATTTCATGATAGAAAATAAAAGAAAGATTATAATTGTAAATAATATCCAGAAAAAAAAAAAAAACATCAAAAATCAATGTTTGAACTTGAGGAACGGCAGATTTATATAGATGTAGACAAAATATGAAGTTAAAAAGGCTAATCTAGGCAAAACTTGCTCTAAGCTAAGCTAAACTAAGCTAGAACGATAGATTGCTAGAAGGTAAGCTAACAAGAATAAAGTTTGAGAAGCCATGTATGGGTAGGAGAAGCAGGCAATGAGCTTTTTAGCAAAAGAAAATGTAAAAAAAGGAAAGCATAAGCGGCGACTTTTCCATTCTTTTTCTTTCAATAAAATAACTTGTTCGTTTGATTATTTTATTTTTTTCAATTTATTTTTACGTGTGTCAAATTCTAGACCTTATAACACTCTGTGATATTTTTGTTTTGTTAAATACTATAAACTATTTAGATAGATAGATAAAAAGTGTTAATTTGGAAATCATATATAAATTTATCCTTGAAGAGAACCTACAGAGATTACCACCAATTCAACACTCCTTTCTCATGCTTTATTTAAAAGCACATACACATACACATACACACACACACACACACACACACACACATACACACATACACATAATTCAACCACTCTATAATCGATATTAAATTTAACTGAAATCCTAAAGATGCAATTGCATCAAGTCAACGAGTCAATTTTTCCTTATGAAGCGCTATTTTAAGTTAACAAAGACATATTTGATTTTTTAATTTAATTCTTTTTCTACTCTTTCTTTCCTTTCATCGTTCACTTCATTATTTATCATTTATTAAAAAAAAATGTTTGAATGGATAAAATATGCTTATATACCTTATAATATATAGTATACTTTTAATGCATATATCATCTCCAATCATTGAATATTCACAATAATATTTGTAATCAAAAATGGCATACATTTTGCATATCACTAAACTATGATGAAGTTGTTAATTGTTGTTTCCATTTACAACTTCAATCATAGAAATCATGAAATTTTTTTTTATCATGAAAAAGAACTTTGCTTTAATAAATTAATCCATTGCAACTTTGTATCATCACAAAGAAACAAAAGGATCGATTTGTTAAAAATATAAATTACAAAAAAATGGGAGCAAAAATAATTTCCTTATTCGGAAAATTATCACTGTAATAAGTATAACTCGTTTTCACAAATAATGAGCAACGATTGTCAAAGTAACTCAATTATAGAGTAATTGAAGTAAGGATATTCAAAAAGTAACTAAGAAATTCTGAAAAAAAAGAAGAGTCTAGCAAATTAGTATAAAAGTGAAATTTGATAATGAAAAGAAAGAGCAATATTTGAAAACAACAATGTGAAAAAACAAAAAGCATCAAATACAAATATCGAATAGCATTATAAAGATTCATGATGGGGGAAGCGATTCAACTCCCGTTGTAAATTTGAAATCCTCTGGGAATAGCTCTGCAGCACGAGGATAAAGAAGTTTGTATGTTTGTTTAACAGTCACTTCAGCTGCACCAGCAATTTCACCAATTTCTAAAAAACTTATGTGACCTTAAGAAGTATCCTTAAGAAACAAAGTTATGCATTGCAAATTTACTGTATGACTAAATTTTTCAGAGAAATCAATATATTGTTTTAAAACCACTCTAAAAATATCATAAATTTTGAAACCATTTTTTGGAAACGATGCCAAATGAAACCTTTAGCCGTTTTTTTAGTATTCGACGCTTGACTTGCCATATATATCGCTGCTGCTGCTATAGATATCGGACTACGGCTAAAATGAAATACTCTGTTCTGGTGGTCAGATTATCAAAGTTAATTTGGAAATTTTCTAAAGAAACAAACTTCCTACCCTGCAACTAAGTCCAGTTCAACAGCTTTTTTTGCAATTCGTGTTGCTGCAGCCTGGATATTATGGGGCAAACCCAAATTACCGCAGAATCGTGACTGAAAAGTTGCATAAACAGATACATAAAGTGAAATAATTAATTACACATAGTCATTATTAGCAATAACAATTAATGAAGAGAGGTAAATTTTGTGATGCAACCTTCACGGTACGGAATACATCCTCGGTTTTTCATTTGTAGCAACTTAACAGTCATTTCTATGGTTTAAAAAAAAAATATGGTTCTGCATTTAAAGCAAATTAAAATGCTGACATAAGTATAATTTTTATGCTGTTTTCAGCATATAAAACTAACCATAAAATCTGCACTGGTAATCTGTTCTAAACTCGTTTCTAGTGACTTTATGATCAGTTTGAAACATCTTCCTATTTCTTTTTTAGAAACACGAGAAGCAGCGCAGATTTCTGAAAATTTTCTAGCGAATTATAATTATTTAAGAATACATAAAACCATGATAATGTAGATAATATCAATAATTAATACTTTAACAATCTCTAACACAAGGAATGAACAATTATAATCTTTAAATAATAACCCTTAAATGTACGTGGAACACCTTCCTTTCTGCAGGCTATATATAAACATGCTGCTGCTTGAGCTTCATTATTTTTACCCCGTAATGTTTTACTATCCAATACATCTTTGAATATCTTGGCTGCGCCATCCTGAAAGATTTAGCTACCTGTAAACTATTCAAGCATTATCCATGTATTCGGAAGGTATTCAATCGGGGAAAAGTGAACTAGTACAAAACATAGACTTTACAACCTCAATAGATTTTGAGAGATGGATACGTGCACTCATCTCACGAATTACACTTAAACCTTGCGACATCTGTCGATCCATGTTATTCATATTCTTACGCTGTGAATTTGCCAAACTGCAAATAATCAAGTTTGTATATGGTGAAAATAATGAATTAATCGAATAAATTGAAATATTCAAACAAAACTAACTCCGAAATTGATAAATCCAGAGAACTTTTTTACTTCAATGATAAACAAAAATACACAAATTACCTGTAATCACTCTCCGAACCACCAAAACCAACAGCAATAGATGTTGACAAATCAGCGCTTCCAAGAAGTGGATTCTCCGGTGCACCAACACGTGATGGATCAGCACCAGATTTTTCATTACTGAATGATCGCCATTCTGTTCCCACATCCACCAATCTTGAATATCATTTTCAAAATTGAAATTCAA
This sequence comes from Mansonella perstans, assembly GCA_037074765.1. Taxonomy (NCBI): domain Eukaryota; kingdom Metazoa; phylum Nematoda; class Chromadorea; order Rhabditida; family Onchocercidae; genus Mansonella; species Mansonella perstans. The sequence goes on from JBAMDO010000019.1 coordinate 411,195, forward strand.
TCATCAAATTTTAGCTACTACTATAATTATAATCAGTTACAATCACTTAATCATAATTATCAACTTCAAAACTTTAAATTAAGCAATAGTGAAGTGAGATAGAATTGAATAGCTAAAACCTGTCTCCTACAACTAAACCACATTCAGGGCAGATCAAATCACCAGCTCGATGATCCTCTACCAGATGAGCACCAGGATGTACAGGACATTCCACCGACATCTGTAAACTTTTTTTTTTTAATAAATTATTAAGTCTATCATTCGCTGATCTTTCGTACATTCCATCACATAAATAGACAAGGTTGTTTGGAAACTTACTAATTCAAAATGGTAAAATGGTAGCCAAAGGTCAATCAATGGTGGCTAAAGGTCAATCAATGGTAGCCAAAGGTCAATCAGTAGTAGCCAAAGGTCAATCAGATAATGCATACAATAATAAAAATATTTTAAATCACTTCAACATCAAATCTATCAAATCTCAAATAAGCCAAGCCGCTATCTGCTCCAAAATGCACTCAATATATTCTCCGAAAAATTATATCGATAGAAGACTCTGACTGAATTTTGTGAAAATAGCAATCTCGCTTTGTCTAGCCTACTGAGACACCGCATCTGGTCCTACCGAGACATCTCATAACTTCGATATATACGAACACAATGCGAGCAAAACTTCTTGAAATATATTTGAAAAATAGCCGTGCTCACACTACTAGTAACATTTCAGCTTTAATTCGATCTTGAAATTCCTCCAAGTTTGAACTGCATTCTCTTAACATTATCATATACCGTCGTGGAAATGCGGAACTATTAAAATATCCCATGATAATAATTTCTTTCTTCTTGCAAAATTTAATGTTATCTAATTAACAACTTCACAAAAAGTTGCTTGCTTTAACTTCTTGCAAATAAGATTCAGCACACTCGCGAAAACACTTTCAGGATATCTTCAGGACTTGCATTAAGCCTCTTTCAGCAGAAATATTAGTTAAAGTATTTGCAGTTATCGAAAACAAAGGAAAGAAAGCCGAAAAAAAGGTTTTTTTTAAGAAAATCTTTATGCATCAACAAAACAAAGTTCTTTTTTTCAAAAAATCCTTATGCATCTGTTGACGATAGCCAAAATCCAACAGGAAACAATAAACGAATGCTCATGAACGCGGCCTCTCTTTTTTACCTTTAAACAAAGCAATCAATGATGTATTAGCCACTTTCACAATCTTAAAACGTACACCTGGAATATCACCCACTGCATGACCTTTTCGACCGAAGCCAGCCACTAAAACTTCGTCATTTTCCTGTAATAAAAGCCTTTGTAAAAAATAGCTATATATTCATATCAGGAAGAAGAATGGATGAAAGATATCTTTGTGAAGTTCTAAAGATGTAAAGCAATATACACAATGTAAGCTTAATAATTTGTCTTTGTTAACATAAATCTAGAACAATGAAGACTACACGTTAACAAATTACAGTTTACGATTACTAACTAAACACTTGAATAATTTAATAAATAAAGGCAATCCTTTTTCGAGTGTAAAACAAATAAAATGAAGTAATACCTCAATAAAATTTAAGCAACCATCATTTGGAACAAATGCAGTAATCTTTTTTCCATTCTTGATTAATTGAACACGGACACATTTACGAATAGCGGAATTGGGCTGTTTAGCTTCAACACCACTGCAAAACAAAATGCATGTACTTTTTGTAAACAACTTTATTTCAAATATCATTCCATCATTAAGAGCATCACAATAACATCTAATTTTTCAGCTTAATATCTCAATGATCTCGTAGAAATAAGTAAAAATATTCTTCCAGGTAACATGAGAACTTTGTACATGAAAACTCTGCACATGGTTGTTTGTCAAGTATCATACGAAAAAGTATAAAAAAAAAAAAAAAAAAAAAAACTTAAATATAAAAATAAAATAAAAATTTAAATATACGTACACTTTTTCAAGAACGATGCCTTTAGCATGTGATGCTGCACCAAATGGATTAGCTTTCCAACGTGTTCCTAAATGAGCTTTTTTGTATCCTTTATCGTTCCAACGTTGAGCTTGCCGATGCATCTTCAGCTTCCGAGCCGTACGTATACCTTTCGGTTTTCCCATTCTGACCAATTACTTATCAAGATCTCTGCAACATATACACGCTTTTTACCTAACGCTAACATAAAATCCACGTTCACGTTAAGTCTAATCCTCAAATTTCCTTTCACTTCAAATAGCCTCATCCTTGCGTGAACAATGGTAACATTATTTTCATACAGCCCCATTGTGAAAATTAACATCCAATGTGCATTTCATCAGTGTTTTTCAATGAAATTTATATAAAGGCCCATTATTAATCAAAATTTGTTTATGTAACTTCACGTAAGTATCATATTTGCATTTTTATATATTCAGCTAAGTATTAAATGTTCACATTGTTGAATACTTTAACATCCAAACTTAATGATAGGCGAATGATCGGTTGATTTAAAATAGGCATTTTAAAAAGGAAGCCTTTATTTTATGAATGAATTTATGAGAGATGAAATTGCTATTCACTTGGCTATTTATCACATTGGCCTTGGCTAACATGAAACAAAGTTCATCTGAAATGGCCCTCAATGGAGTATTTATGCCGTATTATTTGAAAATTCCTTTGCATGTTCACAAAATCCTTCATGTATTGAACACATCCGAAATAAGAGCAGTATTACATAAACGAATTGGCTTACAATTTAATCGCCTCAAATCCAAGTTTATGCTTTTTGCTTCAACGTCATCTACGCTTGAATTTGATTAGAAAGTGATTTTTTTTGAATGAAATCTGCGTCAAATTCAAATGATCCATGAGATTGCCTAAAAGTAAAAATTTAAAATTGATTCAATTGTTGAGCTATCAAGAAATTATTATTTATCTGCTTTTGTGGAACAATACCTTTGCACTAAACTTATACTGTCATTTGATTATTTGTCTAAAAGATTTATTGCTAATCTAATTGTCAATTTAATTTATGATTTTAATTGTCAATATATATATATATATAAGGTTTTTTTTTTTTTTTTTGAAATTTGAAACGTTTCAATATTTTAAAATTGAAGTCAGTTATCAGATTTACTGATTGGCTTGAAATTTTAATTTGATTTTATTGGTCATATCAGAAATTTGATTAGCAATTTTCATTGCGATTACTGGGAACTATATTGATAAATATGCTTTACCTGTTCACAGTATTCGATGATCACATCCGTTAAAAGTTTTTTTTCGAGTTTTGAACATATGAAATTCGAAATAAGTTGTTGAAGGAGTGTTTATTAGTAACTGCATAAGTTATATACAAGCTATACAGTATTATTGACCTGTGGTACCATCTTAATTGAATTATTTCTGTTTTCTTCCATTCAAATATTCTGAATTAAGCAATGCAATGGATGGTATATAATTTGTGGTGAAAAAAAGGAAATGTGAAGATAGTTCAAGCTGAAATGATTAGTGTAAAACTTCTCCAAAAGTTAACTCGTTAAATTTAAATGACTGAAGATTAAGCAAAATTTCGGTATAATATTTGATTCGAAAATTCTCAGCAATTTAAAAATAGGTCGAACCCAATTCATATCCTATGCGTACAGTCCATCACAATTTGAAGTCTTATTTGTAAAATCAGTTCAAATTTTATTTTTCACAATGTTTTTGAGTGAAACTGAACTGAGTTATGATAAGCTCCAACAGCAATCTTTTCTTGTTAGTTCGAAATCTGAGACGACAAAGATTGGTTGACAAAGTACATAGAAAGGTAACAACTCACCTCCAACAATTCGAATCAGATTTTTATTTTGAAATTCATCTTGCATGGAAATGAAAAATTGCTTCGACGAAGCACTTACTATGACAAATCAAGTTGAGAGAAGCGCGTTTTATTGATACATCTTTTTTATTAGCGTGGGAAAATAAGACATAGGCTTCTGATACTTGGATACAGGAGCAGAAAAAGTATGAATATACCTCAAGTTTAGATCTGGCATTCAACTTTGAATTTAACCATTTTCATTAAGAAGCAGATCTAAGTAATGTGAGGAATTCATCAGTTGAATTGAAAATCGTGAATGTCTTATGAGTAACATCCTTCAACATTATCATTGAGAATTGCATTTCGTTTAAAGTAAAAAAAAATGAATCATATTCTGAGATAAATGAAAACAATGAAATAATATCCAGAAACTAAACTTTCCTTCACTTATGAATTTATTTGGAATTAAAATATCTCTGTTAAGAACATAAAGATCTCGTAGACTTGATGTCTTTTTTATTGCAATTAGTGTGGCTTGAAATGGATAACTTGCATAATCATATGTTTATATTCAAAATTTTAGAAAAAATCAAATGAGAAAGTTCAGCAAATTATTTCAACTCAAAATTTGTTTTCTGAGTTTAATAAAGTATATTATTTTAATGAAGTTTTAGGAAGTACATTGATGCATTGCACAGAACACTCATAAAAAGTAGAATCATAGCGAATGCAGATAATGAATTTAACGTAGCTGCCAAATTATGAATTTCAGCGGTAATTCCTGCTAGCCGTTCGCCTTTAACAGTGGACACTAAATCAACGGATTCAGATTCAGGCTGATTTCTCCGCACAAATGAATTCTGCACATCAGAATTGCAGTATTCAGTAGAACAAACACAAATGATATAATCCAAAGGAGCAATCGTTGGATGGAATCGCTTCGAACGAACGGTATAACATCTGAAAACCAATTACTTCTGATGGCTAAAATTCTCATTGACTCTATCAGTCAATGTTGACAGAAGTGTTATTCTCGTAGTCATTAAAAGAATAATATAAATTGATAAAATGCTGTTCGTAATTTAAAATCTCTTTGAAAATTTATAATGTGGACTTGTGGATTCTGAAATGCAGTAACCCTTTTTTTTGGAATCTTTCATCGATCCTTAGTTTAGTGACTAATATTTGCTCCATACATCCACGAACGACAAAATTTATACCTTGAAAGAAACAAGTATTTAGATTCGATTTCAGTTGATCTTTATTGTTTTAAAATAACTTCATTAGTTTTTTGTAAAAGAAAACATGTATGTCGTTACTGTCCTGTGGTTGAATTTGAATGACTTTCAAGAAGAGGTGTTAATTGTCTCGCTACTAAAATATAACTGGAAAACAAGTACTTGAGATGTTAGTCGATAATGTAGTACAGAGTGGAAACTTGGTGCATGTTTGCGCATGAAGTTCATGAGAAGTCGTGATCAATGACGGATTAAAGCAATATGGCGACGATGCGTCTGTAGGCCAATGGAAAATATCTGTTTGAGAGCCAAGTTGATATCGTAAATTTGGTGCCAATAAGTGAGCGTATGAAACGCAATAATAACAAACGTGAGCTATAAGTTTAAACAGTTATGAGTGTTGACAATTTCCATTGCCTGCACTTCAACAGAACTAATCTAAGTGAATTTAAAATTAATACTCCTGAGGGACATTTTTCAAATAATTGGATAATAGTATTTCTCTGCATTTAACAACAGTCAAATGAAAAAACATTGCAAAAGCGAGCAAGCTTTCATTATAGCCATAGTTTGATCTGAGCTTATTTCCCTATCTAAGAACATTCTCTCAATGACTGCTTCTCCCCACTATTTGCACTGGTTCAGTCTAAAATGTTCATGAACGAGGAATTAACTCATAATTAATTGAAATCAGAATAATAAAAGGCATGGAATCATGTATTAAAAGAATAGGAGCTCATATACCGGAAATTAAATTGAAGATGAAACAACTGGAAAGCAGCCAGATTAGTTTGAAAAGCATCGGAGGAGAGATGAAGTTTGTTTGGCCCAGTAGCGTTACTTCAGATATAAACTTAATTTGTTTTTAGAGCTTTGTCGTATAGCTGTTTCTCACTGTAATCGAATAAAAAAGATCGGATAACAAAAAATTGTGGACAATAATTATTTTTCTTCTCTTGAAGCCTGAACAACATCTCATCGGGACATTCAGAATATAAATCTCTAGTCTAGCTTCGTTCCTGAATTTTCAAATTCGACTCTCAATTTCTAATCTCTAATTGCTGTTTTGTTTTTTAAGATTTCCTGGGATGAATCATTTCCCAAAAATTTATCATATAAACCTATCCACTTTCACATTTGCCGATACATTCAGTTCTCTAATTTGAAAGAGAGGACAATCAGAAAGTCAAAAAATAATTCCACCCAACCACACTTAGAATATCCCAATAAGATTCATAATAGCATATGGAAAAACAAAAAAAAAAAAAAAAAATATAGTCACGGGTATGAATGGTATGGTTTTTCCGGGTTTCATTAACAATTGTTGTTTTTTCTGTTGTAATGATTTGCATGATATAGTTCACTGCTGCATAATTACGACTAGCAGTACACTTGCCAGGTGACTCCACATTTCTGTAACTCCGCCTCAGGTGATTTATTATTCAATCATTCATTAGCCTTTGATTGCCAAATAAAACAGCAAAGAAATTTCCTCTTGTCGTACTAAAAAAGTTTTTTTGCAGAAGAAAAAAAATTCGGGTCTATCTTCAAGCATTCAGACATACATATGAAAATTTCTTTGTTTTATTTAAGATTTATTTTATTTAAAACTTTTTATTTAAGACTAATTTAAGGTCAAAATTGGCAGTTTTTAGAAACGGTTAGCAACATTTGCGCACTCCTTTCATTATATCTTCACATTACTTTTCCCAGCGAAAATAAACCGTTCAGAGGAAATTTTTCCTGCTTTTTTTTCTCATTAACTTTCCCTTAACTTTGCTTCTTTATTGCGACTCTCAGATATGTCAGTTATGAATAAGATATGAGAAATATCAGATTCCTAATAAATGATCAAAACTTAATCATATCTCGGCATATGGAATTAACTTTTTAATTGTATTGATGAAAGTGTAATTAGCGAATAAGGAAATTTTTATTCTTCGGACATGATCTGAATAAACGATGATAAATTTATATTTATTCTACGCGATATTCTTCGTGCACAACATTTTTTTACGCCTACATGCTACTCATTTTTTATTTCAACATAGTTAAAATGAAATAATTTAGAAAAACAATCATTGAAACCGACAAGAAACCGAATTCATCTTATTCTAAATAATGATGAAGCAGTTACATGGATACCTAGTAGGAATGAATAACGAAGAAAGTACGAAATAGGAGAAAATGGATAAAAATGTTTACAGAGAAAAATACGAAACCTTTAGGGTGGTTTTGATATGGACGCACAGTACACTAACAGGTGTCTTGGAGATACTTTTATATGCCCAATTGCCCGAGGTCAATTGTTCAGTTCATCATAAATGCACAAGTTCTTTTCGCCTGAATTGCTAATTTTGACGAAGGATTTTCCGATGCAACCAATTATAATCAAGAAGGTAAATTATTTACCTGCTATAAAGAATTACGGAAGAACTAAAATTGTCATTTTAAGCGAGAAATGTAACATAAAATAAGAAATCTACCAATAGGAAATCAGGTTAAATCCTGCAAAAGTTTAAGATATTTCACGTGAAAGGAAGTTGGCAACAAATACAAACAATGTCGCTTTGCACACATATTTTAGTCGTGATTTTCAATAGTCGGATATCCAGCAATCATAATTTATGGATAATACCACTAAAGAGATCTTTAAAAATACCACTGAATACTTTTTTCCAACAATATTTATTTCCTAAAGAAGAAATCAAATCGGGAAGAGAAAAAACAGCTACCTCAGAGCCAAAATTCAGCTGATCAAAAACTTAAAACTTTTTTAAAACTGCTAAAGTGAACTATACCGAAGCAAAAGCAAATGAGTTAGTCTTTTCTTTGGTATAATTACAAGAAACTTCAACAAAAAATTTCTTGTTATGGAACGCAGCATTTTTACTTGAGTTAATAAATCAAAATCACTGTGTTCCAAATTAATTAACTGGGATATTATCTCTCTTCCCCTCTATTTTTTATCACATATAAATATATCATACATCAGCCGATCCTTGAGTTTTGTTCATAGTTTTTAACGGTTTACATATAGCCACTATGTATATGGAATTAAAAAACGCTTTATTCATCGTTTCCATTTCATTTCCTGTAAGTTAATGCAATTTCTACAACTTACTGCACATCTCGCGGAAGAGCAGATGAGAGGAAAATAAGTGAAACTTCTTATTTCCATTACAACAAGGTGCAATTTTTTTAATACAAGGCTTTAAAAAAATAAAATTTTTAGAGCCTTGCATTAAAAATCTTTAATTTATAAAAAAAAAAGACAATAAGGCAAGAACAAAAATAATAATGCAAAATGCAAAGAATTATGCAAATATTAGATGATTTTGGAACTCCACAAATCCTCAGCCTTCTTTTAAAATCAATCAACTAATGCAACAGCTAATGCTGGAAAAATGCTAAAGGAGAAAGAAGCTAAATGATACTAAAATACACACGTCATTTTTTCTTTACGGGAAAATCGATCAGAAATTTTTAAAATTCTCAACCATTCTATAAGACCACAATCTATAGCTAAAAGAAATAAACGCCGTTACTCAATTTCAAGCTATCAAAATTACGACAAATTACGAATTTATTGCGTGTAATAATTATTCAATAAAAAAGATTGTGACATGAAACAACGAAAATCGCAGAAAAAAAATCAAACTACTCACCAATGAATAACAGATATTGCAACAACAATATTTCAGGTTTTTGAAGCTTGAGCCAAGTTGTTCCAATGCTTAAAAAAACTACTTGAAACAAACAATTTCTTCTCTCTGATTTGAAACAAAATTTTTATTTCTGAAAAATTTATAAAAACATGGAGGACAAAACCTTACCTGTTTTTCTTCAGTTTTTAGATGCCGAAACTGTTTGATAGCATATTCTAAGAAGTCCTCATTTCCATCATAATCTTGTCTTAATTTGCTTTCCACAGATTTTAACCACAGTTCAAATCCTGTTTTCACTCCACATCTTTCTCTGAATACATTGATTGATTTTGTGACAGCAGCTTAAGTAAAATATTTCCTTAACTGAAAACTAAAATAAATGGGCCAGCTGCAAAACTTTAAAAAATCATGTGTTCAAAAAAAGATTAAGAAATCTAGATACTGTATACTCTATCTGTTTAGCTTCACTTTAATTTTCAGTTTTTTTTAAATTTACAAATCAAAAATGTGCTTTTTTATATAAGTTTCTTAATTCTGAATTACATCTTGAATCAATATAACAACTTGAAAGTGAAAAACACTTACTTCTCCTCAATGAGTCCCACAGAAACTGAAGTTTGTCGAACTTTTGATGACTACAATACAAAGTTATAACAGATAATATGAAGGAAATTGATGCTACAGTATGTACGATAAAATATTTACTGTATGTGTTAGTTTCAGCTATGAAAACACGCTAACTTAAATTTCAGTAATCGTAATATTACTTTTTTTTACATTCTGAACAACCTCTCTTTTCATTTTTTTCCAGTCGCTAAGATCATCGCTCATTTTTCGTGAAGTAGTTGTAGACACAGCAGTTAATGAATCGAAAAAGTTATCTTTGATCGAAGGAGATGTATTCTGAGATTTCCGCTGCAAATTAACAATAAAAATGGAATTCGGGAAAGAAACAAAATATAATTTTTGGAAGCGCATATGTAAGTGAAACATATCTCAGCAAAATTTCAGCTTTCCACTTTTGCAGATCATATTTTTCCTAATTAGTTAAAAGAAAGATCTTCCTAATCATTCAATTAAATTGGCATAGAAATCTATAATAAGAAAATATCTGCTTTAGGTGATAAAATAATGTTGTACTTTGAAGGGGTTAGAAGGTAGCCTTGATCGAACAGGAAGTAAGAAGGCTGAGGATTGCTCAGTGCTCAGAGTTGAATCTAAGTCAAGCACATGTTCATTTTTTTCTTGTTCCGATTTTTGCTGTAGCGCTTTGGCAACAACTTCATCCGAGATACAGTCCTGTAGTTAATCAAATTTGCTTAAAGAAATTACGAACTTAAAAAAATCTCAGCATGACATTATCTTGCAAATACGCAACTAATGAGTTGATTGTCCACCTTTTTTAATCGTTTAGGCGCCAAAAAATCACTTTTTTTTTGATTTTCTAACAAAATATTTCGCTTTCGCTCATATCCACCGCGCGTTATATTTTCTTGTGCAGCATTTATTCTTCCGATTTCAGCAACCTATGAATAAACAATTGTAAGACCAAAAAATTTGTTGTAATGAAGGAAATTTAAAAAATAGCACAGAAACATTACTTCGCCCATCTGCAACTTATCGAAAAATACGATCCAAATAAAAAAACTAAACATTATCTAAATCACTTTTAATTATTATAAGAAAGTCTATAAAATAAACTTCTTAATTTAACTTCACAATAACTTTCCTAATTTTAATTTCAAAATATATAATTCATCATTAGAAATATAATATTAATCTAATAAAAGTGAAGAATAAACAAGCCTTTTCTGCAAGTAAAGGATGACGTGTTTTAGACGCAAAATTGCACATAGATTGGACAATTTGTCCAGAATGTGTGTAAGAAGCGAATTCGGCTGCGCGACACTGACGATCAGCCTTACATGCAAGTGCAAATAATCGAACAACATCTTTCGTGCATGCTGCCGAAATATCCTAAAAGAGATATCACATATTTCTTATCATGAAAAAAATTTTTGAAGCTGACTTTAGCAAATTTTTTTAGTAACACAATTCTCGCAAAAGAAGAAAAGAACATGAAAAATAAATATGAATTACAAGTTCGGATTCCTTTTCGCCTTCATCATCACTGTTTAACACACACTTTCGAATTTCAGCTAACAAAAGCCTCTCTTCAAGTTTCGATTTTTCCGAATCCTGCATGTAAAATTTTCAGCGATTATTCATTAATTAATAAACAAAGGAATTCTAATCATTTTTCAAGCATTATGACGAGACTAAGTGGAAATTTCGCTCACCTTTGTGAAAGTATCAGCTAAAGTAAGATATCACCTGACTGCACAGCGGAAGTTGCCATTTAACAGTGACTGGAACTGAGCGACTTTCAACTAAAGGATATTCCGTTCCTCGACAATATATATAACGAACTTCACAATGCGGATAATCCATAAAGCTGATGAGAAATATATGGTCTGAATTAGTTTTGAGAATATTGGTAAAATCATAAACTGGAATCCAAACGTTACTGGAAGAAAGAATTCGACAGCAATCTGAAATCAAAATTATTTGATGATAATAAAAAATGTGATATAATTCCTATCAGTTACGAAAAACAGCAACAAAAGTAGAAACAGAATATAGAGTACTTTTTCAGGTAATCAACATTCACCAGCATTATACATTTCAAAGCTTAAAAAATTTGGAAAACATATCTGTTTAATTAGATAACTAAAATCTATCCAATCATCGCAAGAGATCGATATTTAAACTCTAAACTTTAAACTTTTTCTAAACTTTGCAAGCCTTTTTTCTAAAATTGAAAGCATCCTAATTAATCATTGTATAAATACGATAAAAAACACAAATAGCAACAAAATGTACATTTGCTATCCATTGCACATAATGTTCCACGATTTGTATAACCAATCCAGTTCAATTTGGCATTGCGGCTCACACTGACAGGAACAGTTTGTACCAAAGACTGACATTTGTGCCAGCCTTCAGTTTTCATTTTGTAAATATTTGCTATAAACTAAATTAAAAAATGGATAGCTTCTACGCGCAATATGTATTAATTCAGAATTGAGCAAATAAAAAAGACAAGAAAAATTGAAAAAAATACATTGAATTGCGGCTCATCGTCCTCATAATATGGGCCACCACTCAGTACTACAGCCGTAAACATGTCGTTGAATGCACACATAGTAAGCAGTGGCCCTAAAATAATGGGATAAAGATATACCAAAGAAATGTTTGCATCATCTTCTTTTATTGTATGTTTTTACTTCATACCTAATTCTCTTAAGAACTATTCAAAAGAGATTTATTAAGCACAATGAGCTACCTGAATAGCAGAAGACCATTTTTTGAGTACCGGCATGTGAGAAAGTTCGAAAATATCGTTGCGATGTGGCCAAAACAAGAAATGTTTTCCCTATGACTATATTTTCGACAGATTCACCTTCCGGTAGCGTTACACTCCATTCCCTTGAACCATAATCCCAAGCTTTGATACACTGCACATGTATTTCACTGCAAAGCCATTTCTGATTATTCTTCTTATTTTTTTAGAATCATTCTCCCTACCTGTCGCGAACTTCATAACGCGAAACTTCCAATAGGTCAATAAATCAAATTGTAAAATGAATGTTAATGTCTTTACGAGCCATCTAATTAATTTCATAATGTTTAGATTTATTTCCTATATCTTTGTTGTTGTCTAAACTCACATCCAATTATAAGCTGTCAAACCTTTTTCCTACCGTAAACTAACAAATAGGCAGCTGTAGCAATATCTTACTAAACAAAGCCATTGTGTAACTATGTCATAAAATTCTTTGTTTGATGATTATGCTTACACGCAATGTATTGTGCTTTTAAATCAAGCTTGTCTTTACAAAGGATTTTGCTTTTTTATGAGCTTAAGTTTCTTTTAACTCAGCTCATTAAGACTAGCTTTTCTCCGCCTACAATACTCATTTACTACTATTTAAACTATCAATTATCACACCACTACCATTTTCGAGTCTACTCACATCAACGACTACTGTTTCTGTTCTCCCCATTATCACCATTTTTATTATATCAATTTTACCAGTAAATATGCGTTGTATATAATTGTTACGTAACTCACGTTGTCCAGTTCTTCTAATAAAGGTTTAATTACCCAAGTTTGAGGTGTTCCCGCAACTCAATCCAATCCACAAACTTAATCCAAAACACAACTAATTCAACCCAACACAACAATCTCTGATCAAAAGGTTGGAAAATATTGGTTAACAGTTGACCTTTCACAAGAAATTCACGACAAATTTTTGGTGCCCGGGGTGAGGTAACGATGTCAAGTAACATAATAGCCAGTGTACAACCAGCAAAAAAAAGGTTAGTTTTTTCTTCTTCAAGAAATAAATTCTCTGAAGCTTGAATCTCCGAATCTAAACACGTCACTAGAACAACAGGGAAACGTTTATATAACGAGGGAAAAGGTTCTCGCGGATAAAATAGATAGAATACAATTATTCGTTGATTCACTTGAAAAAGCAAACGACAAGTGGTTCAACTACCTTCAAACAATCACCGCAACGAAAAGAAGGGAAGAAGAAAAAACTTATGAAACAGTCACAGAGGGTGAACACGGATTATTCCGAATAATGCATGAGGGAAAGGGAGCGCTGATAACGCTAACAATAGATAAGGAGGAAGCCAAACAAAAATTGGAATAGCTATTAATGGGAATAAAGGCAAAGAGTAAGGAACAGGAGAAATTAATTTCTCCATCAAACCTTAGTGTCAATCTTCCTCAATTATCCTTACCTACCTTCAGTGGTAACCAAGACAATGGCGACAATTTTGGAGCAGCTTCAATGCAGCAATCCATTCACAAACAATTCCGGAAATTCAAGAACTAAATTACTTGTATTCGTGTCTGAAAGGCAATGCTTTACAAGCAGTATCAGGATACGATATAGCACCGGAAAACTGTAAAGTAATCAGGCAACTACTCAAAGAAAAATATGGCGACCCTTCTACAATATCGACAATACTATTAACGAATTCCAATCTATCAAAAGAAGTAAAAAGGATTGGATTACAATTGTCGAGAACATCAAACGAGTATTGCGCCAACTGGAAGCTTCAGGAGAAAACCTGGAGCACTCACGTATTGGAATTATGATAGAAAGCAAGCTGCCATCATGGATTTTGAATAAGGTATATACTCAGAAAACATTAGATATACCTTGGTCAATTACAAATTAAGGGATTTCTTGTTAAAGATGGCTAAAGTGAATCAACAAGTAAAAGACAGTCAGAGTTCATTCACCCGTGCTGACAATAAACCTACATTTATCAAATCTAAACAAAAGCGAAAATGCGACTCGGGAGGAACCTCAGCATTATCAACAATACGAACTAACCAAAATTCGCCACAACCTACAATAACTAAAAGAGACCGTGCATATTTTGCACTGGAGACCACTAGGATAGCGATTGCGATGTCTATCCTACTGCTAAAATTCGAATAAATCGCCTCAAGATGCTGAAGAAATGTACAATTTGTTAAAGACAGTCATGACGGCGAAGGATGTAAAGTGAAAAAACAATGCTTCTACTGCAAAGCTTCGCATAACAGTGCCGTGTGTGGAAAAAAAGGCATATCCACTTCACAAGATAGGGTGCATTCAGGAGAAAAGGGGTATTCGACATCACTCTACAATTCAACGGTACTACCTGCTACAATATTTTATTTTATTTTCGGTAACAGCATAATTGTTCACGCTAAAAGAGCAAAAGCAAAAAAGAGACCTCAAATTCTTCCGCTCGGCTTTTGATGCCAATACAACAATTTCATCAGTCATGTCGCCAACAGAGAAATTTGCAGTATTGTCGATGATAATCTCAGGGTGTATCGAACTATCGTGCCAATTTATCTATACTGTTTCTTTACTCTCTCAAAAACCAGAATTTCAAAAAACCAGAATTCAATGCAAACCAATTTTAATGATAACTAGATTTCGATAGATATATATTAATATTTACTTAGCACAACGATAAAAAATAAATAATTATAACAATTTTGCAAGATGTTCATGTATTTCAATCCTTCATTCATCCAGCCAGCCTTTCATCTAATAAGAAGTTCAAAAAAAACGGCAATCAAGTGCCAACATTCCACTTTTTAGTTAATGCTTAAAAGTAGTGATATGTTTTAAAAGTAGTAATTTATTTCCATTTCAAGCAACAGGATTTAAAATAATGCTTGGAAATAGTAATTTGCAAATTTTTTGTTCTGTTTCTTTAAAAATTAGAACTACCTCAATTCTTCCATCATCGCCATTGTATGAACTGATTATTGTGCCATACCGATTCCATTTCTGCAAGTATTATCTTTCAGAAATAATGTCTAAAAAAATAATCTTTATCAATACATAGCAGGAATTTCAAACAAAAGATCTACCAAATATCTCTGTTTCTCATGTTCGGCAGTAGAGCCAGTCACGAAAGCTTTTGGCACACACAATGGTTTGCATGAAGTCAAAAGTTCTCTGTTTGTAAAAACATGAGAATTTTTCTCACTTTCATTAATAATACCATGAAAATGTCCTTCATCATCAAATCCATAATATTTTTTGATAGAACTCAGATCTCCAGATACTGAAAAAAGCGAAATAAACTTCGTATAATAATGTGAAAGACTGAAAGACTGAAAATGAGAAACAAATTGACAAAATTGAGAAAACAAATTCTCATACATCGCGAATCTTCATCATCTTCAAATCTTGCAGCAGCATTGTTACTTCCTTTTTGCAATTCCAAGTTTATGCTGGTACGTTCATCCAAAGAAACTTTTCTCGTGCATTTACTCAAAGAACATATGTGTTCCTGCAAATGAAAATTTTGCAGAAATTGGCCATTTCAGCAAATATATGTTTAAGCATAATGTAGTGTGAGGTGTTTAGCCATATTTCACACTGTATCAAGCAACTGCTAAGCAAATCAGGATTCATATATAGTTGAAAATCAAGCAGCTGGCTAAGCATAAAATAAAATTCAAATTAAACTAAGTCACTGCATACCTCAGTATCTGCGAAAAACAATGTATCTTGTAACACCTGATGCCAAAACATGGTGCAAATCACTTTTGGTTGTCCATTTAGCTGATATTTACTGCATGTTAACAGGTCACCGGTTCTAATTTGCCAAACACCAATTGAACCATTCATAGTGGATGAGGCCAAGTATGTTCCACAAGACGACACACAGCAGATGCTAAACATTTCCTTAAAAACTATAACTGTAAAATCTGACTGCTTTATGACATGTCACCAAACTGAGAAGATCATCAGTTTCTTCAGCCATTTAAATTCATACGGCAAACTTTATTTGCCAAATGCTCTTTTTTTTTCAAAATATTCTTATGGACTGGAAGTAAAACAGCGATGAGAACGTAAATAATTACGTGTAAATCTGATGCAATAAAAAATTTAGTTGTTTCTTTAAACGAGGGTTTACAAAATTTTTTAACACATCCAAGTGCTGGAACAAATATATTATCGCCGGATGGATCCCAACACAGCTGTAGCCTACAGTTGGATGGCCTGAAATAAAAATTTTTGACTTTGAATTCTTTAGATTGAAAGTTTGTTTTTGAACAAAAACAAAAATCGACATCGTTTCTAAAAGTCGAAAGAATCACTTACGCGATATCAATAATACGCGAGCAAATCCGAACAGTGATTGGTTGGGGGGCCTCACCCATCGGTGATGTTAAGTCAAAAACACGTAACATTCCATCTGTTGATGTAACGGCCAAATATTCATCTTTTGAATTAAATGAAACACACATAATCTGCCCATCTGCTTCAACACGAATGACATCTCCCGTTTCGAGATTTATAACTTTCAAAACGTGATCACTGCAAAAGAAGGATAGTATAAAAAGTGCATTTAAAAATCTGTTGAGCTGCAACAAATTAAATTTAAGCTCCAAGAATTTCAATATAGAAAATTAGAAATTTCCCAACACAATTAAATATATTCAGATACATAGAATATACACATACATAGAACCGGCAGCCAAAAATTTCCCTGATTTTGATATATCGATGCTTGATAAATCCAGCGAAAAAGTGGTTATTGGTGCAATCATTCGTAAGGTGTCTTTCTCAAAACGAGAAACTATTGATTTCTGGATGCCTGATTGGTCATCTGTACTTGTATGCCCAATATAGACGTCACTTTTCTAAAAAACCACTTTCTAAAAACACTGATGATCATAATAACAGCAATGAGGAAGAATCGCTGTAATATGCATTCAAAGCAGAATATTCGATGAGCTACAATATTTCGTATTTCATCTCAAAAATCAATCTCTAAATCCTAAAATTTTTAAATAACTTTAAAGGTTTGGGACTTGGCAAACCCAAACTTTTAATCTGTGCGTTGTACTTTCAAATATGTTTATTTGTTTAAAAAGAATACATTTAAAAATTCTTACATGCCAAGCTATTGCACAATGCGTTCTTCCATTGATGTTTTTAGGATAGTATTCAGCTTCATCCAACTCATCACCTGTCCAAATCCATACATCACCATCAGTACCAACTGATAGGAATGCCTACAACAATTACTTTAGGCAACATATCTAATTAACAGTCACTTATTACTGAGTCAATTTTCACTTAATTAAGTTGAAATATACTGATGAGACGGTGTAAATGTTATGTAAATGGAAATATCCAATCCTAAAAAAATCTTTGCTTGCCTTCCAAACCTTTAAACTTTTAGGTTCCAAACCTTCAAACTTTAAACTTTACTTTTTAAATTTTTAACTTTTTTTAAACTTTTTGAACTTCACGAATCAATTCTTACTGCAAGTATACCGAAAAGAAAAATGAAACAACGTTCATTTGATTCAAATACTATGAAATTGAGCCAAAAAATTTCATCTTTGAGAGCTAATATGGCTATACAGAGTGAGTTAAGCATTCCAAAAGATTGCCTAAGTTTTTGAAAAAAGTTCAAAAACTTAGACGATCATGTGTGGATGCTCATCTTAATTACCAAAAGGAATACCTTAGCATTACATTATATCAGACTCTACCAGGACAAGTCAAATTCATCTGAACTTTCAAGCGATTTATCAAGTAACCTTTTGATAATTTCATTAAACTTTAATTTATTTAAATTAGCGAAGCACTAGGAAAAAATTCTTACCCCACTGCTATCCGTAGCACTTTTATCGATACATAACTGTATAAATCCTTTGGAATGTAAAAGACGTGGCTCTGCGAATTCGCCCGAATACATCGATAAAACTATCATAAAATAACAATTAATAATTTGATATTCGAATGTGATATCCAAAAATTCATTCCGTTTGATCTAAACGGCTCATTTATAGCATCTGATTTGCAATGATTTACTTAATAATTTAATCATTTTAATTATTTTCAACATCTTATTTACCTTTCTTATAAAATGTCTAAGGGATGGTTGAGTCAAAGAGGAAGCAGTAATAGTATGGAATATAGATTTCGCTTAGATTTCAGGAGATGGATTTCTTTTTGAATTTCTTCGTGGGAAGAGAAGGATATGGAATATATTGGATACTTTCTGTAATCATAAACTAAGCAAGAACAAGCAAGGAATTATGCGTTTGGAAGGGAAATAAAACTGCATTATGCATTAAGAGTAATGTAAGAGTTGACATTTAGCCACTGTTTCCCTATCTTATCACTAAACATTACTTATATATTTGAAAAAAAATTAAGCATAAGTTATCTTCTGATATCAATCGCTTTATTACTTTTGTACTTACAAAATAAGCACAACTTTACAGCCTTACTTACGTCAATCCCGTTACGAAAATAAAAAAAGTTTACACGTAGCCAATTGTCAACATAGACTTATGAGATTCAATATTTCATTCAGTACATGTCAGAGTGGCAAAAAGTACAACGTTGTTATGTTACGCACCAACCATCGATATGTTGTTATTTAATTAGGGGGATGGAATGCATACAAAGGTAGTTTTGTTGTTGGGTAAATAAGATTCATATAAGGCTTATATGCTTACAAAGGCTTATAGGCTTACAAAGGCTTACACTGATTCATTTTTACCTTTCCTCTTGTCATTGGTCATTTTTTCATCGAAGGACACTACCAATAGGTCACCACCGAACATGACCTGTGTGGAAGTTGATTTTAAAACATGAATACATAGGTTATCATTCGGAACAGTAATTGCTTAGCAAATCATTTACCGATAGTCGAACTGAAAAAACTAATTTCCATTTTGGAAGGAAAATTTGTTAATGCGCGCTGATCTAAAATTATCCTCAAATAGCTTAAAGACTGCATTATACTCTCTCTCTCTCTGTCATTTATGTATTCTCTAAAAAAATGTAATGTATTTATAGTGGATTAATTTCAGGACTTGCAGTATTCATTTTGTGAAGTTCATCAGTTAAAAATGTCTTGCGTAAGTTTAATGTTGTGTTCATTTCATTTATGCAACTTTCATTGATGTATTAATAATAATTGTTGTATGTGAGCATTAATAATTGCTCTTTTTCAGAAAATTTATGGCTCTCCAAAAAGTTTTCGAATGCAAAAAATTCTGATTGCTGCCAGAATTAGTAATAAAGATGTCACTGTACTGGATCAAAAGCCTCCACATAATAAATTTCCTCTTGGAGTGGTATGTAATTGACTTACTAATTTCTTGAATTTTACATGCATTACTGTTAAGCATTGTTTTCCAATCGTTTTTTATACTTTCATGTTTAATTTTCTTCTCATCAAGTAATTAGGTTTTTTTAGACTCCAGCAATGGAAGATAGAAATATTACATTATTTGGAGCTGACGCAATTATGCTTCATTTGGCAGATGAAACGATAAAAGAAGCGAATGTTAGACTAAGAAATGATTTTTATTTTCTAATTTAATGGGCCCTAGTTTCATTTGTAGCATTGGTATTTGTAATTTTAGCTTGTTACATTTTATTCATTATTTCTATTTATTTGTTGCACTGATATATGTAATGATAATTTCGAGCATAATTATTACGAAAAAATGCTTACAGGGCTCCGAAATGTTGCAGTGGATGCAGTGGTCTGAGGGACAGCTAGTACCAAATGTTTTAGGTTACGTATTACCGAGTGTTTCAGCTGCTTGTGTTGACAGTGAGGTATTTATTACTCTAGACTATTATTTTAGTGTGTTTTTCAGTGAAATATACAAATGGAAAGTTAAGTCCAATTTCTGTCGAACAATTAGATAAAGATCACTGAAAGTAGAAAATTATTGCATAGTATAAATTGACTGTAACATTTCAAAATATAGTGATACTCAGCGTGATTTAGATGCTCCAGCTTTTATTGCTGTATGTTCATTAATTCGTTGGGAATTGGGATGGCGTTTTTTGTAAAAGCTATTAGTTAACAGTTAGTATTTGATGATATGAAGTCTATAGGTCATTTTTGAAATTCCCTTTGTTCGTGAATAATCTCTTTTATTATTTAATTTTTCAAGATATTGGAAGCGGCAAAGATAGAATTACTTACGCAACTTAAGTGTTTAAATGAGCTACTTCTAACAAGAACTTTCCTAGTCGGTGAAAGGATGTCTCTTGCTGATATTTCTGTGGCGATGGATTTACTTCCTGCATATCAGGTATCGTATTTGTTTGTAGTTTAAACTACGAACCACTTATTGAATGTTTTTATCTTATTTTTCAGTATGTTTTGGATGATGCGGCACGTGCATCACTAATTAACGTCAACCGCTGGTTCAGAACCGTAATTAATCAAAAACCTGTTAAAGATATCCTTGGAGAAGTGCAGTTTGCTGTTAATGTGTCCAAATTTGATGGTGAGTGTAAAATATTGCATCACAGCTGTTTTATTACTGAATTCTTTTTTACTAAGAGAAAATAAATCCTCTTCACTGTAATTTATGGTGCTTCCAGCAAGGCCAGATTTTTTGCATCTAAAGAGTTTCCAAAACAGTTCATTGTCCATTACACTTTTGCATATAATTTCGAACAAGTTTTTCAGTTACGAAATTTAAAGAATTATCCGCAATATTGTCCAAAGAACGTGCTAATCATAAAGGTTCGAAATTATGTAACGATTCATTCTCTGCTGAAAGTTTTCTAAGTTATTTATTTATACTTGAATTATTGAGTGCATCCTAATTTTGTTAAGTTATACTTCATAATGCTACATTTTTTAGATGGAAAGAACGAGGATCAGCACGCAAAACAAAACAGAGGACAGCCAAAAGAAGGTAAATTTCATCTCGTCAAACGATAAAAGCGTTTTTCAAGCTGTTACTGATTTATATATGATTTATGCGAAAATTCAGATAAGAAAGCCAAGCGAGCAAAGAGCGAGAAAAATGACGAACTAGATGCTGCTGATGAAGTGTTAGAGCAAGAGCCAAAATCAGTTGATCCTTTTGCTGCTATGCCTAAAGGGTAGAAGTTTTGATAGAAATGCTGATTGCTTTTTATGTTTTCCAAAATGTTGAGCTGATTTTCTTTTTATTCTAGTTCTTTTTTATTGAAATAATGACTTTGCAGAAGTTTTGTGATGGATTCCTTCAAAAGAGTTTATTCTAATGAAGATACAGCCACGAAAGCAATACCTCACTTTTGGGAGAACTTTGATTCCGAGAATTATTCTATTTGGTTCGCTGAATATAAATATCCTGAGGACTTGACCCTAACATTTATGAGTTGTAATCTTATAAGTGGTAAGTAATTATTAGGATGAAATGAATATGATATTTTGCTCAAAATGTCATATTTTCATCCGCAAGTATTATCTTTCTTCTGAAACAGAAATTGATATTGGTAATAATAATTTATGCTTACAACTATGAGAGTGAGTGCTTACAAGCAATAAATTTTAGATTCTTGAATTCCGTTTTTTTAAGTCTGTTATTTTTAATATAGAAAATCACAATTTGTGAATTTTAATGTTTCAGGGATGTTCCAGAGGTTGGAGAAACTAAAGAAAAATGCTTTTGCATCAGTTTGTTTGTTTGGCACGGATAACAATTCAACAATATCTGGAATTTGGATTTGGCGAGGACATGAATTGGTTTTTAAGCTTTCGCCAGACTGGCAGGTATGTTGAATGAATTTCTCAAAGTGGAACATTTATGGATTGACTCATAAGCGAATAAAACATTTCAAATGTGAGATTGGTTGGAAATTTCATTTTTAATACAAATTTTTATTGTCGTTTCAAGATTGATTATGAAAGCTACGATTGGAAGAAGCTAGATCCAGCTGATGAAAAGACGAGGAAAGTTGTAAATGAATATCTGATGTGGGAAGGTGATTTCGATGGAAAGATATTCAATCAGGGAAAAATATTCAAATGATTTTTTAGATCTGCGTAATCTATTGCATTGTTGTTGACATTGTTAAAAGCGTTATAAAATCAATACAATCGTAATCTTTTTCTAAATTACTTTGAAATTAAGTCAGAAGATTAAGATTTTTATGATCCGAAATAAACTGTTTCATCTTAAGAGGCCCTGAGGAGATTATGTTGATATCATCAATAATCGGTTTTAATCTCTTGCGACTATTGGGAGTAAAGCAACAAGCTTAAATCTAATTTAGCATAGAATTCTCCCAGAAAATTTAGCAAAATTTCAAATTTCTGGGTTGAAATAATATATAATACCAATAATGAGGAGCGGAAGACAGAAATTGAAAAATATGACCCAATGGTGCATACCGAGAACCTTTTATTTATGTGCGCTAAAGACTGAATTGCTTTCCACGAAGATTGTAGCTGTAATGGCGTTCGGGAAATTCTAGTTGTATATTTCTTTTTTGAAATCTCACAAAGTGAGTAAGGGAGAGAATAAAATTGGAAAGGAACAAATAAATTTTGATACATAGTAATGATTTCCATTTTTCTGGATTAAGTCGAGAACTTCTATTGATTTATAAGTTGAGAATTTCTATTAATTTACTGTCGTGTGTATTTGGAACTAAAGTTTTTCGGGAATGATAAATTCGTTTAACTAAAAATTTGAAAAGGGAAGATAATGGACACAAGAATACAGAGATTCAATATAAGTCTTACTACTTTTTAAACTGTCAAGTGGGGGGATTCCATTCACTTCGTTCCTATATTTTGGTCATTGTTATATAAATTCTTGATCTATGATTTTACTGATTCACTTCTGGTAAACAAAGAGAGGAGAAAGTGATAAGGAAAAGGCAAAAAAGAAAGATGATTAAACTTCGTTCCATTATACAAGATTCTTGAAGTGAGCTTTTTCGTAACTTCCATCTACCTAGAAATTAGTGGCAGCTCATTTACCTATTTAAATCTAAGGCTTCCTGCTACTCACTGCTATAATAGCACTTACTTGTCCATTGTTAATTGAATCATTCTTTCATAAAAACGCTTGATGCGACAAAAAGCAATATTAGTAAAATTTAAATATAAAAAATCAGCAAATTTCAAGTATTTCCGTAAGAAAATGCGATTCTTTGTTCTGCAACAATCTGCATAGTGAAGCTAACTCGGATGTGAAAGTATTTTTCGATAAATATTTGATGTTATGGCACTTGTCAGAAAAGTTTTTTTTTTAATTCATTGGTATAAGAAATCTTTATTTATTTACTATTATACTCTATACCTTAATTAATTTGGATGTACATTTGATATTTCATTTGATAATCAAATGTATCAAATTTATCTTTTATGAAAATGTTTTTGGACTTTTGAGTATTTAAATTAAGAGTAAAGAAGTTGAAATTTCAAGCAAAATGTAATGAAAAGAGTAGGAACCGAAGAAATTCTCTGCTTATCAGCTAAGGAAAATCAAATGTATCGAGCTATAATTAAGGATCATTGAGTGTATGTTTATCTGATCGGCTCAGATGATTAACTGATATTGACGAAAAATTTCATAACTAAATAAAGGCGACTCATCTCCTTCATTTGGTCAACAAATTTTTTCATTAGCAGCTGCTTTGTAATGAAATTGTAGTACCATCGTTGAGGAAATAAACGCAAGGTCTACTGGCTAATGTCGGAAAATTCCCAAGTCATAACACAATTTTCCAGTATCAATTGTTTCAAATTAAAATGTTTATGAAACAAATAATTTCATAAGTCCTTTTTCCCTTGGTTGTTTTAGTAGTATGCATGCGATAGCTACAACAGGCCAACTGCTTCACTCTTACAAAACACCTGGATCAAACGACTGGAAAACAGTTTCCTCTAATCAAGTAATATGATGTAGTTACAAACTATCACCTCAAAAGGATTAAAATTCAGGTAGATGGAGCCAGGACACAGCAAACGATCAATATGTTGCTTTGATGTTCATATCGAATCTTTCTTTTCGGTTTTTTTTCAATGGAAACAATGATTCAATGAGCTTTCTTTGAAAAATGATAATCGGACTTTAAATCAAATTCTACAGAAAAAAATCATCGGGCTTTAGAAAGAACAGAAAAATTAGACTAACACACTGTAAAATCATTTAAAGTCGGAGGATCTCCCATGCTGCAATGTGAGCCTTTTGATTTTGCTTAGAAATATGAATAAAATAAGAAGACAAATAACATTTTCACAGTCGTTCAACACTATATTACTGATTCTATAACAGTAAAAAAAATGAAATTCCCTCTTGCAAGTTTCTGTGCCTTAGCAAAGTTTTGCAAACGATAGATAACATATGCAAGAAATCAAAAATTTATACCAAATTGCTTTGATTCCTCTTTACAAATGTTGAATTCAGTTGCTAAATTTTTAAAATATAATAAACAAATACAAATTTTGCAACACAAAGTACATTGATCAAATGCATCAATATTTCTGCTTGTCTACAAAATTTCCATAATAAGGAAACGCTTTGAAATTGAAATTCAGGTTAAGAAAAATGATTTCGACAGAAAATTCCATTCAAAAAAAAACAATGCATTGATGCTTTAGAAGTAAATTATATTGAGTAAAAATTTTTCTTTGCCGTATTTTGTTATAGAAGATTGCTGATAATTTGTTATCGTTGAAAGATAAAATGACTGGCAGTTGAGACCTAATTTTATCGTATTATATACATCACTTCTTTTCGATTTGTCCATCTTAATTCACTCTTTTGCCGTTCGATAAACAAATGCGGAAAAAAAACAGGTGCTGAAAAACGGGATTGGTTTTACGCTTACACAATACAGATAACTTATATTCACTGCTTCCGTTATCGAAGTATATAAAGCGCGATTTATTTTGATATGAACCATCCGCCAATTTTTTTTTATTGGGAAATACTTAGGATATTTCGGTGATTTCAGATTTCTTACATAGCAAAAGGTATGAGAAGTAGTAGTACGTATTAGAATAACCTCCTGAACCAACTTTATTCTTTTAGTTCTGATAATTTTATCATCAAAGAGGAATTCCTAAATGACACAATTTTAAAAATAGATTCATAAATGTTAACAGTCGCTAGAAAGATTTAAAGATGTTAATATTGGATAAAAACCATGGCATAATTCATTTCAGAGTATGTCGAAGTCGCTATTAGTTCAGATGTGGCAAAATTTGTTATTATTCCTTATTTTCATTATTTATTGTATGAGACAAGCAGAGCAAAATATGGCACCAGCAAATCCGAATATGAGACGAGCAGATCAGAATGCGGTTCAGATGATGTGAATGAATGGTAAAATTCAGACAATAGTAAAATTCACAAAAACGATTATGAAAATATGAAAACGATACTAACCTATTATAATTTTTGATAAATCTAAATGGTCATGATAGCCAAGCGAATCACAAGGCTATTCTTTCTTACGCGATGTTATAGAGTTGAGCCTTGGCATCTAATTCAGAAACGTCGATTATAACCATTGTTTTTTGTTTCGAGTTAGAATTGCCCAGTATTTTTGAGGATTTTTTTGAAAATTTTTTATTTAAATTAGATTTAATGAAGCGATATCTTATTTTCTTCAAAAATCTTATTTCTTTTATTTATTGTGGTGCAGGTAATAGAGCAGTTGGTAACTCTTGAAAAAATTAACAAAAAGAATTTTAAATTATGAAAAACGATACCTAACCTAATATTTATGGTCTGATAAATTTAAACGGTGGTGTCTTTCTGTTTCGTAATGCTATAGTGAAGATTGAAACTCTTTTCATTACTATTCCAGTATCGTTTACTCGGCTAAATGTTTTACATTAAATTTAATGAACAAATCAGGCACCAAAATATTTTACTTTATATTGTTTAACTTGGAAGAGGTTAATTATATTGGGTTATGTTTGTGAATATTATACCATGTTTTAGGATAAGGACCCTGATTGATTTTGGCTATTAGACAATTCACATCGCCGTCTTCATCGTTCAACGTTTTACTGTGATATGCGACAGGACAACTATCTTCATCAACATCGCTTATAATTTTCAGTCAAGAATCCTCAATTTCAATGGATATTTCATTAATATTTACTATCTTAGTTCATGTTTGATTATATTGGATTATATTGGGTTATGTTTAATTATATTGGATTTCTACTGGGTTATCTTTAATTGTACTGGTTTTGTTTTGGATTAGTATAGTATCAACAAGCATATACGTAGGTACAGATTGCGCTTAGATAAGAATAAAAACCGCAACGGTCGCTGAATAGCAAATAGCATATAAATGATGAATTTCCATGACCATTACTTAGGAAAGGATTAATTATTAAATGCTAGGAAAGTGACTGTCGAAGTTAGGCTAACGAAGAAAATAAAAAGTATCAAATGCAATAAAACATGATTCAAAAGAGCAATCGATAATAATTCCAGGAAAACATACATTCATTATTAATCTTTGAACTATAAAAGTTTTTTCAATTTAGAATACATTGATCTTCTCTTCTACCTATCCAACTTATAAAATTACCGATTAGTTTTAAAAGCTACATAATATCAGTAGGCTTATTTCTCATCGTAAAATAATTTCTTTGCAGATAATTTAAAGTAACATTCACTGACAATTCATATTTCACAAATGATATTGCTTTTTACTAAATGACAAAATAAATCGGGAAGAATGGAGTAAATTTCACATTCTTTTCACTTAACATATTATTTTATTAAGAAAATGTTCAGAATAAATAATCGAAAGACGTACACAAAGTATTTCCACTGTGAATATAACCTTATTGGGATTTTGTAAGAGAAAAACAAAAACTTTATGAATTGATGATCGAAAGGCTGCCCATTTAGAGGCATTGAAAAAAACAGCTCTCCTGTATTTAGAAATTGAAACAATGTAAGATAAGTCAAAAACTTCAATTTATTAAAGTTAATAGATTTCACATATTTCTTGAAATATGAAAAAAAAATAAGCAGAAATTGTCGCGAAAGTCGCGAAATTTAAAATAAAATCATGAGGAATATATTCCGTGATGTTAATTTGAATATTTGTCACATACTTCTCACATATTATAATTGTATCTGTTCTAAAACCTTTATGACATTATCTATGATTTATCGCCAAGATCCCGTGTCTTCCTCTTGCTATTTCTCATCTTAGTACACTATGATCTGGTCTATTAAGTTATCAATCGGCTTATATGAAAGGATTTCTGGTCATCAAATTACTAGATCCACCCCTTCCTCTCGACTACATAAACTGTACTCAACTTCCAATCTTCATTCTAAACATTCCAAACATTTCAAGATATTCTAAGGACTCCAGTCTTCACAACGAGAATCGCTTTATTCGCTTTATTTGCTACTCATCTTATTTACTGCATCTGAAATAAAGGGTTCTATTACCCAATTCAACTGTTCTTACACTACAAAGAACACATTCCAGTCGTACACGGTTGCGCTACAGCATTTTTTCCCGACAGATTTGGTGCCACGAACCGGGAACGGACGGAATGTCCACATCAGTCGTTCAGTCAGCGCAACCAGCAATCGGCAATTCCGGAGAGAGGGGATTGCTGGGTTTGATGAATGTATAACTGGATTATATGATAAAGGAATGTAATCATTACAGGGATTTTTATTGTTGTATTCATTTATGGGAACTTGGACTATTCTCATAGGAATGTATTCCGTGGGCTTTCTAATTTTGATACATAGATAATGAAAAATAAAGTTAATTAATTTAAATTTCAATTCTACTACAATTATCAAAAATAGAAATAAAAGACTACATACACCGATAACGATGAGTTTCCAGTGAGCTATTATAAGTGTCAATTCTTCTTCTATGGTTTTTGTCGTTTTCTCGAATTGTATCGTTATCTGCTCGATTAGTTCTTCTCCTTGCTGTTCTACTTCGGTCCAAAGTAACTTTGACTTCGGTAGATCGGTTCTTAAGTTGATGATTTCATGGTTTTGTGCCAATATTTCTAACTCCGCGTCGATTCGTTCGACTTCAAATCTACTGACGATGCCTGCCTTGAACTCGACCCTTTTCCATTCGGAGTTATTATTATTGCAGGGTGCTATATATAATCTGTCATTAACCCTGTTAGCTATAATATCACTTCTCTGGAGTAATAATTTAGCTGCTAACGTCGGTCACTGGTTGATAGCCATTCTATTAGGAGTAATAAATTATTTCTATTTTCACAACTTCGTCGTTGTGTCTCAATTAATTGTTGTCGAAGTTGTAAATTTGTAATATCAAAAATATACTGAAACTTAATATTTTCAGGATCAAATTTACTTGTTTTGATTTCCTCCTCCCTGCTTAGTTCTTTCATGATGAGCTGATCCTTGGAGTCCGAATTCACCGTATTTGTTGATTGTCCTTGATCGACTCCTTCATCGATGATTAAGTCTCCGTTCATAAGATGAGATTTAGAAAACTTACAAGTTGTATCTTATAGCTTCTCGTTCCTCTCGAAGGTGAGTGATGTTTGCAGATCCTCTATCATTACGTGATTTTCATATATTTGGGCGTTGTATCTCCCAATTCTTTCGTAGAGGCATTTAGTGGTTGCCTGTGTGTTGTTCCATATTATGATGCTGGTCTGCAACACGCACTTACCACTTTGTGTCGGGCAGTGGTTGTGTCATCGAGATCTGATAGTAGTCCTTTACCGTCGTAAAGGAGGAGCGATCCTTCTTCTACCACGTAATTAGTGGTAGCTTGGCATCTGGTTCCGAGCCAACCGTAGGAATACTGGACATTGTTGTTCGTTGTCCATTATTCGGCTTGACTCTCTTTAACGGTGATTCGGATGATTCCCTTTGTCATATAGATTTGTGCATTGATGGTAAGGTATGGGAGAAGTGGTAGTTCGTCTGAAACTACCGACAAGGATAATCTCAAGAAGGCCTTGGTGCATACCGTCCTCGTAATGTTGCTACACTTGATTGCAGGTATCCGAGTGTGAGTCCGCGTGTAGACGTTGACTGTGTTAAGGTGATGTTTTGGTGGGTATTCGTCACAGTTCCACCTTTGTGGCATGTTGAAAGGGGTACCTGTAATCCATTTGCAGTTCTGTTTAGCGTTTGAATCGACTGCAGTGATGAGGATGAGCGCCATAGTATAAAGACAGTTCATTATTGTCTTGGAAATCGGTTGTGGTTCGTTCCGTTTCCGAATGGCTGCTCTGGTTCTTGTAGCAATCGGCTCCTCTGGTTCGACGGTTTGGATTGGGTCCTGAGGAGCTGATTCTTGGTTAGTTTCGTTATCCTCAACTTCTAGAGGATACAAAACATTTATTGGTCTGGCGAGGACCTTTCCTTGTGCCGTTTCGATGATGGCACTTCTCGCCTTCCCATCCTTGCCTGCCTTATTTCTTTGATCCTTGCGAGTTTCCACATACCACGGGGACATTAGGTTCGTTGACTAATACAATCTCCCGTTCGCGTGGTATCCTGGTTTCTACATTTCTGGGGATGTATGAAACCTTTTTGTTCGTTCTCTGAGACTGGTTAAATACTCGCGTCTCCAGATCTCCAGAATAGATCCAAGACTTGAGTGTATTTAACCAGTATCGGATAAGTTTCTGCTTGTTGTCGGCTTATGGGAACAAATTCCTCTTGGTCGTCCATGTTGGTGAGGGGAGTTATTAGCGAGGCATTAGGGGAGATGAAATCGATTGGACGTATAATTGCGTAGTTATCGCAATTTACGTATGTCAGAGGTCGAGTATTGAGTATTCCCTCGACCTCTGTTATGAGAGTTACTAACTCTCTCTCCCACAGTAGCCTTCTGCCAATAGCTCTCCTCATGGCCCTTTTGTTAGGCCAATGAGTCTTTCGTAGACTCCTCCGTTCCAAGGAGCCTTTGGTATGATGTTTCTCCATGTCATTCCCCTTTTCACGAGGAAGTTTGTTAGTTCGGAGTCCTGTTCCTTCATTGCTTTGAAGACGAGTTGGAACTGGCTTGCATTGTCGCTTAGGACCGATTCTGGACATCCTTGTCGAGCGATGAATCTTCTAAAGATGTCCAAGAAACATTCGGCTGATAAATTATCAGCTAATTCTAGATGAATAGCTCTGGTAGTGAAGCACGTAAACAGAGCTACCCATCGCTTTGTTATACCCGTCTTCGTTTGACAGAGAGGGGGCCAAAATAGTCTAGACCTATGTGTGCGAAGGTTCTAGACCGAGTGACCCTTTCTTCTGGGGGCAGGTTCCGATCTGGCTGCGTTAGATCGAGTTCATTGATTTCCTCCAGAAGTTCGGCAATCCTGCCGATTGCTGGTTGCGCTGACTGAACGACTGATGTGGACATTCCGTCCGTTCCCGGTTCGTGGCACCAAATCTGTCGGGAAAAAATGCTGTAGCGCAACCGTGTACGACTGGAATGTGTTCTTTGTAGTGTAAGAACAGTTGAATTGGGTAATAGAACCCTTTATTTCAGATGCAGTAAATAAGATGAGTAGCAAATAAAGCGAATAAAGCGATTCTCGTTGTGAAGACTGGAGTCCTTAGAATATCTTGAAATGTTTGGAATGTTAGAATGAAGATTGGAAGTTGAGTACAGTTTATGTAGTCGAGAGGAAGGGGTGGATCTAGTAATTTGATGACCAGAAATCCTTTCATATAAGCCGATTAATGGCTTAATAGAACAGATCATGGTGTGATAAGAAATAGTAAGGGGAGGACACGGGATCTGGCGATGAAAGGTAATTAAAGTAAAATAAATTATAGATAATGACATAAAAGTTTAAGAACAGATGTAATTATACAATTATAGTATGTGAGAATATTATAATATGTGAGAAAAATTCAAAAGGTGAAATCACGGAATATATTCCTTATGATCCTATTTTAAATTTCGCGATTTTGCGACAGAAATCATGTAATGCAAAGCCAATACACTTGCAATACAACAAATACTCCGTTACTATCGTTTGGTAATCTACAATTGTAATTGTATCGCATATAGCAAAATTAATTTGCTTATGGCCTAAAATTTAAATTAAATTGCCTAATATTTTTAAGAATTTCAATAAAATATGTTACTATTCTAGTGTCATTTTTCACATTAAATTTATTGAACAAATCGGGCACCAGCATATTTTATTTCATCTAATTTGTAAAAAATTATTCTGCAATTATGTTATGGAAGAAATTGAAACAACGTCAAATAAGAAACATCAATTTACTAATTAATAAATTTATCATATTCTTTGAAAATGCAGAAAAGAAGCAGAAATCATAACAGCGTCTTGCTTGTTTTCTATGTTCCATCAAAATCCGAAATGCTTTATTTGGAAACATTCCTTCACTCCAGAACTCATTTTCGTCATCACAACAGAATACTACAGATTCATAAAAAATTTAAAACTAAAACAATAAATCAGCAGTATAATGCTGAAATTACAGGTGAAATTCCAAAAAAAAAACATGGGAAAATCCTGTGAGGAAGCGATGAAATATGATGTGCGAACATTCTGATTAAAACCATAAAAACTTGTTGTCCCATTTGAAAAACGAATCAGTTTTTATGTCTTTAAAACAAAATTTGCTTTTGGAAATTAAGAAATTCCTCGCAAATATAATATGCAATACATCAATCTCAAAGACTTGGACAAATTGAAGCGAAGTGGTATAAAACTGTAGAAAAAATGTTAAGATTGCTCTGCATGAATTATTTTATGGGAATTATGCATTGTGGATTGATAGCATTGTTGCATTGACGACAATGTATCGATGTATTGATAAAAATGCAATAAAGCAATCGAAACTAAATGATTCAGCACAAAGGTCGAAAATTAATCCTTATTATAAAATTGTGAAATGTGGACATAGATTACTTCTATTTGTATTTATAGACACAATCCTTAACATACTAACAGAAGTGATCCAGTAGTTCTGTAAAACTTTATTCGCGAATTCCATTCAGTAAGTTTCATTTAATTCATTTCTACAGAAAATGTCAGTTGTCAAAATTTTGGGATTTCATTATAAACCTGCAAATAAGCGCTCTTTTTCAACAAAATTATCTTTCTATCAAATTTCTTAGTTATGCAAATTGCACAAACTTTGCTTACCGATAAGTTAGAAATGATCATATTATATCAGCAGTGAATGTGGACCGTTCTCATTTTATAGGGAGAAAATTCTCCATCTTTCAGAATTGGCAAAGGAATTGTCTCATCGATATGTATTTCATTTATTTCCTTTTCCTCGTTCTCCCAATTTGGCAACATTCAAACTACCGTAAGTTCATTTCACGAAAAAAATATATATTAAATACAACATAGCACTGCGATGTTTCGAAATTTTGAAATTTCAATTAAGTGCGAGATTGATAATTTCCATCATTTGAGGAAGCACATCCGGGACAAACAGAGCCGTTGGATTTATCAGTGCCAAAAGAACAAACGGAGCCGTTGGATTTATCAGTGTCAAAAGAACAGGTTGGATCGCTGAGCTCACCAGTACAATCATCGAAATTGATAAATAAAAATGCGATGGAGATGAACGAATTAAGTCGCCAAAAGGAAGTTGTCGCGAAATTTATAACGCGAAATTCCCAATAGGGTAAATCTGATTCTATTAACGGCTTTTATGAGCCACCTAATTAATTTCGTAATGTTTAATCTCTTTGTTCCAATTGTAAGCTGTTAAACTCCTTCCTACCATAAACTAACAAAGAAGCAGCTGCAATTAACAACTTATTAACCACAACCATTCTGTAACTGTGTCGAAATCCTTTGTTTGATGCTTACGCTTACATGCAATATATTGTACCGTCTCAACCAAGCTTATCTGGACAAAGGATTTCATTTTTTATATCTTTAGTTTCTTATAACTCAACTCACTAATACAAGTTTCCTCCGCCTACAATACTCAGTATATAAACTCTCAATCATCCCAAAAGGATCATTTTTGGGATTTTTTCACATCCACGGCTACTGGTTCTATTCTCCTCATCATTACCGCTTTATTATATGTTAATGTTACCATTAATTGCGCGTTCTACATAATTGTTACATTAATCTCTCGTTATCCAATTATTCTAATAAAGGTTTAATTACCCAAGTTTGAGGTGTTTCCGCAACTCAACCTAACACAACAAATCGTGATCAAATTAATTGAAGAATATTGGCTAAGAGTTGACCTCTCACAAAAAATTCACGACAATATTATTTGGTGCCCGAGGTGAGGTGACGATGTCAAGTAACATAATAGCCAGTATACAACCAGCAAAAAAAAGGTTGGTTTTTCTTCTTCAAGAAATAAAGTCCCTGAAGTTTGAATCTCCGGATCCAAACGCATCACTAGAACAACAGGAAACGTTTATATAACGAGGAAAAAGGTTCTCGCGGATAAGATAGATAGAATACAGTTATGCGTTGATCACTCGAAAAAGCAAACGACAAGTGGTTCAACTACCTTCAAACAATCCCCGCAACGAAAAGAAAGGAAGAAGAAAAAACTTATGAAACAGTCACGGAAGGTGAAAACGGATTATTCCGAATAATACATGAGGGAAAGGAAGCGCTAATAACGCTGACAAGAGACAAGGAGGAAGCCGAACAAAAATTGGAACAGCTATTAATGGGAATAAAGGCAAAGAGTAAGGAACATGAGAAATTAATTTCTCCCTCAAACCTTTCTGTCAATCTTCCTCAATTATCCTTACCTACCTTCAATGGTGACCCGAGACAATGGCGACAATTTTGGAGCAGTTTCAATGCAGCAATCCATTCACAAACAATTCCGGAAATCCAAAAACTAAATTACTTGTATTCGTGTCTGAAGGGTAATGCTCTACAGGCTGTATCAGGATACGATATAGCACCGGAAAACTATAAAGTAATTATGCAACTACTCAAAGAAAATTATGGTGACCCTTCAACAATATCGGCAC
Source organism: Mansonella perstans (assembly GCA_037074765.1). NCBI lineage: Eukaryota > Metazoa > Nematoda > Chromadorea > Rhabditida > Onchocercidae > Mansonella > Mansonella perstans. The sequence continues at coordinate 445,210 of JBAMDO010000019.1, forward strand.
TACTGTATCACGAACTCCAGTCTATCAAAAGAGATGAAAAGGATTGGATTACAATCGTCAAGAATATTGAAAGAGTGTTGCGCCAACTGGAAGCTTCAGGAGAAAACCTGGAGCATTCAAATATTGAAATTACAATAGAAAGCAAGCTGCCATCTTGCATTCTGGAGAAAGTATATACTCAAAAAACATTAGATATGCCTTGGTCAGTTAGGAAACTAAGGGATTTCTTGTTAAAGACGGCTAAAGTGAATCAACAAGTAAAAGAGAGTCACAGTTCATTCACCCGTGCTGACAATAAACTTACAATTATCAAATCCGAACAAAAACGAAGATACGACTCGGGAGGAACTTCAGCATTATCAACAATACGAACTTACCAAAACTCGCCACAACGTACAATAATTAAAAAGAGACCGTGCATATTTTGCACTGGAGACCACTGGGATAGCGATTGCGACGTCTATCCTACTGTTAAAATTCGAATAAATCGCCTCAAGATACTGAAGAAATGTATAATTTGTTTTAAAGACAATCATATGGGAGAAGGATGTAAAGTGAAAAAACAATGCTTCTACTGCAAAGCTTCGCATAACAGTGCGGTGTGTGGAAAAAGAAGCATATCTACTTCACAAGAAAGAGTAAATTCAGAAGGAAAGGAGTGTTCGACAACACTCTACAGTTCAACATATACGACTCGAAACAATACAACAAGAGAAACTTTACTTTTATGTAAAGAGATAGATGTCTACAATCCGTCGCAACCCCAAAGACAACAAAAAGCCTTAGCATTATTTGATATAGGTTCACAACTGTCCTTTATCTCCAAGAAATTATCTCATCAATTGAGACTAACTGAGTCAGAAAAACAAACTATGAAGATAGCTCCCTTTGGTACGAGGAAACCAATGGAGTGTCCCACTTCTCACACGGAATTTAAGGTACGAACTGAAGACAACGAAGTTATATCGTTGTGCGCTAATGTAGTCGAATACTTAACAAACGAACTACAGGTGGTTGAGATAACAAAGGAATTTCAATTCGATGATTTAAATAATCATTGGGGAAAGCCAGACATACTCATTGGAGCGGACTATTTCTTCAAGTTTATAAATCTACAAGATCTCAAGGAGTTAAAATCAGGACATATATTAGTCCAATCTAAGGTTGGCCCTATGATTGTTGGAAGTGGTGATATTAATAAACTTTGTAAGAATAACAATTATCCCACAGGGATAATATGCTTAGCTAATGCAATCCTCAATTCAGAATTAGAAAAATTCTGGAAATTAGAAATGATCGGCATTCAAGAATCCCCCACAGTAGATGATGATCATCAAGCTATAAAACATTTTGAACAAACCATCGTTATGATGGATGGAAGATATAAAGTACGTTGGCCGTGGAAAGGCTCCACACAAAGACTAAGCAACAATTATGGATTATGCCATGGACATTTGAAATATCTAGTTAAACGGCTACAACTCCAATCACTTCTTCATTTATACGACAAGACAATCAACGATCAACTACAAACTGGAATAATTGAAGAAGTACCTCAGAATGATGAGGGCTACAAGAAAGCGAAGACCAGGAACCTATTGCGCGACGAACAAGAAGTGCCACAAGAAATTGGGCAATACAAGCAACAGCCGTACCAAACAATGGGATGTGTTAAAAGATCAACAACAACAACAAGGAGCGATACAGGAATTATAACCATAACTACCCTCAATCCCCACTCTAGCTTCTTCTCTCTCCTCCCTTTGGGAGTGTCGCGAAATTTATAACGCGAAATTCCCAATAGGGTAAATCTGATTCTATTAACGGCTTTTATGAGCCACCTAATTAATTTCGTAATGTTTAATCTCTTTGTTCCAATTGTAAGCTGTTAAACTCCTTCCTACCATAAACTAACAAAGAAGCAGCTGCAATTAACAACTTATTAACCACAACCATTCTGTAACTGTGTCGAAATCCTTTGTTTGATGCTTACGCTTACATGCAATATATTGTACCGTCTCAACCAAGCTTATCTGGACAAAAGATTTCATTTTTTATGATCTTTAGTTTCTTATAACTCAACTCACTAATACAAGTTTCCTCCGCCTACAATACTCAGTATATAAACTCTCAATCATCCCAAAAGGATCATTTTGGGATTTTTTCACATCCACGGCTACTGGTTCTATTCTCCTCATCATTGCCGCTTTATTATATGTTAATGTTACCATTAATTGCGCGTTCTACATAATTATTACATTAATCTCTCGTTATCCAATTATTCTAATAAAAGGTTTAATTACCCAAGTTTGAGGTGTTTCCGCAACTCAACCTAACACAACAAATCGTGATCAAATTTA